>JXTB01000390.1:264423-274571 GCA_002914805.1 Parasponia andersonii
GAAGATCTATTTTTCACATCATTTTTATTAGTAAATCAGTATGTTGTATGTATTAGTTTGTCAATTTCATATCACCAATTTTTATTTATTAGTGTATCAATTCTATATCAGTATATAAATTATTTATTATAAAGTTTATTAACATATAAGTTTCTTAATCATAAACTAACAAACTGACATCAACATTCAAAAGCTAATTCATTTTTAGCTTTTTTGATTTGCAATTTTATTTCGATCGGCAATTTTTTAATAATGTTTGAGAAAGGCCATTGCTTAAACTTGAATCTAAAATTCGGACATTTAGCTAAGAAAGTAAATTGAGATTTGATATTGGACATCAACAACAATCAATACACGGAATAAATTAGCTATATGTCACTTTTTTTTTTTCCATTAATTAATGTACCACCATACCACTTTTTTAAAACAAAATGAACATCTTACTAGCCCATTTTTTTCATTCTTGACGGATTCTTAAACAATTCTTGACATCGGATGACGATCTTGTCGGATTCTTAAGGCGTTCCAGCCCATTAATTAAGTGTTCTATTTCTTTTTTCAGCAACACCATTTAGTTGAGGGATACCAGGTACTGAGTTGGGATAGTTACCCATTGTCTATGAGAAATTCAGAGAATTCTCCAGAGAAGTATTCACCACCTTGATCAGATTAAAGGGTCTTTATGCATTTTCTTAATTACTTTTCAGTTTCTGCTTTGAATTCTCTGAACTTTTCAAAAGAATCCGATTTGCGCTGCATTAGGTAAACATAATCAAATCATAATAATCATCTGTAAACTTAATGAAATATTTGAAACCTCTTGTAGTTTGAATATTAATGGGCCTACAGACATGACATCAGTGTGTACTAACTCTCTTGAATTCTAAAACCTTTTTCAATAAATGATCTTTTTATCATGTTACCTTCCAGACAAGATTTACAAGTCGGTAATGATTTGACTTCTAACGAGCTTGGAGGTCCATCGTTGACTAACTTTGAATCTTATTTAGGTTAATATGACCATGTCTTAAATGCCAAAGATAAGTTTCATCATTAGTACTCACTTTCACTTTCTTATGTTTAGACTTTACATGTTCAGTTTCATTATCAAGGTTGTGTAATGAGAAACTTTTAAGTTGAATAAATAAAATATTATTCTTATGAGTGCTAGTACAAATAAGACTTATTTTTTCTAATAGAAACTTTATTATCAAATAGAACAGAAAAATCTTATCTCATTAAACAAGAAACAAAAATTAAATTCTGTTTAAACATCGAAATATAATAACAAATCTTTATTTCTAGAAACCTAAAACTATCGAAATATGAAATAATGTCTTTTATTGTACGAACTTCAACTATTGAGCCATTTCTGAACCACAAAATAAACCTAAAATTATAAAATAAAATAATGTCTTCCATTACACGAACTTCAATTATTAAGCCATCTCCGAACCACAGCATTAACTCTTTACTCGAGAACTTCCTAATTTTCTTAAAACCCTACAAAGTATTACAAACATAATCAGTGACTCCCGAATCTACAATCCCAGTATCAATAGAATCTACCACGTAACAAGTCTCAATGAACAATTGTTCTTCTCTTTTTTGAAGACTAGTTAGATTTTGTAGCTCCTCTTCCAATGTTGTTCACATACTTATGTATTATTGCAAGCACACGATTCTTGGGGATGTTAAAAAACTGTGCTTGGTTAAACATAGGAATGTACCAATTTTTCATTTCATATGCGTACCAAACATAAAATTAACTATCTCAAAAAGTAAAATAACTAAAAATTTCTCAAAACACTTATTAAACTGAAAAAAAAAAAACGAACTAAGAGGAAATAGCATATCAAAAACAGTTTATGGTATGGCCACCATGCTTTGCCCATACCATTAAAAGCAGTTTATCTTCCGAATGCACCTGCTGTTTACATAGCTCTGTCAATAAGACTATGCTCAAAGTGGAATCCACTAAAGTAACAAACAATACTCAAATAATTCATTTGAAATGCTAGATTAAGGTCGGTCCAACAACACACACCAACAGAAAAAAATAGACGTTATTTTATTTTATTTTACAATAGACCTTAGATCTTCCGTCGCATCCATAAGGGATGCTAAAGTTTTCCAGCTCAGTACCGACCGAAAAGCCACGGTGCCCGCTCTGCAGTCCAGCACAAATATATCATTATCAAATTAATGACATATTACATCATATAATCCAATATAATAGAATAAGTTTTGTCCACAATTACAATATAACGAAATCATAATACTATATGAACACAGAATTATTATAATCATTATGTTTGACTCTGTCAATATTCTGAGTGAGTAGGAAACGAAAGAAATAGCGTTTACGCACTGTGAGCGAAATTGACTTGATGGAGCTCGATGCGAGCCTGCGTGATGAGATTCGGGATGGGGCCACAGTCGATGCGCTTCTCGATCATCGACAGATCAACTTCTTCACGGCATATCCTGAGACGCTCACTTGCGTACTCCTCCACGCATTCGCGGTAAGGTTCAATCTCGGGGGCCAAAGCGACCTTGTCTAGCATTCTGGTGTACAGATCCAACAGGTACCTTCTAGCGAGCATGGACACAAGCGGATCCGCCATTCTTCTCGTCTGCTTTACCTGCGCCATCAACGAATTCCTCTTCATCTCTTTCTCCTCTTCTCTTCACCTGTTTACGGTTCCGGGGCAGCTTCTCCTTTCTTTTAATAATGATAGAGATGTGGCCCACGTCTGCTGAACCCACACCGGCACTTTCTACTCGACCGGGTCCAATCGAAGAGCTCGATACGGTCAAAGGCCCAATTCATATTTAAATGGGCCTATGAGTCTAATTTTCTTGTTACGGAAATTTAGGCGGGAAAAAAAACTAGTAAAATACGGTGGTTTTGTTTTCTGTGAATCCAACACGGTTTTTATTAGCAAAATACCATTTTTTGAAAAACATTTAGAACCATGCCAATTTTAAAAATAATAACTAGTAACCCGTAATTAGGTGCAAAATGAGAACCAAGCATCAGGGCTAAGGGTGGCAATTCGTGTCAGCGGGTCGGATTTGTGTCTGGTTGAAGTCTAATATATACACAAATTATGTCAACCCGAACCCGACCCGCGACCCGTCAATACTAACCCAACCCGCACCTAAATCGGGTTGACCCGAACTCGACCCGTACAACCCGCTTTAGTGAATAACACCTAACTCATAACCTGATTTTGACCCGTCAACCCGTTTTTGACCCGCCAACCCGCTATGACCCGCATTTTTCTACTTATATTTGCTTTTTCTAAGTCTATTATTATCTCATTTCAAAATAATAAATTATGAGAAATTTATAAATATAACTAATAACTTATAATCTTAAACACTTACATTTTACAAATTAAATATATCCATAATAATAGTCATAAACAAATTAAATAAAAGATATTTTTATAATTTAATTATGTATATATTTGTTGGCGGGTCAAGCGAGTTGACCCGAACCCGACCCGTTTTTTATTCATATCAGGCGGGTCGAGCCAATTTTCACCCACACCCTTTTTCTTTGACCCTAACCCACAAAAAATCGTGTTGTGTTCATGTCGTAACTCGAATTGTCACCACTAATCGGGGTGCTCCAAGTACTGGAATTTTTTCCAAAATCTCCAGTGCCGCAACACTGCCCTGTTTTCTGCCCAACACTATTGCACTGTGTGTATAGCGTCGCGAAAAAATTGTTTGGACTCATACGACAGTTTTCTTAGTGCCACGGCACTAGCACGTGTTCTGGCCCTTTTTGGCCAAATTTGACCTAGCTACTAAGGGAATATAAAATGGATCTTTTGGGATCCTAGAGAGACATCTTGGGAGACATTTTTCAGAGCTTTGGTAGTTATTTTCATGGAACAAGGAGAATGAAGAGGAGCATGTGGAGAGAATCTCATCAAATCCAAATGAATTCTTCTTCTCTTCTTTTTATTCTCTTGATGTTGACGTTTGTTGGATTGTATTTGTTCTTTTCTACCACGAACTAATCTTTTTGTCTAGAGGAATGATGTAACTTGATCTGAACCTATATCTTGATTGTTAGTTGGAATGAACAACTATAAATTCATATACTTCTATGCAAGTGTACACGATCACAAATAATATAGATTTAGGAGTTAGAGTGTCGAACCCACGAGGATTGATTATTAAGTCTAAACTAAGTATTAAAATTGGTCAATTCTAACTTTATCCAAACAACTGAAATATAAATTTTAAAGAAATAAATTAAGGAAACTAAACTATCGTGCAAAAATAAATGAAAGCAAGCAATAAGAAAAATGTCTAAATTTACTAATTCTTCAACCATCCTTCTATCCTTTAAACACACAATTTCCTAATTACCCTCTTACATTAACTAATCAACTAGAATTGTTAACTGAGAATTCAAATATATTCACAAACTTCTTTCTAAGACATAAGTAAAAATACTTAGACAAGCTAATTTATTACTCCTAACGTAAATTGACTAGATTCATTAAGTTTAGTTATTCTCACACAAAGGTTGCACAAGTCACATAGGTATATTCCTATCCTATACAAACTCACCCTACATTAAGTGATCTTATGTTATTCTACCTATATCCAAATCTAAATTCTCTTTCCCAAGTTCATAAAGGTTTCACTCAACAATCTATTTAGTGATCAATTAAATAGAAGCAATAAGTATAGGGTAAAACAAATAAGTCAACAATAGATTTGATTAATGAATGAGGAGAGAAATAAACAAACAAAAGATTCAAGATTGTTTTACATAGTAAAATTAGACAAAGAAATACTTAGTTCATAATATGATTGAGAACAATAACATTTTAATACTATAGAATTAAGAAATACAAATACGAAAGACAAAATAGTTTTAGAATTTTTCCTCTTTGAAGAGCTTGAAGGTGTTCATGGAGGTTGTCAATCTCCTCCTCTAAACTTAGTTCTTGCTCTCTTGAATCCTCCCTCAAAGATTTGCTCTCAATAATATCACTCTCTAAATATAAAAAATACAAAGAAAAACTCTCAAGAAAATGAAAAGAAAAAGCTAAGAACAAACTATGGTGTTGATGTTGTGGAGGAAATCAAGAATGGAGTTGGTTGGAGCATGTCATCATCTTCTTTTTCCTCTTCTTTATCTTCTTTCTCTCCTTCCATGGCTGCCACTCTCTCTTTTTTTTTTTTAATCCCAACATGCCTCTTTCAACCCCAAAGATAGGGTTTTAAAGAGGTGGCTCTTACAAACTTAAGGCAGGCTGAATCTGAACCTTTGAATCATCAAAAAATTGATCTCGACCGTCAATTATTGACCCAGGATGCAGGAGGTAGTATCGTGGCACCAAAACTTCCCAAGAGTTAGCACTGTGGTACCTCTTTTGGCACTGCAGCATCACTTTTCTGCTGGATTGGTTCCTCGGTTTCCCGGGTGCGCTATTTCTTTATTTGAGTTCCGATTTACCTCATTTTTGTTGCGTTATAACTGTATCGGATTCAATTTCGATCCCAATATTTGAAAAATCTATTTGTGAGGTAAAAATTCATCTAATTTTGCATTAAACATCTTTATTTCATTCTCTTATCAATACAAACAAATAAAACATCAAAACAATAAGAAAAACAATTGAAATAATTTAATATAAATAAGAATATAGCAAAACTTAAGATAAATTAGCACTAGATAACTCTAATTTTATGGAGTCTACATAACCCCAAACTTAAGATTTTGTTAGTATTCAAGCAAAAGAAAAAGAAAAATACCTAAAAATACACAAGAGGTAATGTACTGACGCTGATGATTTCCAATTAGTTCCTCAATAATCACATAATAACATAACTTAAAGAAAAGTACAAATATTGGCTAGGTATTAAGAATAACTCAATAACACATCTCATTTCAAATTAGATTTTTAGTATGTGTGTGTGTATGCCTTTTGTTGGATGAAATGTGCAATTATAAATTATACTCACAATTATAAATTATAAGTCCATAAGTTTGCTTTTCAAATCAGTCTCCACTAATTTAGATAAATATAACACTAAGGATCAAAATGTCTTAATTAAGCTTGTAATGTTGGCTTAGGTAAAGGTATGATGATTTAGGTAAAGTAAGCTAAAATTACCCTTAAGCCCATTAACACTGGGGCTTATGTAGAACTATTCTTTTACACACCACGTAACACACCACTAAAATTAAAATTTTATTTTTCTTGCATCAACACTTAGCCAAACACTTATTATTTTTTTTCCTTTTTACTTACTTCTTTTTTTCTTGAACAAGTGTGTAATTTTTTTTTATAATCTCAATCTACCCATCCTCCCATTACATAACATAGCCCAAAATAATTCAACAAAGACAATCAATATGCTCTAGGGACAAAAGTTGAATGATATTATTTTAGATTAGGCTAATGTATATGTGGTTGAAGAAAAAGGCTTTACAAAGCTCAAAATAGGTGTACTAGGGATAAAATATATCATGATTAGCTTGAACGACTCAAATGGTCCAGAGATTGCCTAAATCCTCTCCTCGATGAAATGCTATCTAGGATTTCGTCTCAATAGATTATCAAGCAAATTCGACCATTTATGAGATAATAAAATATCATATTCACATAAACATTCTCTAATTTCACACACAAACCAAAAATCAAGGTATTGTGTTCAATATAGACTTTCTCAATCAAAATGGAACTAACACAAGAATTATCCATAAGACTAAATCAATATCCATATTTTTTAAAAAGTAATATACAAATTCGCCCCAAGTTCTTATCATTGGAACACAGTAATCATTAAAAAAAGTGCAAAATACCTCTAATTATTTAAACACACAATCACACAACTAAGAAAATAAACATACAACAATAAACAAACAAACACTAGCATAATCCAACAAGGTTTACTCCATTCCTCAAACTTAGCATGCAAAATATTGGGAAATTAAAGAATAAAAGAATGAGTTTAGGGATACTTCTCTAGTTGGCAAATAGCCATAAAGGTTAATCTCGTTGAAGTGACACCAACTCCTTATATTGCTCAACACACCAAACTGAAAAGAAATACTTAGGTTGCCTCCCAAGAAGTGCTTGAATTAAAGGCTTCGGCTTACCTTTTTACTTGTGGCTCATCCATAAGTTGAGACCAAGTGAGATCTACCTTTAATATCATCAATTGACCATCCTAATGCATGGATGTGATCTTTTAGGCTCCTAGCTTTAGAATGCAATACTTCACATCCATAATTAGGAGAGAAGAAATGGCGAGAATAAGTTACCAATGGTCCACTTGTTTGAAATTCTTGATTTAGCGGTTGTGGACAAGAAAATTCCTCTCCAAGGTCTTCAATTCGAAGCTTTCTCATCAATGGTGGCATTGAGATTGGATTTTCTTCATAGGATGTTATGTTGATGTTCACATATTGCTCCACATCACTTTGCATGCTGTTATTTATGCCATTTCCTTCTTTTTTTTGAAGCTCAAACATTAATTCATCATCATACAAACCACTACAAGTTGTAGTGGTGAAATAGTGCTCCTCTAGAGTTGAATCGGTGTTACTATAAAAGGTGCTTTCGAGATAGTTGATGATTGTAGCAAGATAGTCTACTTGATATTCAAGATTTCAGATTGAGGCCTCTTGCTCTTGGAGAAAAACATTCATTCTTTGCAGTTGCTGCATCATTATATCTTCTATGGATGACTTTTCATCTTCCTTGGGGAGGTATATATCCATTCTCTGTATGTAATACTCAAGTACCTCCTCTGGTGATGGCTTTTCTTCTTGTATAGGTGATTGATGAAGAAACTTCGATGTGAACATAAGGGTTAGTTGGAATGTGCAACTATAAATTATACTCACACACTCCCGTGCAAGTGCACACGGTCACAAGTAATATAGCTTTAGGAGTTAAGAGTGTTGAACCCACAAGGATTGATTACTAAGTCTAAGCTAAGTATTAAAATTGGTCAATCCTAACTTTATCGAAACAACTGAAATATAGATTTTACAAAAATAAAACAAAGGAAACTACACTATCATGTAAAATAAATGTAAGCAAGCAATAAGAAAAATGTCTGAGTTGACTGATTCTCCAACCATCCTTAGACACAGAATCTCCTAATTTCTCTCTTAAATTAACTAATCCATTAAAGTTGTCAACCGAAAATGTAAATTCATTCACAAACTCTTTTCCAAGACATAAGTGAAAATACCTAGACAAGCTAATATATTACTCCTAACATAAATTGACTAGATTTATTATATTTAGTTATTCTCACACAAATATTGCATAAGTCATATAGGTATATTCCTATCATATGCAAACTCATCCCATATTAAGTGATCTTATGTTATTCTACCTATCTCCAAACCTAAATTCATCTTCCCAAGTTCATAAAAGTTTCACTCAATAATCTATTTAGTTATCAATTAAAAATAAGCAATAAGCATAAGGTAAAACATATAACTCAACAATAGATTAGATTAATGAAAGATGAGAGAAATAAATAAACACAAGATACTAAGTTAGTTCACATAGTAAAACTAGAAAAAGAAATATTTAGTTTATAATATTAATTAAGAATAGTAACATTTTAATAGAATGAATTCAAGAAATACAAAATATCAAAGAGAAAAGAGTTTTAGAATTCTCCCTCTTTGAAGAGCTTGAAGGTGTTCATGAAGGTTGTGTTACGCTAAAATACATATACGTAAATTAACTGATAATGCACGGGTCGTAAACAAGTAATAAAATGATAAGTATAGAGTTGTTGATTCCACAAAGAATTGGGCGTTAAATTATCATTAATTATTAGAATTGTCATGACCTAACTTTATCTAAACTAAATGAGTTTATAATTAAATGAAAACAAAAATAAATATAAATACAAAAACAAAGTATAGAGACTTCTATGCACAAATATACGAGGGGATTGAATTCACCTAACCATCAACTATGTCTTTTGATCATCAATTATATTCTAATCAATTATTCCTAATTTATAAGCCAAGAACCCAAAGGTATTTCTACTCCCTCTCTCGAGTACCGAGTGAAATCACACCTAAAATCTCGGTTTTAATATCTCTATTTCGAACCTAGAAATTAAGAATTCATTATGTTCAATGGTTCTTTGATCATAACTTTAAAGGAATCATATATTCTCTCAAACTCTATAAGTCCTATGTTATACTATTCTATGATTGTTTCTAAAATTTCCTTTCTCAAGTGCCAAACTCTAGAAACCAAATCATCCAACTAGTAGCTAATTAGTTGAGAAGCATTAAGCATGAAATAGTATAAATAAATTCAACAATAATACCAAAGAATATATTAGAAATCAAGACATAGAATCAAAGTTTAAGTTACATCAAACCCCAAGCATATATTAATTAATTCAACATAGGAGAATCCAATACTAATCTCAACAAGAATTTCATATATCTAAACATATTCAATAATCAAGTATAAATGAGACTAGGGTGAGAAAGAGGATAAGAAAAACTCTTTTGTGGAGATAGAATTTCAAGCTTTCAATTCTTCAAACAACTCTCTCAAGCTTCCTCTCCAAAAATTTTGCTCCAAACTTCTTCCTCTCTAGGATTTTTGAGCTTTCGTTGTTGTGTTTTCTCTCAAACTCTCCACCCTTAAATGGAGGCTTAAGGATGTATTTAAGGGGCTCCAAGGTGACCAAGGCTGGATAGAATGTCAACTATTCGATCAAATGACATCAATGGTCTAGATTGGCTCTAAAAACTTGCTAAAAATGCGCTTTTCGGATGCTATCTAGCCTCTGGAACTCAGTTTTTCAGGTAGCGCCATGGTGCTACTATTACAGTGCCACGACACTCTAAGCTCTAGAACTCAGCACAACAGCTTTTCTTCCCGGGGGCGCCATTTCTTTGTTTTTGCTCCGTTTTACCTGATTTTCATTGCGTTGCATTCATATCGGACTCAACTTTTATTTCAAATGGGTGAAATATTCATATTTGTCACTAATTTTTCTTGATTCTCATTTATTTATAAGAACTACAAAAATAAAGCAAAAGCACATCAAACTAATATAAATACTTGAGAACTTACAACTATTTGAGCTAAATGATACTTGATTTATGAGTG
>JXTB01000390.1:274994-291942 GCA_002914805.1 Parasponia andersonii
TTAGAGTTCATGAGATGTCAATGCCTATCTAATGCACATAAGTGTTCTCCAAAAGCTCAAAGAGTCAAGTGATCATAATTATCGTGCTCAAATGTGTAGAATCAAGAATGAGGTTCAATTAATGCGAGTCAAGCACACAGATAATTTCAATGAATTGTGTTTCAAAAGACCTAAAAGAACATTAAATGACTATACTCATCATCAATATTAAGTCATCTCGTCTCAACAACACTCACAACTTATTCAAACTAGCAAAAGAAAAGCGAGAAGAAAAATGATTTCCTAAAAATACACGACTCATGTAAAGAAAATCATGGCAACTAACACATAAGTAAAGCCATACCCAACTAATAATCAACCAATAAGTATTTTTACCCCCAAACTCAAAATTGGCAATGTTCTCAAAATTTAAATATTCAATGTAAGCACAAGGTAAAAGAACACGTAACGGGGAGGCGAGACATTCTCGTCTTCTATTAAAGTTGGCAAAGGTGGTGCTCTGGGCAAGGTGGCACTAACTTGGGTTATGTGGGACTCTCTCCATAATTTGCATCTTTAGGTTTACTCATGCACAACTTGGTGAAGTTCATCAAATAGCTGCTTCTGCCCATAATGCATGTCATACAACACGACATAAAGGTTTTGGTTTTAAACGCCCTCAAGCTTAGTAATACATGGAAGTACTCGGCTCGTATGCTTGATAATTCTATGAAAATAGAGTTATTTATGTTCTCTTTCTAATTAATTTTGTGTGTTTTTGAGTAATTTTAGTTTAATTTAGGTTATTTTATAGTAATTTGATTTTTAGTATTTAGATATAATTTTATTTAATATTATTAGATTTAGTTATTTAATTTAATTTAGCTAATTTAGTTTAGTTTAGGATAATTTAATTTCATTTAATTCAGAATTTATTAGATTATGATTTAGTTTTGATTTAGATTTAAAAAGAAAAGGAAAAAATTCGGAAAAATGAGAAGTCTATGCGCGCGTGAGAAGTGAAAAGCCAGACGTGATCTTAGCCATCCGATCAAGTTCCAGGCCATCTAGTGTGCGCGTGTAAGCAAGGAAGCAGCTGGGGCCCGCGTTGTCAGCTGGTTATGCGTCTTTCCAGGCCTGCTGGATCCAATGCTTTGCGAATCTCGTGCAACCGGGTTTTTGTCCATTCAAATGTCGCCACCTTAGCTCATGAACTTTAACTATACTTTTGGCCAATAACGTGTGATATTTGTGCCGTGCTCACTGGTTTCAACCGCACCAGATTACACCCTAAGGCTCAGAAAACGTGAAGGAAGAAGAAGAGAGAGAAAAAGAGAGAAGAAAGTGTGTGAGTTTGATATATCACGTGACCAATCAGAAGCCATCTTTAGAGACGTGAGAACTTGCAAAATATTCCAAACTTAGCTATAAATAGCCAGAATGTAAGGAGAAAAAATACACCAATTTTGAGAGAGATAATTTCACTTTTCTAGAGAGAGTGAGATGAGTTCAATGTCAAGCCAGCTTTTAGAGAGGCTAAAGAGATGATCTTAGTTATATAGTTATTCTGTTTTCCAGTTTTGATTCTTGAGAGTGGTTCAACGCTTATATATTTGGTTTGTTAAATTCTTCAATATTTTTAGTTTTGATATATTATTTTCTAGTTTCTCATATAAATTCAGTTATATTTTTTTTATGTAGTGGTTTAAACTAGATTATAATTATATTTGTTTTATTAGTTGATCTTTTACTATAGTATTATCTCTATGATATATTGTCGATCTTAGATAACTAATGAGATAAATTATTTTTGGTGTTAACTGGAAGAGTTTCTCATATTAAATACTTTAGATTAATACTTATTCGTAATGCTATATTAGGAATCAAAGTTGGTGACAGTTAAACGAACAATTAAGTGAATCTTGAAGCCTCGATTTTCTCTTGTTGGTATTTTTATTTGTTATTTTGTGATTATTTTAATTTATTGCTTAGTTAAATTTTTTTTTCAATTTTTTTTTTTATTTTTTGTTACCTTTTTATTGTTGATTTACTTCTCTATGGGATCGAAACCTTAATCTATACTGCGATAGCCGCTAGTATATTTTGAGCATAAACATCTATGATACCCCTATTTTATACTACAATAATATATACATTTTGTATAATACAAAACACAGTTATAATATTATTCACAACTCCCACAGGATCACTATATACATATACGTAGTAAAAATATATACAAAGTTCTCAAAAAGAATATTTCTTCAGTTCAAAACTAGTAGATAAACAACATTAGAGTGGAAACAGCTCAGCCAACATTACTCCTGGTTCTGATTATCTGTATCACAAAAACTAAATGAGTAATAGCCCATTAAATGGAAATTCATGCGTGCTTATGAACAATTTGTACATAAAACTTATTAATCTTTGTATCCTTAACTTTCTTAAAATACTTTAACATTTAAATTATATTTGGGACCTCTTCTTAGTATAGTTCCTCACTTAGTGACATAGCAGATATCTTCTTAATAAATATCTTTTGAGGCTTGCCCTGTCTTAGAATTAACCTCAAGGGATTTGACCTCCCTCTTATTTGGCTAACCCTGTCTTGAATTTAACCTCAAGGGATTTCACCACATTTACCTACTAGATCAGTAAGATAAGAATCATACCCCTCTTTTAAAATAAATAACATTTAAGGTATAAAATTCTTTATTAAAACCATAACCTTTAAATAATTATTTTGTGCATAAACTCATGACATGCCTCATGAGATGAACAATTTTCAAATATATAAAGCTCAATATCGTAGATATATCACCTTAAATATATACAATAATATAGATACGTTCTTGTGATGCTGGAGTGGAATTTCTACTTACCTTATGTCTAAAAATAAAATAAGGTGAAAGGTAGACTTCTACTCCAAGGGATGCTTGATGTGCTTTAGTGACCTGATCGTGACATTTCAGTTTCTTTTATTTCCTTTTTCTCATAAAATGGTTACTAGGAATGTAGAGCAACAAGCTCACACTAGAATTCAGCAACGACAACAATAGAAACATAAGGCACATAATGATTGTTCATGCTTAATGAAAGATAGACTTCACCTCATGTTTAAAAATTCAGGTAACACATTCAAAGTGGCAAGAAGTCCCTATTATTCCCTACAAAATAACTATCAGGTATACAAGAACCACTTCTATTGATTATATTGAAGCTTTAAAACACATAACTCACAATTATAAAGATAAAAATACCAGCCCCATACCTCTTATGTACTTTACTTATCTTTCTTCACTAGTCTTAACTACTTGATACCTTTATCTAATTAGTCCTTACTCAGGTAGAGTATGTTTACTAGTTTAATTATTGCACTTGTTCATATTCATCCGCTAATTCCTACAACTAAAGTTCGCTTAAAGCCACGATAGCTTATAGTTTCTATTATAATTAAAACTCAAATCAAATCCAATAATACACAGCATATTCAAGTACAATAGTTCAATACATAAAAGATAATTTGGAGATCAATTAATACTCGTAAATAATCATAAAAATTCATATAGGTAGCAGATTAATTTCAAGGGGTCTAGTTTTACTATGATGATGACTCATCAAAATCAGCCTGAAAGCAGTGATCCAGTTCGGAGCTTGTTGACGGGCTTTTTGTTCTGCCGAATGACCAAAGAAGTTAAACAAGTTACTCAGAAAACAAATCAACGATACTACTGGGGATAATTGGTACGTGCACTTTTCATGTTTAAATTTTGTCTGCCTGTTTGTCTTGCATCTTTAATTTTTTTTCTTTTCATTTATTGCAAAAAGTTGGATTAGATATTGAGAAAGCCTCTGTTCTTGTGGTCTTAAGCATCACCTTAGTGGCACTTGCTTTTACTTTTTCAGATGGTGTTTTGGTTATAACGAGATAAAATTCCGAGTTCGTTGGGAAGATTCTTTTTATATTGAATTCTTCTCTTCATATTCCAACTGTTATGACTCACAACAAGAGGTCATTCTCAAATGGAGAAAGTTTCAACATTCTAATCCCCCTACTTTGTATATGAGAGACTAGATAAGTAGTTTAATTCTTCGTAATGTGCAGTAAATTTCCATAATTTGTTTTCTCCTTTCTCCTTTTTTACATCACGGCAAAAATTGAGCATCATCTGAGCTATACATTAGATAACGTTGTGAATATACTTTCGGTTATTTCATTAGCATGCATTCAGTTTAACTTGATTGTGTCATGGCAACTCTTCCTTGGGCAAGTCATTGTCCTATCAATTCATTAAGAGGAACCTGTGGTTGTTTGCTGATTGGTTTTATACTCTTGCAAATTCTTATAGCTATGAATGAAATTGATCCTATAAGTCTCCTGGCATTCAATTTGAAGAAAAATCTCCTGGTCTGTGTACTAATAGAAAATGAAAGCATGTACCAAATGCTGGCCTCCATGGCCGAGGCAAAAGCAGAAGGAGCAGACCTTGTGGAGCTTCGTATTGATTTCATGTCGTTTTCCAACGTCTCTCAAGTTGAGAAGCTCATCAAGCAAAGAACTCTGCCTGCAATTCTCTCTCCTATGTACCTTTGTTATCATATCAGACTTATTGCTAGATTTCTTTCTTCTTCTTCTTCCTTTCTTTGCCTCGGGTTAGTTATGAAAGTTCATAACACGCAGATATATATATATATATATATATATTCTGACAACGATGGTTATTATATATACATACAACTATCCTAGTTAATCTATATTAATGAATTATAATTGACTAAGTTGGTAAAAGGAAATTCCTCCTCCAATACCCAAAATGTTAATTATAGTAATGCCCATTGAATTATAACTATTATATCATTTGGCCCCAAATTTTTAACTTATGTAATAATGAGCCTTGAATCATGCAATTGTTACACAATGGGGTTATCTTCAGATATCCCAAGCAAAGATATCCCAGGAAAAGATGATTGGCGTTACCAGAGGCATTTCAAGTACAATTCTAGGCTGTAGTCCGATGAGTCTAAATACGAAGGAGACGAGGGAAGATGATGTAGATGAGGCAATGCTGGCTGCTGCTTACAAGAAGATTAGATGAACATTTTTTTTTCTTTGACAATTTTCTATTCCATAAATGACTTTTTGATTTCTTTTCTCGTCAATGCAAACAACCTTATAACAATTTGCAAGAAGTTTTTGTAAAGGTCAAGTGTTCTATGTGAGTCTTGAAATTGTAAGATCTAGTACAACAACGTTATTCCAAATAATTTAGAGATTAAGTTCTCTGCATTCTTTTGGTTTGGCGTATCAGCCTTGTGCAATCTGACCGAAATTGAGAATCGACAATTCAAGTTCTCAAAGAAAATTAAAGCAGGAGAGATGCAAGGAAGAAAAAATTTGGAAATTCGGTCTCTTCAAAATTAGTGAATAACATAGAATGAGTTGTCCATATTGAAACAAATAAAAAAGGAAAATTCGAGATAAATTTTGGAATTTGAGTTATCCTACCTTAAAATTAGCGGGTTCACAATGTACATCAGTTTAGTTGTGGTGTTATTCTAAATAGAACTTCCAAACAACAGCAATTCCAGCCACTAATACAACTTTTAGTATAAGTTTAGAACTGATGAAGGAAGTTGATGTTGAAGGTGGCTGAGGTGTTTCCAATGGCCTTCCAGTAAGCTTGGCAGACAACTTCGATAGGAACTGCGATACCGGACTGCCTTTCTTTGCATCTGCATTTCAGAAACCAAGAAGAGTAAGTCAGTGAAACTACAGAGATAATAGATAAGGAAAATCTTTGTTAGCTACACAGATGAAGACATTCATCGAATGAAAAATCTTGCTTAGTATGATACTTGGTATGGTAAATAGGGAAAATCCTGATTAATACATAGGGACAATCTTAATAACTACTTTGGTATAAGACCATGAAATGACTTGCTTCATTATTTTATGCAGGCGTATTGTCAAAAGTGAATTTTACATGTTCTACTTGTAAAGGACGAGTTTACCTTTGCTCTTTAAGAATCTCTCTTCTTCAGCAACACGACGCCGAAGTACGTTTAGCAAAGATCCAAAGTACAACGCAAATACTGTGCACGTGATCGTGATGACATTGTATGGCATGCTAAAATCAGGAGTGGTCAAAGGGACGAGTAATACTTCTGTGTACGACAGAACAGAACTCTTTTCCTACATCACAAACCCATAAAACTAAGTAAATTTATACATAAATCCAATCCTAAGGTAGAACAAATATTTAACCAACATAGGAGTGCAACTTACCTGAAGTTTAGCCAAAATGGGCAAGGTCTCCAAAGATTTGTCTTCCAGAAACTGTATGCTTGCTTGGAAGTCAGGATAGCTTATCACAGCTGATGGGATGTCAAATCCCTGATTAGCATTTGGTGGATATTCGTCAATGTGCAAAAATCCCTACAAATATGTATCTAGTAAGAAAGTCCATAGTACATAAAGAAAAACAGGGGGCATATTCAAATAATGAAATTTAAGACTCAAAACTTGCTCATTCTAAACATAAGCTAAAAAAATGAAAAAGAAGATGCAAAACATATACCTTATCAAATTCTAAAGTTACAACAGCTGATTTAGTCCCACAAGGAAACTTAAGGATCATTTCCATCAACCCAGGAGCCACCTTGTCCTCAGAAGTTGAAACATGGATCTTCTCAACAACATCCGAAACTTCTTGAGGTTGTTCATCAACAAACACTTGTAGTGTATGATAATAGACCTTAATGTACCAAGGCACAACTTGGAAAATCTTAACCTGCAAATTGCATTTCTCTTCGGTCAAATCAGAATGCAATAACTCCTCGCTCAATCTTGTGGATTTAAAGGATATAGCAATAGCACCCCTTTCGTTCCCACTTCCCATCAAGAATCTACTAGCATGTAAGGGTGCTTGCTGACAAGACCAAACTACCGGAAGCTTCCATGTTAAGCCCAAATCAAATGGCTCAGAGTCGCTGTACTTCTCAACCGAAAATACATACAGAATTGATGGCTTATTCCTATGAGAGCCATTCACTTCCTCCAATATCCTGTCAGGCTTAACAGACAATTGAAATCCATGACTACTCCTCAAACCTTCATAACCTATAAAATCAGCCACAAGCATTTCATTTTCTTTCTGCAGATTGTCTAGTTCAGCAACTAGACCCTGGTCAAGTTGCAGGTACACATTACTAGACTTGGCAAGAACTCATCTTCCATTGACTTCCCTCCCAAATATTGAAGTCAAAGACCAACTTGGTTGTGATTTTGTTTCTTGGGAAGTTATAATGGCTCTCTTTTCAGGAGGCTGCAGAACAAGTGTAAGTGTTTGCTCAAGTACGACGCCTGAATCTACATCATCTGAATCAAATCTAGTAGAGGTCAAATGCAACCGCTGCGAATGATAAAATCCTTTGTAGATAGATGGTCTATCCATTAATGCAGCAATCCCGTCTTTGCCTCGACAAGGAAGGAGCTTGAGCCAAGGAGTTAGATTCTCGGTACAAACAGCCTCCCTCGGCAATGTACCATACCTAAGACTGCCTGAAGCTGAGCGAAAGCCCCACTGAGGAGCAGAATAAGTGGTTGAAGATTCCAGAAAATTAATTGAAGCACAAAATAGACCAGAAAGAGAATGTGTTAGATTCTTCCATGAAGCATCAACCTGATCCTGAGGGACATCAAAGACAGCCCATAGCTCAACTCCAGGAGGTTTGGCATTGTTGCTTGGAATGGGGTCAAACCCACCCCAACTCTCATAGTTCCAACGACCCTGTGTGAAAGATAATTCCAGTTCCTTTATTCGAAATTTGTGAACCTGTCCATGGAACATTGTCCTGTAAATTACTAAAGTATTTACAAAAACTTACAAATTCTCAGCAATATCTCAAGTACTCGAGTATTTATAGATGAATTTTTACTTCTGTAGATTTATAATGTTGAAGAAGGTCACTGGACCAGTCAGGAATTTCAATGTTTCGAAAATATTGGAGTGGAACTTGGGACCTTGTTGACTTAAGTTAGATAACTTTTCTTAGACCCAGAAACCAAAAAGAGAAAATATACAAGATCTAAGATCCCTTTCCATCTAGACCGGCAGACCTCATCTCCACACTCCAAAATATCCCCTTCCATCCTCCAAGAACCCTTTTGCCTATTAATTTTGCTTCATCAGGAACAAAAAGTGCCATTAACCCACCTCAAAACGACACAGAAGTTTTAAAATGGTAACGACCAAGAAGAAGACTACTTTGAAAACATCAACCAAAATTTAGAATGACAACTAAATACAACATTGAAACATGACTCAAAATTTTAAAAACGACAATTATGCAGCTTACAATGTGATGCAGCTTACAATTGGTTGAAATGGACAAAGTTCCAAAATAATCTTTATAGTTTAAAAATGACAACAGATTAAAGATGATTTCTGGGAAGATCAGGATACATATAAGTATTCTTCTGCATTTTAAACTTTGGATGTATAAAAATGTATTGAACAAACAAAGAGATCCACAAACTATGTATTGTGGATATAAAAGTAAAAAAATCCTCGATGTAACTCGGCCCCTTTTCATTACATGGAAGGGATAGATGTGAAAGAGGATTAGTATGGAGAAACTGTGCAGAGCAAAACAGCAAAGGAACACATGAACATCTTCAGTACCTAAGAATTTACAGATGGGTTTCTCATTTCAGTGAGATACGTAGTGTTCAAGAAGGTGAATGTTCATTTTAACTTAAATTACACAACTTTCACAGACCCAGAAGCCAAAAAGAGAAAAGTTACAAGATCTTAGAGTTAAAAGCCTATTTTTCTATTTCTATTCCCCAAATTTTCTCATTAACAAATTGAAAAAGAAAGAGGGAAAGCTCATACCAGCTGAGAGATGGCTTTGGGGAAAAGATGGTGGTGGCGGCCATTGGAGCCGGTTGGTGGAGCTCTGCTCTCGAAGTGGAAGTGGGCAAGCACCTTTCGATCTGGCAAAGGTCTCAGCAGCAACTCCTCCGAAAATTCTTCTTCCTCGATGACAACGGATCCGAAGGCGGCATCTCCATAAAAGAATCGACAAAAGAATATAAGATACAGAAAAAAAATCTGTCTGATATGAAAAGCGGCCATTTTTTATGAGGTGGGAGCTATTAGGAGTACGCCAGCTTGTGTTATACGATGTCGATGAAGAAAGAGAACTCTGTGCCCGAAAAATGGTTTAGGGTCAATTAATTATTACTTATTATTATACTAGTGTCAAAGTCACGTGCCTTAGGCACGTGACTCGTTGTTTTTCTTAAAAATATTATGCATACTTTCAATTTAATTACTGTAATTTAAATCTTATATTATTTAATATTACTTGCTAAGAATAATTTAATATGATAAATATAAATAAGGACTGAAAATGTGATGAGTGTAAGTATGATAAATATAAATAGTTAGTTATTTTCATTTTCTTTTGTATGGAAATAGAAAAACAATAAGAAATTTCATTTACACCTATATACTATAGCTAATGTTTTATTAGTTAGATTTATTATTTATGCATTAACATATATGTAATTGTTAAGTAACTTATCAACCACTTAATTAGTATATTTTTACTTCTGAGAAACATTATTATTAGTTGTTTATAGAAGAAACACCCTATATATATAGTACTCAACAAATTTAAAATAATTATTTCGAAAGAAAAATTAAAAGTGTGAAATAAAATTCAGAAAAAAAAAGAAAAAAAGCATGATAAAAAAAAAACTTATAATAATAAAGAAAACAACGGGCTTACATAATCATTTCCGACTGGCTACGGCCTTGAAAACCCAAAAAACTAAAACAACAAAAATAAGAAAACAATAAAAGAATTATAGGAAAGAAATTTATCTGTTTCATATCTATATAAAAAAACTAAATAAAATTTATCATACAAAAAACAAGATCAATTTGGTATATATTTGTTTCTCCTATATAAAGAAATTAAGAAAATATTATTAAAAAAGTGAGACCCATTTAACTATAAGTGTCATCTATTTTTTTCGGGATATTATCACTTTTATAATCTGTATTTTGACAATTTGTTTAAATTATAATTTGTGTTTTGGTTATTATCAACATTGACCTTTAGATTTGAAATCTATTACGAATTTATACCCTGACACCGATTTAGAGCAGTTAATTTACCAAATTGCCGTTTAAAAAATTGAAAATAAAAAATTAACTGCTCTAAATTAGTGTCAGGGTATAAATTTGTAACAAATATTAAATATAAGGGTCAATATTGATAATAACCAAAACAGAAGGTATAAATTGAACAAAATGTCAAAATACAAGGTATAAAAATGATACTATCCCATTTTTTTCCCCAAAAAAAACACCAAATAAAGAAATTAAGAAAATATTTTTAAAAAAATAGGACCCATTTGACAATAAGTGCCATCAAATTTTTTTCTCAAAAAAATCACCAAATAAAGAAATTTAAAAATAAAAAGATTATAAAAAAATAGGACCCACTAACAATAAGTGTCATCAGTTAAATAACTGATTTTTTCCCCGAAAAAAAAGAAAGAAGCACACACCCTAGGAAGAGGAATTGCACAGACCCCAAAGTACATCCATGCTTATTATATTGTTACAGATATAACTAAAATTATGCAAGGTTTCTTTTTTTTTTTTTTCAATTTTGTGGTGATGTGTATTGACGTTTTTGTCCTTGGAGGGTTGAGGGGATTAGCCTTCTAGAGGGAGGTTTTTGGTCATTTTGTGAGGATCAGAAATGTGTCTTTTTTTAAAAGAAAATTTTGCAACGGTGTTAATTGACGGTTTTGCCATTGGAGGGTTGAGAGAATTGTTGTTTTCGGAGGGTTTTTTTGGTCATTTTATGTGTATTACGTGTGGATATGAACCGGTCGTGTGTTTGAGATATTTGATTACATTTTTACCCTTGAAATCCTTCTCTGTGTGGCCATTTTGGTCTTTTCATTTACGTTATTGTTGAATTGACTGATATGGGCTTTTGTTTCTACTTTGGCTGCATGTGTTAGTTTGGTTTTTCTGTCATTTTGCTCCTTCTTGGTACTCTGCAGATCAGGGCTTCATTACTCCTTTCGGCTCTCCTTTTCAATGTTGCGTTCTCTCTTTTCTCTTTGTATTATAGGGTTTTCTCTTCCTTCTCTGCAGATCGTTCTTTTGTGTCTCTTGTCCTTTGATTTTTCGCTTTATTTCTCGCGGTTTGATCTCTTTACTCTTGCACCTCCTCCGATGGCTCTTTTTTGTATTCTTTCATCTCAGTTTGAATTTTTTTATATTTATTTTTTTTAACTCCATGTTTTTTAATTTTTTGTTCATTGCTTTCGAGTTGGTTGCTTGGATCTGAAATCTATCATGTTAGGCAGTATTTTTTTCTCTTTGTTTGGTATTATTCTGTTTCGAGTCTCTATTTCTTTATTATTTTTGTGTGACATTTTTTTTTTTGCATTATTATTGGTTGAAGATTTATTATTGCTAATATGTGATATGAGTTCTATTCTTTTGGACGTGTTTTTTGCCATGGAAATGTCTAGAATATTATCTAGATCATTCTGGATATATAATGTCATTTTTATACTTTTTTCCTTCCATGTTTATTGTTTGCTTTAGTTTTTTTTTTATGCTTATTATGACCTATAATTTTAGTTTTGAGATGATCTGTCCATCTGTATTCATAGATTCAGACCTCTATTTGAAGTTGTCTTGATATTTTTTTTTTATTATTCAGATTAAAAAAAGGTGAAAAAAATGTTTCTTGTGATATTTATTTTTTGCTCGACGTTTTTTTGATGCTCATCATAACATGTATTCTTGCTTTTGATGATTTATGTATTTGCATCTACGGCCTCAAGCCTCTATTTAATATTATTTTGATATTTTTCTATCATACAGATTTAAAAAAAAAAGAATCTTTTTATGATATTTATTTTTTACTTTAGATTTTTTGGATGTTCATCATGACCTCTATTTTTACTTTTCATATTCTGTATGTTCGCATTTATGGTTTCAGACCTGTATTTAATGTTATTTTGATATTTTTGTATTATTTGAATTAAAAAAAAAGGTGAAAAAAAAAGAAAAAAAATCAGAATTCAGTATTGAATAAGTCTCTGAATTTTTTTTTTCTAACTGTACTACTTTTATTACGTGTCTATTATAAGTATTGCCATGTGTTCAATTATTATTTTTTTCCTTTCATATGCTTTTATATTTATTTGATTGTTATTTGCTTATAAATAGTCATACTATTTGTTGTGTTCTCTATATTCCACTTGCTTAAGTCTGCCTATTTTGACTCTTGTTTACCGTTCAAAACTTACTGCTGAGTTTACTGCTGTTCTTCCTGGCTATATTTATTGTGCTCATACTCTTTCTTCTGCACTTTATATAACCTCTGTTATTTTCAAGTTGGTTTGGAGGACTCTGTTTGCTGTTATATCAGGTACTATGAATATTTATTAGACTCTGTTATATATATTTTTTTGTTCTTATTCCTTTCCATTATGGCTATATTTTGTTCTATTGTTAATTAATATTTATTTTATTCTCTGTTTGTATATTGTTAAGGAATTTATTACTTTGTTATTGTACTGAGTGTTGTGTAGCATTGACCTGTTTTATTTAGTACTGTCATTGATTTGGAATCTAGTTACACTTTATTGTGTTGCTAATTTATGTTCACTGCTCATATACTTATCTCTTTATGCATGTCAAGTATGGTCATATTTTGTTCTGTTGTTAATTGATATCTATTCTATACTTTGTTTCTACGTTGTTATAAAGTCTAGAGAGTGATCAAAACTCGCATTAATAGGCTCTGTCACAACAATGATTATATAATCGGATGTCTAATAAGTCTGAATTATATTTTAGTTGATCATGAGGTAAAAAAATAACATTAAATTACTTTATATTATACTTCATTATAATTTACTATAACTAATACGCATATCTTTTAGTATTTAATACTATACAATATCATATAATAATCAAATACTTTTTTGTAAAATACAGCGCGAATAGCAATTTGGTCACCTAATGTAAAGGATTTCAAGTGTTTTACTTTTTTTTTTTATGTAGGTAAGAACTGGACCCCTTTGTTGTAGTTAGTTCTGTTTAATGGATTCTTATCCACTTCCTTTGTATTAAGCTTTTTATTAATACAATTTGTGTTTCTTATAAAAAAAAATGATTGTCTGTACCTTTTCAATGGCCTAATCATAATTAAGAGTTAATTATAACTGTGGATAATTAGTTCACTAGAGCTTAGACGACTTGGATCCATAAGGTCCTCTGTCTAGCTCACACATAGCTTAATAATAATTGAATAGTCAGTTGAGCCGAATAGGCTTTACATTTATCTAATACTTAAGAGAAAAGTTCTCCTAAGCCTTGTTACTAGTTCTATATGCCATCCATAGTACAGTAACTGTGCTTCATATGTGATAGAGAGAAAAAAATAGAGTAAGAGAGAAAACTGAGCTACCATAGAAGAAATCTCGTATTCGTTTACAGTCATCGAGGGAGAGATATCTATGGTCATAGACATGTAATTAAGGAGAAGGAATAGTATCTTCCAGATCGTCCACTCATCTCTCGTTGGAAATCAAGAAGGTACCCACATACCAGATCATTCAATGGGCTTTAGAAAATAGATAGGAAGGCTCAATAGTTGTGAAGCGTTTCCAATTTTTATTTAAATTAAGATCCACGAATTAATTTATGTTAGATTACCGATCCTATTTATTTTGTTTTGTAAAGTTCCAAGAAAATTGTTAAAATACCAACTCTGATGCGTTCTTGATTTGTTTACAAAACTATGGAAATCGCTTTCAATAAAATCGTTTTTCAAAATCATTTTTTGGAATTTCTAGCATCAATATCATAGGATGATTGTTTGCCCTAGCACTTTGAGTTTACAAAACTACTAAGAATACTACTACAAGACAAATTCTATTTTCCCTTGTCTATGGAGCAGAAATTATGGGTCCTATATATTGAAATCATTATGCCAACTACAATAATGACTCTATCAGCTAATAGAGAAGAAATTTCTAGAGAACTCGACTTAGAAGCTTTGGAGGGAAAGAGAGACTAAGTACAAAAGAAAGTTGTAGTCTACCTGAGAAGGTTAAGCCTACAACAAAATGGTTAAGCCTACGATGCTTGGTTAAAAGTGGATATAGATTGTTGAAGGATCACTCACTGTCTAAGTCCGCTTCCTACTCTAATTCTTTTAGCCACTGGTGGAATCGTGTTTGAAATTCTCATCTCTCTTCCAAGGTTAGAGTCTTCATTAGGCAATTTTTCTATGGGGCTCTACCTTCGTGTAATCACCTGTTTAGAAGGAAGACACATATTGATCTATTATGTTCTCGCTGTGGAATTTTGGAAACTTTATCTCCTCTGTTCTTTTCTTTTACTTCACATCCATTAATTTCTTCGTCGTTCTGAAGTTGATTCCAAGTGTCTCTTAGTTCTCCATCTTGTTAAGCAAGTTTGACTTACCGAAGAAGCGAAGGTGTAACTACTAAGTTATAGATGCAAGCAAAGTCATCTTCATAGTACTTCAAATCATAGTTACTAATAACAATTGATTTCTTATGGTCCTCCAGAAATAAGGAAAGCTCACATACTATGAGGTCTTCGATTTAAGGTATTTGTCACTACATTGGCAGCTTTATGGTTAAGGTGGAAAAAAAATAAAAAAGGATAAGAAAAGGAAAAAATGAGAAGGAAACGAGTAGAATTAAAGAGGAAAAAAACAAAATAAAAATGGGTTAAAAACAAGAAATGAAAAAAAAATAGAAATAAGAAAAGAAAAGTGAAATAGCGTGGAGTGAGCTCTTTTTATTTTTTCTTTCTTTCTTTTTTTTTTTTTGAAGAGCTTGGAGTAAGCTTTGACTATAGGGACATGAGTACATTTCAATATACTATAACATTTACTTTTTAATAACTGCTTTCATTATGCAAATGCTACCATGTTTTCTAGTCTTAGTATTTAGAAAAATAACGCAAAAGATTGTTAAATAAGTTATTCATTTTGGAAATCATAATTTTGTTCTTTTTTTTTTCCCAAAGCAAAGTAGGTAAAACTGTCCACAACTCTTTTTTTTTTTTTTTGGAGGGAATTGGATTTTTTATAATAAAGTTTTGAAAAAAAAATGAAAAATCCTGGGTTTTTATGTTTCTTGAAAGATCCAAAAAATATTTAGAAAAATACTATATTTGTAATTGAAATATCATTTTTCACTGATTGATAAGTTATTTGAGGTAATTGGTCAAGTTATTTAAGGTAATTAGTCAAGTTACTCCAAGTAACTCTTGATTACTCCAAGTAATTATATTAGTTATCTCAACCACCTTTTAAAAGTACAAATTTGTAGAAAATAGTATTTTTCTAAAGTTATTAATTTTTTCTAAATAGACCTAGAACCTCTCTAAAGTTTCAGGCCAACCTACATTTTTAAAATTTGTAAGACTATGGGCTTAGATTTATGTAAATAAGCCCTCTTTTTCATGTCAAAAACTTAAGAGAAAATTAGGCCATCTACGGCCTATTTAGAAAAGAATCGGAATGGCTCAGTTTTTATAGCAGGTACATGATAAGTGTATTTTATACTTATTTTTACTCTCTCTGAGCTTAAGAATTGCTTGTCTTTGAGTTCTTTTTATTCGGTTTGATGTTTTTGATGCACATTTTAGGTGAGACACTGATGAGCAAAGAATATTGTGCTTTAGAGCTAAATTAGAGGTTAACCGAGTCAAATAAATATCAAGCATGCACCACGATGAGCAGAGATAGAAGAAAGAACTCACAACGTGATAATTTGGAGAGAGTCAGCCCCAGGAAGTGGTGCCATAACTTGGTGCCATAGTGCCAAACTAGGAGAAGCTTGGCACCGCAACGCAAAGACTTCTAGGCAGTTAGCACCACAACACCATTTCCTGAAGAACTCTCTGGTGCCACAATACTAATTTTGCGTTGCAACACCAACTTTAGCCTTTCTCTCGTACCCCTTCTGGCACTGCAGCACCAAAAAGTGTAGAACATAGTGCAAAAAACCTGGATTTGATTCGTTGCATCTTGGATTTAGCTCTCCTTTTTCTCATCTGAAGGGGAGTCGAAAAGCCTAACAGCTAAAGGTTCTTAGAGATATTCTAAGGAAAAGAAAACAACAACAATGAACAGATTCAAGAGGAAGAAATTAGATTGGAGGCTTCAAAAGAGTTTTTCTTTCCTTTACTCTTGTTTCTCTTCTATTTTTTGCAATTGAACATGTATCAATCTTGTGATTTATGTTGTGTTTCTTCTTGTATAAATATGAAATCATTTTCTAAGAAGACAATTGAACCTCTAATATAATTCAATTACTTTGTTTTCCTCAATTATTCATGATATCTATTATTGAGTTGATTGTTCTATTTTGAGTTTAATGTATCTATATTCTTATCCATTAAATAGAACTGTATTGTGACACTTATATGAACTTAGGAAAGGAATTTAAGTTTAGACATAGATGGAACAACATAAGATTGCCAATTGTGAGGTGAATTTACATAGAATAGGAATATATCTGTGTGATTTGTGCAACTTCTTAAGAATAACCAGACTTAATGAACTTAGTCAATTTATGTTAGGAGTAACATATTATTTTATCTAGATATTTTCTCTTTGTCTTGGTAGAGAGTTTGTGAATACATTGAATTTTTGGTTGTCATCTCTAAATGGATTAGTAAATTGAGAGAAAATCTAGTAATTGGAGGAGTTAAATGGTAGATTACATTCCTAGGTTCCTTATCATTGTTTTAAGATGAAACTTTGATTGCTTAGTTTCGATTTCAATTCTTGTATTTTATATTTTTGTTTTACTTTTCAATTCTTGCTTAATAATCATTTAGTATTGTTTGCATAAATTGGAAACTAGTTTCAT
>JXTB01000390.1:300434-337319 GCA_002914805.1 Parasponia andersonii
TGGCGTTGAAGAACTATACTTCTTTCGCTAGAATTTCCTTAAACTACCACAATGCTCTAGTGCACTGAAGAAGCAAGATTTGATACCACTTGTTTGGGAATCTGGACAACCTAGCTACTCTCTTAAACATTCTCACACGTATCTTTATCCATTTTCTTCACATAAAACATTATCACACATAACTTTATCGTATAGCAGGCACAAGAAATATAATTAATGGTGATAACTAATTTGCACAAAAATATAGTTAAATTAGAATTGTATAATATCATTCTAATTTAATAGTTGAAAAAAAAAATTATCAAGTTAAATTATTTCCTAGATAAAATTATGAAGAAAGAAATATTTTGTCAATTTTTTAATTTTTAAAAATGACACATTATTTATAAACTATATGATTTGATAGTAATGATACATGATGTAAACAAGTTTTAATTCTTGATTACGTACTTTGATATAAATATGGGAAGTATTCTTAAGTTAGTAAACTGTAGAATTTGATAACAGTGGCATAAGAACTGATAAAAATTTTGTACTTTAAAATTTTCTTGTGGCTTTTCTTAGCTCTGTATAAAACTTCCTTAGAGATATCACAAAAATTTCTTTCATCATAAATATCTCTAGAAGACATCCATGGTCTCGTAAGTTTAAAAATACGCTATAATGCTTCTGCATATGCCATGGATGCATGCTGATAATGAAATGCCGATGTTCATGTCCATATGCTTTGTGCACAATGTACTAACAGTGCAAAGCATTTACATATCATAATTCATAACTTACACATAACACTTATTTCTTGTGTTGTAGTTGAATACTTTACTTAATGCAGGTTAGTTTTAATTCTTGATTATGTACTTTGGTATAACTTGGGGAACTACTCGAAACTATAGAAGTTCAAATCAGATTTTATTATTATATTCAGTTTATAGATCGGTTGGACTTTGTGCCAAAGTGTAATTCAATTTAGTAATATTTTAATATAACAGTTTATTTCAGTTTTACAAATATTTTTTTTCAATATATACTACTTAATAACTATCATTTTGGTTGGAGTTTGTTTATATAAAAGAATGTATTAATTTAGACTTGTCTTTATATTTTACTTTATTTCAAATGTAACGACAATTTTTGCTTGCATAAGTATTAATCAGTCAAAAATAAATACTCACTTATAATACCAATTCTAGATTTCAAATAAAAATTCAACAGATAAGATTATGGTGCAAGAATGATATGGCTTTTCTAACAGGCATGATTAATCACAAAATTTATATTGAATAAAAGCATTCTAAACTAGCCAAATAATATCATAATTACTAAGAACAATCACAATTTATAATTTATAGAGAACGGGCACGATAATGGGCATAGGCACTACATGACTAGTAAATGTGCTTGGGTCGGGCATTGATACGACACGACACGATTACTAATTATGCCTGAGCCGATACAAGTTGCTGCTAAATGTGTTTGGTGTAACACGAGATGATTAAGAACACTAACTCTTTGTGCTTTCTTTATCTTTTATGGATAAATAATAATATATGTTTTTATTTTCCAGAGGGACCCTTATTGTGGCAACCTGGATGATCTTTTTCGTGTTGATTCCCCTGCATATGATTTGGTATCTGGTGCAATTGGCAAGCCATCTTTACACGTACTAGAAATGTTCGGGTTGGTTAGAATTTCCTTTAATTTCACATCGTATCCTACTTGGAGTGTGTCTTTTTTTTTGGGTGTCAAAATCAACCATCGCTGAAAATGGTCTATTATACTTGAGATTATGAGGTTGATTAGAAATTCATTTTATTTCATATGGTATCCTACTCAGAGATCACATGTCTACTTTTTTGTTCTCAAATCTACAACAGCTAAAATTGGTCTTTGGTATTAATTTCGATTAATCTTATATCAATCTTGGTAATGGGTTTTGTGCTTCTTGTAGCATGTATATTTATAGTTCAATCATTATTAGCTCTTAGGTTGAAGAAAGTATCTTTGAAATTCATTATACTAGTGTCTGATGTATGCATGGCCACATTCCTCTTAAAGCCAATTTGACCGTGTCAACGAACTACTCTTGTATTCTCATCTTATTTGTATTATTTTGTCTTGATACAAGATCTTTTTGAAACCTTATAAGCATATATCATTTCTTGACTGTTAGTTTGGATTTGATATATGTGCATGTGTGACATGTTGTTTAAACCAGACACTTTCATTCTACAGATCTATGATTTCTGTTCTACAAAGGATGCATGGAATGGGGGAGTTTCACGGGCAGTTAAAGCCTGAAAACGTGTTGATATTTCGTGGAAAATATGTACGCACTTTTCTTTTTCGTACTGGTAAGTACATTCTTATTTTAGACTCAAAGTTTATATGATGCATGATATTTATATAGTTAACAACTATCCTCATTGATGTAGCACTCTTAGGCGTTTCATCTTCCATTTCATATATATATATATATTTTTTTTAGGTCTTTCTGTAATACGGGCGGACTAGGTTACATTTCCGTTATAGGTATTTTTGTAAGTGAGTTAGCTAGTTAGGAGTCCTATTAGCCTAGGATTCTAAGTGGTTAGTCATTTCCTGGGACTCTAACTAGTTGCTACTGATCCTTCCGTCTGGCATCCATATAAGGCTGTTGTGCTCTTTTATTCATTTTAGATTGTTTTTCAGACTAACGAAGTAGTTATCGTCAAGGCTTTCAGCTGTGTTTATTCTCCAAGAATGCTCCTTGAATGAGCCTAGACTTCTCTCTCTACTTTTTACCTCACCATTTATGAGCACTTGAATTGATATGTGATACTTGTACTTTAAACTTTTATAATTGCATGCATGCTTTTAACTTATTTCTTTTAGTCTCATATGTTTGGATCTAATTGAAGGTTTTCATAGTCCGGGGGGCGGGGGGCCGGGCTGGAATGCACCTGAGCAGCTTCTTAATGGGAGTGCAACTATTAAAGCAGATTTGTTTAGTCTCGGTTGTGTTCTCTATTTCGTCATCACTGGTGGTAGTCACCCATTTGGTCAAGCTATTGATCAACGTGATAAGAATATTGTAGAGAACAAGATAAACTTGTCCCAACTGACAGATATGCCCGAGGCATTTCATCTTATTTCTCTTCTGTTGCATCCTGAACCTAAGTTGAGGTAAGACTATCACCTTAAGCATGGATTACTAGTTGAGAATAGTTTCACGTAAATGTGGTATAGTTGCGGTTAGCAGCTTGTTCTTATTCTGTGTAGCATTGGAATGAGATTCTTCTATATATAGGCCTTGTCCCTTGTTGTATAAGAGGGATGAAGAACATTATTGTTGGCTCAGAGAATGAAACAAATAACTCCGTTGCATCATAATACAACCATTTTTGGCATTTTGAAGCAACAAGCCTTACGCTAACATTGGTGGGCTGGGCTGGGCTGGGCTATAGACTAAGTCACTAATGATTGAACAATCATAATCATGGCAACCTTGTATGTAAATATGTCTTGAGGCCAGTTAGTTAATTGCTGGGTTGAGAAAACTAAATAATTACTCGTAATCTTATAGTCTTAAAAATAATTATACAGCTAAGCCTATTTATAGATAGGCAATTAACATAACTAGGAAACTAGACATTCTAAAAACTGATAAAAACAAGAAACTTAAAACTAGTTATTCAAAATTAAAATAAACCTAATAATTAAATAACACCCAATAAATAATAATAATAATAATTTCTTAATATATTTATTTTATGTCTGCATCATTCTCTCGGGGCTCGAGAACTCGACTCCGGCGAGTTAAAACTCAAATACATCATAAATAAGCAATCTAAAGCGGAGGACAATCGGCAAGTGCAAGTCTTGATGCATGATGACGATGTAGGATCTAGACGCTTCGCACTTGTCCCATTCTCTCTGGATCACAGTATGCGCTTGAACACCTTGCTTCTCGAAAAATTCCCTCACATTGAAAACTAGTCCAATATTCATATTAGAAAGAAAATCAAACAAAATATGCATTTGATCCAAGTTTTAGAAGTTGATGTGTAGGTGGGCTAGGAACAATGGGCATAGGAATTGGATCACTTTATTGAGAGGCAATAATGGGATCCACTAGAGTTAAATTTTTTTCTATAGTAGGCGCAACTATAGGTTTCGCAATCATTGCTCTCATTAACAAATTGTTTAAAAGGGTTATGCCTGCTACTGTTTAATTCCCTTAATTCTACCAAGATAAGGAGTATTGTTTCACAATTATGGGTAATTTTGTCACTCTTGGTAGTTAAGTTGGCCAAATTAGCGTCAACATTGGTAAGCAACTCATCAAATGTAAACTCATCATCATGATTTCCAAGATTACTAACATGACTAATATTAGGGTCTCTAATATGGGCAATATTTAATTCATTTGGTCTAGGGTCATTAGTGATATTGGGGAGTGTAGTAGGATCTTGATAAGATTGGTGATAGTAGTAGGCACTATAGTATTGGTTATGATAATATGGTTCTCGGAAATATTGGGTATGAACATAAAGGTCATGGTAGTATTTTTGATAATAATTAGAGTTTTGACAATTCGTTTTTAATAAATGAGCATGGATTAAAACACATATCAATCAATTTTCAACTAATAAAACCATAGACAAAGTACCAATGTGGAAAAATATTACTCGAAGTGTTCTAGGGGCGTTGATGTATAGATCTTCAAATCTGGGTAAAACTGCAAAATTTCACCAAAACATGGATTTTCTGCAAAACTCTCAATTCTGGACTCATGGAGCAATCTTGTGGAAGTTGAGGCAATTGGCGGTAGTGGGTGGCGCAAGGTGGTGGCAGCAATTGAAGTAGATCATAGAGTGTAGGGCTTTTCACAATTTTTTTTTTTTTTAAATTTTTATTAGAGTGTGGAAGAAAAAAAAATTTAAGGATAGACAAGAAGAAATCGAACTAGGCTCGGATACCAAATTGATGTAGGATAAGATAAGAATTTAGAAAGAGAATAGGTAGAAAAGCAAGGTTGATAGAATTTAGGCCGAAATAGATGAATTTGTAGAAAAACAAGAGAATAAGACAAGAATTCAAGAGAGAAAAAGAACCATAAGGGAGAAAAATCAATAATCACTCGTTTATTTATAATCTTGTCGTCTTAAAAACAATTATACAACTAAGCCTATTTATAGATAGGCAATTGGACACAATTAGGAAGCTAGACATATTCTAAAAACTGATAAAAACCAGAAACTTAAAACTAGCTATTCAAAATTAAAATAACATCTAATAAATGATAATAATAATAATTTCCTAATATATTTATTCTATGTCCTTGAAAGGTTGATAAAATTCTTTAATTGGGTGATTAATTACAAAATTGTGATTCAGGCAAATACTTTAGAGCCAATTTTTCTTTCTGCTTGAGGTGATGATTTGAGAATCTTTTTTGAGCTTTCCAGCAAATGGCTCTTTGTTATGCATTTTGAATTTTTAATTGGTTGATGAGAAACTTCTGTGTTCTTGTCAGGCCACCGGCAGATGAGTTAATGTTCCATCCATTCTTGTGGTATCCATGCAAGAGGATTCATTTTCTTTGTGAATTTAGTGGGAGAGCAAAGAAAGAAGCGAAAGACTCTTCCCTTATCAAAGCAATATTAAAGAGTAATGCATATGAAGTTTTGGATCCAGGATGAGGCAGTAGAATCGGTCACCTCATCAGGGGTCGTGAAAATGACATCTTTCAGGTTTCGTTGTTATATGCTAGTGTTGTTTTAATTTTTTTGTGCTGAGGTCAAAGAATAGTGTGAAATTATTTAATATTTGCAATATGCTCGTATGGATTGATTGTTTTATAGCAACTTATGATCAAATCTAGTCTAGCTTGTTAATGTTAACTTAGTTATTCTGTGATTGTGTTAAAAGCCAGATATTTCTACGAAATTTGCATATCTCAGTCACTCCTGTGATTGTTTCAAAAGCTAGATGTTTCAATGTCACCTGAGTATATATTTATTATATATAATACAAAGTGGTGTGTGTTGCAGGATTTGTTTGGACCACGAAACTCCCCTGAAAGTAGACATTATTCAATGCTTTTGCTTAAGTTGTTCTTGATTGCATGCAAGCACTGTAGAGGAGAATATTGGCTTATGGAATATATAAATCGCCCAGCCTTTTGGAGGAAGACTCGGAATCGCCCAGCCTTTTGGAGGAAGACTCGGATTAGTTCCGAATAAGGCTCAGGGAAAAAGTTGTAAAAATAAAGTTGGGCAAAAACGTAATATATATAAATTTATTTCTCAACGTGGTGTGTTTAGTTGAGAGCTATTGGATCTTAAAAATTGTTAGTTATGTTTTACGGTGTTTGATGTGATAGCTTGTCTTTACTCTTGTGCACTAGGCCAAAATTATTGTCTAGATTATATGTTGCATATTGTATTGTGATGTATTATCATATGGAGTGTCATCAATACATTGTGTTAAGGAGTGTATTGTATTTTTACACAGAACAGTGTATTACATGGTTGTATTAATGGGATATTACATCATATGTTGAAGTTGTATTAAATTGAATCATGTGTTTGGTGTATTAATCCCTGTATTAATCACTAACATTGTATTTTACTATATTAACCATGATTAAAAAAAATTAGAAAAATTTCAAGTGACTTTATCACGCCACTCTCTCCACATCCTCTCACTTTCTTGACTCGCTCTCCTGATCATCCCACTCAACTTTCTCTTTCATCATTTCATGACTTTCTCCGGCCTTACTATCTCTAATAATTTTTACCCATTTTCTCTCATGACTTTGAATGTCCCCTCCCTTTCAATGTGCCTGATTTAAGTGTTGCATTATGAGAACTGTCTGGCGCCACAACGCCAATTAAGCATTGCATTGCTGGCTTTAGCCTTTCTCTCGTACTTGTCTGGCGTTGCAGCGCCAAAAAGCGTATGACATAGTGCGAAAAATCTGTATTTGATTCGTTAGCTCTTGTATTTAGCTCTCATTTTTCTCATCTGAAGGGGAGTCGAAAACTCTAGTAGCCAAAGGTTCTTAGAGATATTCCAAGGAAGAAAACAACACCAAGGAAGAGATTCAGGAGGAAGAAATCAGATTGGAGGCAAAGAGTTTTTCTTTTCTTTACTATTGTTTCTCTTTTATTTTATGCAATTGAACATGTGTCTATCTTGTGCATATGCCTAAATTTCTCTACGGAAATTGGGAAAAAAACTGACCCTCCATATTTTTGTAATTGTTTTTTTTTTTTTTGGTAGGTAGAAATGTTAAAAATCCAAAACTTAAGCTCATAAATTCAGCTCTTGCAGGTTGAGTGAGATCTTACTCGGCTTACTTGAGTGAGCTCTTGTGAGCTGAGTTTATACTAGCCTACTTGAGCTGTTGCGGGCTAACTTGTATTGGCTAAGTTTGTTGGTTTCAGTATATGGGCATTAATATTCGGGGTGTTTAGAATAAATTAGGTGAATACCACTTTTTTTCTTTATTAATTAAATCTACCACTATACTACTTTTTTAAATGAATTCTTGATGAATTCTTGACGATCTTGATGAGTTCTTGACAGATTCTTGACGTCAGTGATAATCTTGACAGATTCTTGATGGATTCTTGATGAAGTTTTGATAGATTCTTGACTAATTCCCTCCTAAAAGTGGTAGAATTTAATAGTGGTGGTAAATTTTGTTAAACATTTGAAAAAAGTGGTAATTATCTACTTAACCCAGGTGTTTATGTTAGAAAGCCTAATAGTCTGGGTATTTATGTTAGAAGCCCAAATGACAAATTAGTCAGCACAAAAAAACAAAACAGGGTTGCCCGTTGGGCTGGAAAAGGGCAAGGGCATTCTTGTAGTTGTTGTTTATTAGCCTCTCCCTTGCAGTCCCCTTTTTGCATTTTTTTTAACCCTACCACTACACACGCAAACAGCGCCAGCGCCGGTGATGGTTTGCAAGCAAGGCAGCGTTGGAGACCTTTCAGAATCTTTTTCCGGGCATTGATAATTCTGTTTTCGGTATTATTATTTTGAGGATTAAAAATATCTTTTTACATGACATATTAGCCATACACACAGAGTATTGTGTTTTATTATTATCTTTTTTCTTATTTTATTTATTAATTTTGAAGTTATTTTAAATATTTTTCTCTTTGTCAATTTCTTGATATGTTAATGTTATTGTGATTGATTGTGGCACCAGACGAGTCGGATAAAGGTATTCTCTTGTTCTCAGGTCGCTCTATTTGTTGATTCTAGGTTTTTTTTTTTAATTATAATTTATGGGACATTATCAAATTATTAGAAAGTTAAAATCTTTGTAACCGAGAAAAATGTACCATTTCTTAGTTGAGTTATGGTATTTGAGCATAGTGCCCTATTTCACAGATCCTGTCAGAGTATTAAAAGTAATATACCTATTTCATATTAGTATGAACCATGAAGAAAATCTTATGTACCTAATACAAAAGATAATATATCATAAAGAGATATATTTTTTTTAAATATACATTATCATTCCTGAACAGTTTTAACTTTTTTTTTTAAATTACTGAAGTATACCTCACAAAGTGAATAAGTAGAAACAAGTAAATAATAGTTTATATTTATATGAACTTGCATTACATAAAACATATGAACCAATGAGAAAATTATTTAATATTCAATATGTTCATAATTAAAAATATTAATACAATAATCATTGTAAACCCAAAAAACCAAAATATCATATTACTTTTCTTAAACCAAAACAAGACCATATATTCCGTATCACTTTCACTTTTGTGTTTTCGTATCACTTATGTATCCTGTCATCTTCTTGTTATCGACCCAATGATAAAGTTATACGGCCATCTTCTGCCGATAGAATGCCATTTGCTCTTGTGTTACTTCATTTATGCCGACATTCATCATTAATATCTCCACTTTTTTTTATCACAAACATTCCTTAGTCGGCCCTGCTTTCATAAGAGAAATTGTCAGATTTTATAGGTCATATTCCAAGTATTAAAAATCATATACCATGTTCAAATTAGCATATACCATACTGAGGTATCAAACTAAGTTCATAAGTCATATACCAAGTATTAAAAGTCATGTACTATATAGCCAATTTCATATAACCAATATTGATTTTGTAGAGTTATCATATCAATTTCATTATATTTTAATATCTTCTACAAGTTCAGGGTGAAGTCTTCTTAGTTGATCTGTTTTCTCTCCTCATAAAAGGCTGTGGATTCTAAGAGGTTTGGTATCATTATTGTGTAAACAGCTAGTACTACAAGAGGTTTGACCACTTAGTTTTTGGTATAATGTACTCCATTTTAATTAGAATTTTGCAAATATATGAAGCAAATACACAAAGTTATGAATGTAATACATAAACTTATTAACTGAACACAAATTAAACAAATACTTAAACCAACATGAAAAATTTCATGTACCACTATGAAAAAACCATGAATCATCATGGAAAGTTTATGAACCAAATAGAATTGGATATTACGTGAACTTAACTTTTAAATTGACAACTATGAACCACACACAATTATATAGTTAAAACAAATACTGTACAGAAATCAGTTCACAGTACCAAGCATTGAAAAGATAATGAACTGAAAATCAATAGAATATAATTTATGAACTCATCTTATTATTTATGAACGACAATGAAAAATTCATGAACCACTGTGAAAAATTCATGAACCAAATAGAATTGGATATTATATGAATGTGTGCACTCAACTCACAAATGTGTGTACTTAAGGAATGTGTGCAATTGAGAAAAATAGCATTCTATAAACCAGATACCTATAAACCATATATCTATAAACTAACAAATTAACTGTGGAAACACAAATTATGATTTAACCTACTTTAGAATAGTAAAAATAATAACTTACAACGACATAAAGATTACATCAAGCAAATGTTAGCATGCAACAAAAGAAGAGAAAAATTGACCACAAAAAGAGTTAAAAGAAAACTATTGGTTGGAATGTGCAATAATAAAATTACACACTCCCGTGCAAGTGCACACGGTCACAAGTAATATAGATATGGAAGTAAAATGAGTGTCGAACCCACAGGAATTAATTTTTAATTCTAAGCTAAGTATTAAAATTTGTCAATCCTAACTTTATCTAAACAACTAAAATATAGATTTTGAAGAAATAATATAAAGACAACTAAACTATCATGCAAAATAAATGAAAGCAAGCAATAAGAAAAATGTCTAGGTTTACTAATTCTCCAACCATCCTTTGAACACACAATTTCCCAATTTCCCTCTTACACTAATTAATCTACTAGAGTTGTCAACCGAGAATTCGAATATATTGACAAACTCTTTTTCAAGATATAAGTGAAAATATCTAGACAAGTTAATATGTTACTCCTAACATAAATTGACTAGATTCATTAAGTTTAGTTATTCTCACACAAAGGTTGTACAAGTCACATAGGTATATTCCTATCCTATGCAAACTTACCCCAAACTAGGTAATCTTATGTTGTTCTACCAATGTCCAAACCTAAATTTCCCTTCCCAAGTTCATAAAGGTTTCACTCAACAATCTATTTAGTGATCAATTAAATAGAAGCAATAAGCATAAGATAAAACAAATAACTCAACAATGGATTTGATTAATAAAAGAGGAGAGAAATAAACTAACACAAGTTACTAGGTTGGTTTATATAGTAAAACTAGACAAGAAAGGAATTTAGTTCATAATATAAATTGAGAGCAATAACATTTTCATACAATAAATTCAAGAAATACAAAAGATTAAAGAGAAAAGAGTTTTAGAATTCCCCTTCTTTGAAGAGCTTGAAGGTGTTAATAGAGGTTGTCAATCTTCTCCTCCAAGGTTGGTTCTTGCTCTCTTGATTCCTCTCTCAAATATTTGCTCTCAATAATATCACTCTCTAAATATAGAAAATACAAATAAAAACTTACAAGTAACTAAAGAGAAGATGGTATGAACAAAGGAAGATGTTGATGTTGTGAAGGGAATCAAGAGATGGAGGATTGGAGCATATCTTCTTTTTCTTCCTCTCCTTCCGTAGCTGCCTCTCTCTCTTTCTCTCTATCCAAACATGCCTCTTTGAACCCCAAAGATAGGATTTTAAAGAGGAGGCTCGTGCAAACTTAAGGCAGACTGAATTTGGACCCTTGGATAGTCAAAAAGTTGATCTCAGCCGTCAATTATTGAGTCAGGATGCAGGGAGTGGCGCCGCGCTGCTGCGCCAAAAGTTCCCGAGACTTGGCGCTGCGACGCCACTTTTTGGCACCCCAGCGCCATTTTCCCACTAGTTTGACGCCTCGATTTCCCGGGTGCGCCATTTCTTTATTTGAGCTCCGATTTATGTCATTTCATTGTGTTACGACCGTATCGGATAGAATTTCAATTCTAATGATTTGAAAGACCCATTTGTGAGGCAAAAATTCACCTCAATTCACATCAAACACCCTTGTTTTATTCTTTTATGTGCACAAACAAGCAAAACAACAAAAGAACAAGAAAAACACTTGAAACAACTTAATATAAATAAGAACATAGCAAAACTTAAGGCATAATAGTACTAGATAACTCTAATTTTATGGACTTAACAAAAACCAAAAGATTCGTAAAATAATATTTATTATTATCTATAGGTCATATTGAAAGAAAAATTTTGATTTGCTTTTAGTAAAAACTAGTAGCACATTACTTCATCAAACAACCATTCACATGTCTAATAATATGCAAGAGATATTTAAAATGAGATATACTAAGATACAAATATAATATACCCTGCTTAAAAAATCATGTACCATATATAAAAAACTATAAACCGAATTTTATATAATTTAGATTAGATCAAACAATATCAAAATCCTTATTTTTTCACCATAATCATGAACTAAAATGGTACCAGAACCTCTAGAATAGGATATATGAAGATAAAAATATAATATATCTGCTGAAAAAATCATGTACCACAATTAGAGAAAGATATACCATAGTTAAAAGATTATGAACCAAACACAATCTGAAATTCAAATCATCTCCCATACAAACTAAATTATATCTATCATATCTAGAGTAAAATAGGCCGCAATTTAAGAAAATTTATGTTACAGAAATATAATCCTAAAATCAAACTTAATTTAAATAAAACTAAAATCTAAAAAAATACAATTGAATATGAATACATCTATAAACAACAATCAAATTAAAGTTGATATACCTTTCCACCACTAAAAACTTATTGCATGACCTTCAATCATCAATGGTATTCCTTCGATCTTCATTGAGATCTGAGGATCTTTGATATTCATCGAGATTCGGCGTGCTTTTGGTCTTCATTGAAATTTGATGGGTGTTCGATTTTTGTCGAGATTGGCAAACCTTCGACTATCGTCAAGGTCTAGTAGGAGTTGTGGAGGCAAACCCTTCATTCATGGCTGTGATCTGTACTGTGAAAGAGAAAGTGACAGACCATGTGAGAAAAAAACAAGAAAATAGTGATAAAGATGGGTTCTGAGCTTTGAAGGGTATTATTAGTACTAAATTTTCAACGGGCCTTTCGTTGGACATATATCTATGAGATTTGGGCCATGGTCATGAAGTAAAATGATGCTCGAACTTTGGTTATATATCAAGTCAACCCAAAAAAAAAAACAATTACAAAAATATGGAGGGTCAGTTTTTTTCCCAATTTCCGTAGAGAAATTTAGGCATATGTCTATATTTTTAAATTTGACTTAGTTGATGTCCTCCCCTTTAATATTTATAGGAAAATCTCCAGGATTTAAAATTTTAAAAATCTCTTAGCTAATAAATAGTCTTTTTTGATTTTGTTCTCAATTAAAATATTCAATTTTCCTTTTATTTAATTTTTCCGAATCTCTGTTTCTCTCTCCCTTTTTTTCTTTTTTTTTTCCCTTTCTCATTCAATCGTTCTCTTTCTTGTTCGTTTCTCCCTCGTTTTTTTTTTCTTTTCTTCATCTTTGAATATCCAGATCCCTCCATTCAAATCTCTGTCGTTCTTCTCGAATCTCCAGCAAAATCTCGTGTTTTCCTGCGTTGTTTGTTTTATCTTCGTTTTCTCTATCGCTTTTGAGCTCAACTTCATCTTCTCCAGTGATTCCTAGTTTCTAACTCTTCTTCTCTGCTGTTTTGGGCAATGTCTTATTTTGCATTGGTCGATTTCTTGTTTTAGGTATGCGTGGTGTATTGGTTTTGGAGATTTTCATTTTAATTAGTAATTCTTATTATAATTAATGTTAATTCAAGTATAATCTTATTTTTCTCTTATGTATGAGTAGTTTTTTTATATATTACTGTGTGTTTTGAAATTTGTTTTAGTAATTAAGAATAGTTCATTAGTTTTTAGACGTGTTACATCTATTTTTTTTTTCATAATACAAGGTATTACTGTTCACTGATCTTTTCGTATTAGTAGTTCATTATTTAGTTATTGCAGTGTATATAATTTGTTCAGTGGTATATGTGATTTTTTATGTGGTATATTGGTTTAATGTTGTTTGGTTTTTGGTGGATGAAAATATCAGCTTTTTTTTTATTTGATTATTTTATTTCTTATTTTGGTATATGTTATTTTTATGGTGGTATATATGTTTATTTACCTAGTGTGGAGAATCATGTACTATTTTTTTTATGTATCGTTGGGCTATTTCTAACATACAAACCGCAAGTATAAGAGTCGCAACAAGTAATATTGATAGTAAGAGAGTATCATTCACTCGGAGAGTACTTGATTCACATTTGCTAACTACTAAATAAAACTAGTTTCCAATTTATCCCAACAATAATAAATTATTATTTTAAGTAAGAATTGAAAAGTAAAATAAAAATGTAAAATACAAGAATTGAAATCGAAACTAAGCAACGAAAGTTTGATCTTAAACAATGATAAGGAACATAGGGATGCAATCTACTCTCTAACTCCTCCAATCACTAGATTTCCTCTCAATTCACTAATCCATTTAGAGACGACAACCAAGAATTCAATGTATTCACAAACTCTCTACCATGACAAAGTGAAAATAACTAGACAAGATAATATGTTACTCCTAACATAAATTGATTAAGTTCATTAAGTCTGGTTATTTTTAAGAGGTTGCACAAATTACACAGATATATTCCTATTCTATGCAAACTCACCCCATATTAGGTAATCTTATGTTGTTCTATTTATGTCCAAGCCTAAATTCCTTTCCCAAGTTCATATAAGTTTCACAATACAATTCTATTTAATGGCTAAGAAAATAGATACATTAAACTTAAGATAGAACAATCAACTCAATAATAGTATCATGAATAATTAAAGAAAAAAAAGTAATTGGATTACATTAGAGGTTCAATTGCCTCCCTAGAAATTGAGTTTATTTCATATTCATATCAGAAGAAACACAATAGAAATCACAAGACTGATACATGATCAATTGCATAAAATAGAAGAGAAACAAGAGTAAAGGAAAGAAAAACTCTTTTGAAGCCTCCAATCTGATTTCTTCCTCTTGAATCTCTTCCTTGGTATGTTATTTTCTTCCTTGGAATATCTCTAGGAACCTTTGGCTGCTAGGGTTTTCGACTCTCCTTTAGATGAGAAAAAGGAGAGCTAAATACAAGAGGTAACGAATCAAATCTAGGTTTTTTGCACTATGTTCTGCACTTTTTGGCGCTGCAGTGCCAGACGGGTACGAGAAAAAGGCTAGAGCTGGCACTGCAACTCTGAATTGGTATTGTGATACCAGAGGTTTCTTCAGGAGACGGCACTGTGACGCCAACTCCCTGGAAGTCTTTGCATTGCACCAAGCTTCTCCTAGTTTGGCGCTATGGCACCAAGTTGTGGCACCACTTCCTGAGGCTGCCTCGCTCCAAATTTTCATGTTGTGAGTTCTTTCGTCCGTCTCCGCTCGTCGTGGTGCATGTTTGATATCTATTTGACTCGGTTAACCTCTAATTTAGCTTTAAAGCACAATATTCTTTGCTCAACAGCGTCTCACCTGAAATATGCATCAAAAACATCAAACCAAATAAAAAAAGCTCAAAGACAAGCAATTCTTAAGCTCGAAAAGAGAGTAAAGATAAGTGTATTACCTCCTGTTAAAATTGAGCCATTCCAATTCTTTTCTAAATAGGCCGTAGATGGCCTAATTTTCTCTTAAGTTTTCGACATGAAAAAGAGGGCTTTCTATAAATCCAAGCCCATAGCCTTACAAATTTTAAAAATATAGGTTGGCCTGAAACTTTAGAGAAGTTTTAGGTCTATTTGGAAAAATTTAATAACTTTAGAAAAATACTATTTTTTACAAATGGGTACTTTTTAAAGGTGGTCGAGATAACTAATACAATTACTTGGAGTAATCAAGAGTTACTTGAGGTAACTTGACCAATTACCTTAAATAATTTGACTAATTACCTCAAATAACTCATTAATTAGTGAAAAGTGATATTTTTATTGCAAATATGGTATTTTTCTAAATAGTTTTTGGATCTTTAAAGAAACTTAAAAATTTGGGATTTTTTTTTTCCAAAAATTTACCATAAAAAATCAAATTCCCTCAAAAAAAAAATTGTGGACAGTTTTACCTACTTTTCTTTGGGGAAAAAAAGGACAAAATTATGATTTCCAAAATGAATAACTTATTTAACGATCTTTTGCGTTATTTTTCTAAATACTAAGACCAGATAACATGGCAGCATTTGCTATAGTCATGTATATTGAAATGACTATAGTTATTAAAAAGTATTAAAATGTTATTAAAAAGTAAATGTTACAGTATATTGAAATGTACTCATGTCCCTATAGTCAAAGCTTACTCCAAGCTCTTAAAAAAAAAAAAATGAAAGAAAAAAGGAAAAAGAGCTCACTCCACGCTACTTCATTTTTCTTTTCTTTTTTTCTAATTTTTTTTTCATTTCTTGTTTTTAACCATTTTTATTTTGTTTTTTTTCCTCTTTAATTCTACTAATTTCCTTCTCATTTTTTCCCTTTCTTATCTTTTTTTATTTTTTTTTCATCTTAATCCTAAATCCAATGTAGTGGCAGATGCCTTAAATCGAAGACCTCATAGTTTGTTAGCTTTGCTTATTTCTGGAGGACCATAAGAAGTCAATTGTCATTAGTAACTATGATCTGAAGTGCTATGAAGATGACTTTGCTTGTGTCATTAGTTACACCTTCGCTTCTTCAGTAAGTCAAACTTGCTTAACAAGATGGAGAACTAAGAGACACTTGGAATCAACTTTAGAACGGTGAAGAAATTAATGGATGCAGATGGTCTCATTGCCACATCATCTCCCATATCGTAATCATTTTCACCACTATATACATTTTTTGGCCCAATAAAATCTTGCAATATGTCCACCATCTCATCTGTCGGATCAACATTTTCTACGTGAACATCATTACGAGGAAGACGAATCTCAACTTCTCCATGGAAGATCCAATTACTATACGATGAATCAAACCCATTGTCTATCAAATGTGCTTCTAGCGTTTCAACAGTCTGATGCAACACGTTCCGACATATCATACAAGGGCATTTAACTTTGCCTTGGTCGTTGACATATTATTTTGCCCTCTCAGCAAATGCAATTGCACCATTCCAATATGCATCATACCAATAATCTTTCAAATGTATCCAACTCTTGTCCACAGGTATCCTCACTATTATTATTCACAACAACTTAGAGTTCAGATAGAATACTTTTGGATGATCAACCAAAACATGTCCTAAATCCACCTTATCACTCCATTTCTAAAGGGTAAAGCCCTATCCCATTCAGGATTACTTTGTTATGTGGTACATCATTCACTCAAGTATTGTTCCGTTCACGTCAAAATTCCGGCAGCATCTCCCCCTAACTCCCCTAAGTGTGGTACATATATGTACACACCCGGAGAACACAGGGAGATACCATCAGAACTCGACCAAAGAACAATATTTATAAGTGAACGACAACACATAACGTGTAATCCCAAATTGTCCAAATGGGACAGTTCAAGAATTGATATCGAGATGCATAATCTCTCATCAACTCTTGAACGGGTCTTTGGTAATTTCTTTTATGACTAAAATAATACATGCATGTATTAAAGTCACTATGTGTTAAAATAAATGTACACATCATGGCTGTGACTACAACCTTTGTCATGACATGTCAACTCGTTTAGAATGGTCTTTTATCATCACAATTGTATAACTCTAACTGTTATGATAAAGAACATTCCAAACCAGTTTATGAGTCGTGACCATTCTAGTATTCGTGATTTAAGGAATGAATTTTATTATATTTTTTTAATTTTTGAGTTTTTTACTTACTCTAGGGGCATTTTGGGTATTTTGTGAATTAAATGAGTATTTTATTACATTTTTTTAATTTATGAGTTTTTTACTTACTCTAGGGGTATTTTGGGTATTTTGTGAATTAAATGGGTATTTTATTATATTTTTTAATTTATTAATTTTTTACTTACTCTAAGGGCATTTTGGGTATTTTGTGAATTAAATGGATATTTTATTATATTTTTTAAATTTATTAATTTTTTACTTACTCTAAGGGCATTTTGGGTATTTTGTGAATTAAATGGGTATTTTATTATTATTTTTAATTTATTAATTTTTTACTTACTATAAGGGGCATTTTGGGTATTTCGTAACTCTAGGAGCATTTTGGGTTTTTTGTAAATTGCCACATCTTTTTTTCCTATTTTTTCATTTTATGGGTTTTTTAGTTACTCTAAGGGCATTTTGGATATTTTATTAGTGTAGGGGCATTTTGGGTATTTTGTGAATTATATTGGTCTTTTATTATATTTTTTTAATTTATGAGTATTTTACTTACTCTAGTGGCATTTTGGGTATTTCGTAACCCTAAGGGCATTTTGGATATTTTGTAAATAGCCACATCATTTTTTTGCTATTTTTTAACTTTATGAGTTTTTTAGTTACTCTAAGGGCATTTTGGCCAATGTGAACCATTCCTACCCAACGCAGACCGACTAAGTAATGCACTTGATAAATCTAATGGTACAATGCTCAGTCCTAGCAGTCAGTAAGCCGTGCCCACCTATGCGGGAAGGATACTTGTGCAAACCATACTTACCCAACGCAGACAGACTAAACACTGTACTTAAAACATATCTCGTAAAATTAGTACAATGATACTACTTTAAATCCAATGTGTGGAAAACTTCACTTCTTTGAAAATCATGCTTAAATGATAATGCCATACTTATGTTTTCGTAAACTTTACAATAATAATATAAATAACATATACTTGAAATAATACACATAAGCATGTAAGAAAACATCTTGTATCTACTATTATTCTTGTGATGCAGTTAAAATAAATCTTCACTTACCTTGTATCCGGTAGAAAAGATAGTGGAAATGGTCAGTATCCTCTGTGGCAAGGTGTGTGGAAGACCTGATGTCAATTTTATTACTAACATTTTTACTACAATGTAAAATGCTTAAAGAAAACAAGTAGAAGATCGAATCACAGCTTTTACAAAAGAAGGAACCCTAATCACAAAATAAACCAAAATGTTATCTACTTTCATAAAAACTAGTCCATTAGCTTCTAAATGGCACCATTTGATTCTAAAAATATTTGGACAGCACTTCCCCTATTTTTAGGACATCTCCACATGATTAAAATCATGCTTTAAGACCTGTAATAACAATCAACAAGCCAATTCCCACATATATAACTCAAAGAGGATCATTTAGAGCAACATAGGTATACTTGAATTCCTTTCGTTTTAAATAAAGTTTAAAACCACTTTTACACTTTTCTATTGTCACAAACAGCAACGAAACAAATATATTTACATCATGGGATCAACAAAATATATATTTCAATTTTATAAAATCAGATTACAAGTATGGGGAGCTTATTTTAATAATGGAAACACTTGAAAACACTTAAATCCACAAGTAGCATACTTTGGGGCTTTAAGACTAACTTTAATCTTCCACTTAAATTCTTTGTTTCCAGCCATATATAAGGTTTCCTTAGACCTTAATTCGTCAAATAAAAGCTTTAATTAAAGAGCTAAAGTAATGGAAATAAATTACCAATTCTAAACTCCACAAAAAAAAACTCACCTTGACTAGTTTGAACTTTTGTTGAACCTCTTGCCTTCTACTTCCACAAAACTGATTTCTAAGGCTTTGAAATTGATCTTAGGACTCAAGAGGACCTAGAGGAAGTATTACTTAAGTAGTATCAAGTGGAGAATTGAACTAACAACACAAAACCTAGGAAGAAGAACAAGTAGAATTACCTTGATTAGTTTGAAACTATCTTGCCTTCTTGAGCTTCAAATTGAGTTCTACCACTTGGAAACTCTTAGATATGGATAAGCGGAGTTGAGAGAAGTATAAAAAGTAGCTGGAGTGGTTCAAGTCATGGCTGGGGAGGAAGAGGAAAGAAATGACCAGATTTGGTCAATAATCAATACTTAAAGGCTAAGAATGACATAACTTAAATTCTAAGGGGTATTTTAGGTATTTTTCTCATTACCTTCCATGTATCAAGCTCTAAAACATCCTTAGCATACTCACCACGTTGCTGGTCAATCCTACACACTCAAGTGTAGACCAAAATGGTGAAACCTAGCTTAGAAAGTGAAATCTAGTCATACTTTGACTTATGATCCTATATGGCCAATCTTATTCTAATTTGATGGCACCTAGCCCCATAACCAATCATTAAACATAAAAAGAAAGTCCACTAGACTCTAATTGATAATGCAAATATAGTATAATTGCCCAATTCATAGAATGCACAAAGATGACATTACGCGATTAAGCTAAATCTAAGCTAGCTTAGTGTAATTAAACACAGTTCAGTATAGTGACTGTCATCTCGTGCATACCTGGAATGAAAATTTTTTAAAAATGCTAGAAATGAGTCCTAAACATTAAATTAAAGCTATTTGATGTGCTAAATGCACAGTGAATTTGGTTCAGAAAAGCGTGAAAGATGTATTTTACCGAAAAAAACTACTATTTGACTAAGTTATCAATAGACATGGTTTTTAATGCATGTGCATATAGTATTATTATTCATGAATATATTCTTTGTTCTTTTCACACACCAAGCTCTCTCTCTGAGGGTACTGAACCTTTACACTGTATGGGAACACTTCGACAACCATTAGTATAATAATATATATTAAAAGAATTTAACGAACAAATAAGCAATTTATCATAAAATTGACACTAGTTTCATGATATGTCTATTATGTAATATGAACATGTTTATTATTGGCCTATTATGCATGTGAAAATCTTGGGCATTACACACATACTCCTTTCAAGAACTTAACACACACTCAAATAAAAACATTCTTCTTTGAATAAAATCTGAATGCATAATGCTTTAGAAATCATAATCTCTTGTGCATTTATGCAATACTTGTGTATATGCACGACATACTTAATATGCAAACTAATATAATATAGCATATAACTACATATCATAATGATCACAAGAATATCACATATTAGCACATAAATTTACACATAAATACATAGGGTGAGATTTGCTTACCTTAAGTCCTTAGAAAAACTTTGTAGTGAAATACCACACAATCAACCTTGTTGAAATCACGTGTCTCTTCTTTATCCTTTATTGTTTTATTATTTATGCAAAACAATTCATTATAAAAACTAATATTAACACATGCTATCATTGTTCTTAAGAAACATATTTCATATGTTTGAAAATATCTATAGCATAAAATAACATAATAATTTTCTTAACAAAACTAAATCTGTAAATATTCAGCAAACTAGGCATACTTAAATAATTTTAGATTCAACAATATAATTCGGTTTATCCTAAAAATTTACATAGCACTTTAAAACATATAAAAAAGTTCCAGAAAAATTATCGGAATTTATAAAAAATATTTAGTACGTTTCTCATAATTTTGAATCCAAATCTTGTAATCTAGTAAAAACTGAAAACTAGTGTACAATGATAGAATTTTATAGATTTTTTCTTAAATCAAAATAATCTGAAACTTTATGAAAATATTTTTAACACAATGTAAAACATGCATAAAAATTATATTTAAAGATTTCAAAAATCATATTTAATTTTATAAATTTCCAAAAATTATGAAAATATTTTCAAAATCTAATCACATATTGATAAACGTCCAGTAAAAATTTCAAGTCGAAAAAATATCAATAGCATAGTGTTTGAATAGTAACAAATAGAAATATCAAAACTGTCAGATTCACTAACCTTTAGGATAATATAAATAAGAAATTTAATAACGGATAAAAATAAATCCCTATGATCATGAAAATTTTCAGAATATAACCTATTATATAAATAAACAAGTTGTTAAAATTTTATCTTAAATATAAATAGTTTATCCTCTAAAATTTTAGAACAAAATTTGATCAAGTCGTTCTATTAGGATTTCTTAGGTAACGACGAGCATTAATTTAGATGTTATATAAATTATAAAATTAAGATATGAATATAAAAAGTTTACAGGAATCATGTAGACATATAATAAAATATCTTACAAAAATTTCATGTTCTAAAAAAATTATAACCCTATATATCATAGGTTAAAATTCTGATCTAACAACAGCAAAACTATAACCTCAGAGAAAAGAGTGTATTTAAATGCTTATCTGCTTCTTGAAAATTGAAGAAAACTAAACAAAAGCTCTTGAATTCACAAATACTCTTAGCAACTATGAGAGAAAGATAGGTAGAAAAAAATTGAGGAGGAGGCTTAATTGTATTCTCATGAGATATATATCTATATATATATATATATATAAGTTTTTGGCTTAGGGTTTTTTTTTTTCTATGAAATATTCAACATTTTTTCTTTTATTCTTATTAACCTAATCATATAAACCTAATATATATATTAAGTTATGGGAAACTTCTCGTTTCCCTATTTAAGACCTTTTTTTTTTTAAATCATAAGTATATGTTAATTATATATATAAGTAGAAAAATACATTAAAATCTAAATATTAATACATACAAATAGATTAGTGAAAATCAAAACTTCACGTGTTTCACACTTATTTAATAATAATAATAATAATAATAATAATAATAATAGACAAACTTATTCGTATATACAATGTGTGCTTAATTAAAACTTAGGTATATACATATAAGTTTGTTATCAAATTATTTAGACTCTAAATACAAACTGGACTAAGATTTAAACAATAATAATTATTTGAATAATTCACTTAACTCAATAATATATACAAATTAATCACATTATTAATAATTCACTTAACTTAATAATATATACAAATTAATAACATTATTATAACAATCATATATGAATGAAAATGCATAAAAAATTTTATTTCTCATTAGGCACGTAGTCCAACTTGGCTTTCATGTGAGTATTCCACTGCAACCGTATTCACAAAAATTTTGATAGTGTATAACCATTTTACTTATCATAACCATAGATTTTAAAACACATAAAAAAAACAAAAATCATATTATGGGATAGACTTGATATTACATTGCTGGTCAATCCTATACACCCAAGTGTAGACCAAAATAGTGAAACCTAGCTTAGAAAGTGAAATCTAGTCATACTTTGACTTATGATCCTATATGGCCAATCTTATTATTACCTGGTGGAACCTAGCCTCATAACCAATCATTAAATATAAAAATAAGTCAATTAGACTCTAGTTAATAATGCAAACATAGTATCAATGCCTAATTATTATAATGCATAAAAACAACATTATGCGACTAAGCTAAATCTAAGCTAGCTTAGTGCAACTAAACATAATTCAATACAGTGACTGCCACCTCGTGCTTACTTGGGGCCGACAAATAAAATGCTATTAATGAGTCCTAAACATTGAATTAAAGCTATTTAACGTGTTAAACACAGTGAATTTGGCTCCGAAAAGTGTGAAAAATGTATTTTACCGAAAAACTACCATTTGACCAAGTTGTCAACAAACATGATCTTAATGCATGTGCATACAGTATTGCTATTTATGAATGTATTCTTTGTGTCCTTTCACACACCAAGCTTTCTCTCTGAGGATACTGAGCCTTTACACTGCATGGAGTACTTCAACAAACATTAGTACAATAATACAGATCGAAAGCATTTAATAATCAGAACGAGCAATTTACCATAAAATTAATACTAGTCCCTTGATATGTTTATTATGCAATATGAAAATATTTATTATTGGCTTATTATGCATGTGAGATTCTTGGGCATCACATTAGGTTAGGCTAATGTGTATATGGTTGAAGAAGAAATGGCTTTACAAGGCTCAAAATTGGTGTACTAAGAACAAAATATATCATAGTTAGATTTAACAGCTCAAACGGTCCAAAGATTGCCTAAATCATCTCCTTGGTGAAATGCTATCTAGGATTTTGCCTCAATAGATTATCGAGCAAATTTTAGCACTTGTGAGATAACAAAATGTCATATTCATATAAATATTCTCTAGGTTCACACACAAATCAAGATCAAGGCATTGTGTTCAATGTAGACTTTTACAATCAAAATAGAACTAACATAAAAATTATTCATAAGACTAAGCCAATATCCATATTTTTCAAAATGTTATGTACTAATTCACCCAAGGTTCTTATCATTGGAACTAGGTAATCACCAAAGAAAGTACAAAATACCTCTACTTATTCAAACACATAATCACATAACAAGGAAAATAAACATACAACAACAAACAAACAAACACAAGCACAATCCAACAAGGTTTACTCCCTCCCCCAAACTTAGCAAAATATTGGAAAATTAAAGTACAAAGAATGAGTTTAGGGATACTCCTCTCATTGGCACATAGCCATGAAGCTTGATCTCCTTAAAGTGGCACCAACTCCTTGGATTGCTCAACACACCAAAATGAAAGGAAATACTTGGGTTGCCTCTCAAGAAGCACTTGAACTAAAGGCTTTGGCTTGCCTTTTTACTTGTGGCTCATCCACAAGTTGAGACCAAATGCAGTCTACCCTTTATATCATCAATTTACTATCCCAATGCACAGATGTGGTCTTTTGGGCTCCTAGCTTTAGAATGCAACACTTCATATCCATAATTCTAAGAGAAGAAATAGTAAGAATGAGTTACCAATGGTCTACTTGCTGGAAATCGTTGATTTAATGGTTGTGGACAAGAAAATTCCTCTCCAAGGTCTTCAATTCGAAGTTTTCTCATAAATGGTGGCCTTGAGATTAGATTTTCTTCATAGGATGTGGTGTTGATGTTCACCTCCAAATCACTTTGTATGGTGCCATTTCTCCCATCTCCCTCTTCTTCTTGAAGCTCGAAAATGGACTCATCATTAAGTTGTTTCAATTGTTTTTCTTGTTGTTTTGATGTTTTGCTTGTTTATGCATAGATAGAATGAAATAAAGTGTTTGATGTAAAATGAGATGAATTTTTTCCTAACAAATATATCTTTTAGACCATTAGAATTGAAGTTGAATCCGATATGGTCATAACGCAATGAAAATGAGGCAAATTGGAGCTCAAACGAAGAAATGGCGCACCTGGGAAGCCGAGGTGCCAAACTAGTAGAAAAGTGGTGCTGCAGCACTAAATCGTGGCACTGCTGTGCCAACTCTCGAGAAGTTTTGGTGCCGCAGTGCCAAAAATGGTGTCGCAGCACTACCTCCTGCGTCCTAGGTCAATAATTGATGGCCGAGATCAACTTTTTGACGATCCAAAGGTCTAGATTCGGCCTGCCTTAGGTTTGCACAAGTCACCTCTCTAAAACCCTATCGTTGGGGTTGAAAGAGGTATGTTGAGATAGAGAGAAAGAGAGGGAGATAGCCATGGAAGGAGACGAAGAGGAGGAAGAAGAAGAAGAAGACATAGTCCATTAACTCCATTTCTTGATTTCCTCCCCAACATCAACACCATAGTTTGTTCTTAGCTTTTTTTTCTCTATTTTCTTGTGAGTTTTTCTTTGTATTTTCTATATTTAGAGAGTGATATTATCGAGAGCAAATCTTTGAGGGAGGATTCAAGAGAGCAAAAACTAAGTTTGGAGGAGGAGATTGACAACCTCTATAAACATCTTCAAGCTATTTAAGGAGAGGGGAATTCTAAAACTCTTTTCTCTTTGATATTTTGTATTTTTTGAATTCATTGTATTTAAATTTTATTATTCTCAATTTATATCATGAACTAAATTCCTTTTTGTTTAGTTTTACTATGTGAACTAATCTTGAATCTTTTGTTTGTTTATTTCTCTCCTTTTTCATTAATCAAATCCATTGTTGAGTTATTTGTTTTACCTTATACTTATTGCTTCTATTTAATTGATTACTAAATAGATTGTTGAGTGAAACCTTTATGAACTTGGGAAAGGGAATTTAGGTTTGGACATAGGTAGAATAACATAAGAACACCTAATGTGGGGTGAGTTTGTATAGGACAGAAATATACCTATGTGACTTATGTAACCTTTGTTTGAGAATAACTAAACTTAATGAATTTAGTCAATTTATGTTAAGAGTAACATATTAGCTTGTCTAGGTGTTTTCACTTATATCTTGAAAAGGAGTTTGTGAATATATTCGAATTCTTGGTTGACAACTCTAGTGGATTAATTGATTTAAGAGGAAAATGTGGAGATTATGTGTTTAAAGGATGGTTGGAGACCTAGTAAACCTAGACATTTTTCTTATTGCTTGCTTTTATTTGATTTGCATGATATTTTAGTTTCCTTGGTTTTATTTTCTTAAAATCTATATTTCGTTTGTTTGGATAAAGTTAGGATTCAGATAATTTTGATACTTGGTATTGAATTAGAAATCAATCCCTGTGGGTTCGTGTTATGCTATTTCTAACACACAACTGTAAGTATACGGGTCGCAACAAATAATATAAATGGTAAGAGAGTGTCGAATCCCACGAGGAGCAAACAATTCACAAATGCTAAGTACTAACCGTAACTAGTTGGCAATTTATCCAAACGACAATAAATAGTTGTTTTGAACCAAAATTAAAATGTGAATTCAATATGAAAAGAAACAATAGAAATCAACACTAAACAACCAAAGATTGTTTTTTAACGATGATAAAAAATCTAGGGATGCAATCTACCTTCTAACTCCTTCAATTATTGGTTTTCCTCACTATTCAATTATCCATTTAGAATTAACAACCAGAAACTCAATGGTATTCACAAACTCCTTTCTAAGATATAAATGAAAATGTCTAACAAGATAATATGTTATTCCTAACATAAATTGATTAGACTCATTAAGCTTGGTAATTCTCATATAAGGTTGCACAAGTCACATAAGTATATTCCTATCCTATGCAAACTCACCCTACACTAGGTAATCTTATGTTGTTCAACCTATATCTAAACCTAAATTTCCCTTCCTAAGTTCATATAAGTTTCACACAACAAATCTATTTAGTGGCCAAGTAAATACAAGTATTAAGCACAAGGTAGAACAATTAACTCATTTATAAAACAAGTGAGGAAATTAAAGCAATTGAATTACATTAAAGGTTTAATTACATCCCTAGAGAAAGAGTTTAGTTCATAGTTGTGTAATAAGGGAAACACAACAGAAATAATAAAGCTTATACACATTCATTGCAAAAAATGGAAGAATAAAACTAAAGGAAGAGAAAGAAAAACTCTGTGAAGCTTTGTCAATCTTCTCGTATCCTTTTAACTTCTCCTTCCTCTTGGTGTTTTTCTTTCAAAAACTCTTTTAAACTCTCCAAAACTCTGGTTGCTAGGGTTTTTCTGTGATTATCTTCAGATGAGCCAAAGAGAAGTTAAATACTGGAGACAAACCAGCCATGATCTAGGAATTCTACAACATGTACTACACTTTGTGGCACTGCGGCACCAAATTTGGTGTCGCGGTGCCAAGATGGTCGAGAGGATTGTGCTATAGCATCGGACTGTGGTAGTGCAGCACCACAAAACCCAGGCATGGCTCCGTGATGCCATGCACCATGCAGTGCCATGAACCGGCGCTGTGGCGCTAATTTGGCACTGCATCGCCCAATTTTGCCCATTTTCTTCCATACTGTTGGTGTTGCAACACACTGCTGAGACGTTAATCACCTATCTTCGCTTGTGATTGATCAAAATTGCCTTGATTTAGACTCGGTTACACATGAAAAGTCGGTATTCTTCTCTTAATGTCTTTTCAACCGAAATATACACCAAAACAACAAATCGGATAAAAAGAGCTCAAAGATGAGCAATTCTTAAGCCTGAAAGGATGCTAAAGTTAAGTGTAGAATCTACTTAACAAACTCCCCTAAACTTAATCAAAAGCTCTTCCTCAAGCTGGGATACTGATAGAAACAAAAAAAAATATTTACTGAAGCCACACAAAATTAAGACAACATAAACAGAGCTTCTGAATGGGGTTGAATTGGTCTCAAATCTCTCAACAGAATTTTATAACTCAATGGCAACCTAAAGCATCACAAAAGTTTAGATTTTCAGTTAGGGTTGTGGTCTCACTCTGTTTACACTTTTGGTGCGTATGTGAAATAGTTGCTTGCACTTACCCTGTCACTCGAATCACGTTATGCTGACTTAGATTTCAAAATATGAAGTGTCTCAGTAGAATTGAATCAATCATCTCATAAGCCTGCTTTTCATGTCAATCTCCACTAATGTAGAATAGCACTAAATCGATGATTAATAGGTCTTTAATCGGCTTGTAATGCAAGGCTTAGGTATGGGTAGATGGAATGGTATCATTTAGGCTTATTCACACCACGGATGCCCATTTTGCTCAATGACTACAATTCGCTCAAGCATTTAAAACAATTCCCCCAACCTTAATTTTTGACCCATTTTCAATCTTATTTTTTTTTTAAATTCGCTCACAATTCACCATAAGTTCTTAATTTGCATCCGCACATCTATGGTGTGAAGTAGAGTGATTTGAGAAAATTTTTATCTGTAAGAAGTGCTTATTGGGTTTATGAGATGAAAGAGGATAAGAAATTGGCCCAAAGAGGGTAACTAAGGACATTTCATTTAACAGGTAGGCTTGAAAGGCTAAACCAGTCCAAAAATGGCCTACATCATTTCTTCGATTTTCATGCTACCTAAGATTTTGCCTCGGATGACAATCAAACAGATTCTAAGATGATGCGAGATTAACTATTTTACTAAGTCACATGGATAAAGCTGCTCTAAGCAATTCAAGGAAAAATGCTCATAACTACGTGCAACAAGTGTTCAAGAGCTATTCACAAAGCGAAACCACAATAGATTTGAGCATACAAACAATCCTGATACTAAAAGTTTCCAAAGAGTTATTCCATACATACTCTCAATCATATCATCGACGTATAACCTTGTTCAGAAGCTCAAAACAAACAACAAGAAAGGAAAAAGAAAAGAAGTTCGAAAGTTCACACAAATTACTTAAATAATAAAACAAAAGAGAAAGAAAAGTGAAATGAAACACATTAACTGAAACACACTACCTCCCCCAAACTTAGTAGGTGCATTGTCCTCAAGGGACAAAACATAGAAAGAGCATGGGGGAAACACATACCTGATGGGAGATTGCTTAGTCAGTCTCCATGGTGGGATCCACATCGGAGTTACCACCTGGGGTAGACAGAGGAAAGGATGGTGGTGGTGGTGGTGGTTGCATCAGTGGATACATAGGATGTCTTAGGGGCAGTGGAGAGTGTGCCGTGTTCATGTAAAAGTGAGTGCTAGTGGCAAACATGTTGATGTAGTTGGTCTGATAGTCTGCCCACTGGTGGCACCACTGTTGATGTGCTTGAAACTGCTGTTACACTAAAATGCATATACTTAAAATAACCGCAAGTGCATGGGTTGTAATCAAGTAATAAAGTGATAAATATAGAGTTGTCGATCCCACAAGGAATTGGGTGTTAAATTATCGTTAATTACCAGAATTATCATGACCTAACTTTATCTAGGCAATCAAATTAAATAAGTTTATAATTTAAATAAATACAAATAAAAATATAAATACATAAATAAAATATGGAAACTTCTATGCACAAATGTACTAGGAGATTGAATTCATCTAACCATCAACTATGTCTTTTGATCACCAATTTCATCCTAATCAATTATTCCTAGTTTATAAGCCAAGAACCCAAAGATATTTCTATTCCCTTTCTCGAGTACCGAGTGAAATCACTCCTAAATCTCAGTTCCAATATCTCTATTCCGAACCTAGAATTTAAGAATTCATTATGTTCAATTCTTCTTTAATCATGGCTTCAAAGGAATTATAGGTTTTCTCGAACTCTAGAAAATCCTAGGTTATACTATCCTATGGTTGTTTCTAAAATTCTCTCTTTCAAGTGCCAAATTCTAGAAACCAATTCATCCAACTAGTAGCTAATTAGTTGAGAAGCATTAAGCATGGAATAGCATAAATAAATTCAAGAACAATATCAAAGAATATATTGGAAATCAAGACATAGAATCAAAGTTTAAGTTACATCAAAGCCCAAGCATATAACAATTAATTCAACATAGGAGAATCCAACACTAATCTCAACAAGGAATTCATATATCCAAATATATTCATAAATTAAGCACAATACAAAAATTCAAATGAGATTAGGGTGAGAAAGAGGATGAGAAAATCCCTTGTGTAGAGGCAGAACTTCGAGCCTTCAATCTCTTCAAGCCACTCTCTCAAGTATCCTCTCCAAGAAATTTAGCTCCAAGCTCCTTCCTCTCTAGAAATTTTGAGCTCTCTATGTTGTTTTTTCTCTCCAACTCTCCACACTTGAAATGGAGGCTTAAGGATGTATTTATAGGGCTCTAAGGTGACCTAGGCTGGGTAGAATGTCAACTATTCGATTAGATGGCATCAATGATCCAGATAGGCTTTAAAAACTCGCTAAAAACGTACATTTGGACCCTGCGTAGCACCGCAACGCTTCCTGGCAAGTGCCGCAGCACTTTAGCCTCTAGAACTCAGTTTTTTAGGCAGCGCCGTGGCACTACTATTACAGTGTCACGGCGCTCTTGGCTTTGGAACTCAGCACAATAGCTTTTCTTCCCGGGGGCACCATTTCTTCGTTTTGGCTCCGTTTTGCCTGATTTTCATTGTGTTGCGTTCGTATCAGACTCAAATTTTATTTCAAATAGTTGAAATACCCATATTTGGAACCAATTTATTTTGATTCTCATTTATTCACAAGAACTACAAAAACAAAGCAAAAGCACATCAAACTAATATAAACGCTTGAGAACTTACAACTATTTGAGTTGAATGATACTTGATGTGTGAGGGAATTAATCATTCATCAAATACCCCCAAACTCAAATATTTGCTTGTCCTCAAGCAAAACAAAATAAGAAAAAGAAAAGCAAAACAGAAATCAAGTACTAAAGACATAGACGGCAAAGTATGAGTTTCGTATCGAATCAGAAAAACGTGCAAGTATCTCCGAAGCCACAAAATGTTCCAAGCTCGAAGAAAACGCAAACATTGAGATTATCTAGATTTTCAACTTCAAACATCAATTTAGCTCTACTCAAGACTCTTAATGTGTAAGTGTGCGTAAAATTAATATCACTTAACAAAATGAGCTTCAGATAGACTTGTATATTTCGATAGGCAATGAAAGATCTCTATATGATGCAATTAGGAACTACCATATGCCCATTTTTCATGTCGCTCTCCACTAATGTATATTAGTATGTCATTAAAGATCAAAAGGTCTTTCATTAAGCTTGTAATGTCGGCTTGGGCAAAGGTAAGATAATTTTAGAAATATTTTAGGTTCAAATCACCCTTAAGCACATTAATCTAGGACATTTGTAGAGTTATTACTTGGTACACCAAATAGCACTCCCACACTTTTTTCCAACTAAATTTCTCTTCTACAAACACTCCACCAAACACTTATTTAAAATTTTTTTTTCTTTTTTTTTTTTTTGGAAACAAAAGATATGAAATAGGACAAAAGGTTGAAAATCAAAAATCTCTCTCCCAAACTCAAAATCAACATTGTCGTCAATGTTGAAAAACAAAATAGAGGGTAAGGACACAAATTTTCACCAAATTATTCCCTTCTCTTTTTCTTTTTGTTTTCTCCTCTTTTTTTTTGTATTTTTTTTGTTTGTTTTTGCTTCATAACTCCACCATTCCTCCCAAAATGAACATAACACAAATTAATTCTTTAAAACAATCAACATGCTTAAAGGATAAGGATTGGTGGTAATTATTTTGGTTTGGCTAAGATGTGGTGGAAAAAGAAGGGTACAAATAAGCTCAAAGTGGGTGTACAAGGATGATAATGTATCAAGGTTAGCTTGAAAGGCTCAAACATTCTATAGATAACCTAAATCATTTCTCCAATGACACCTAACATAGAATTTCGTCTCAAGCTTCATTCAAATGGATTCTAGAGTTCATAAAATATCAATGCCTATCTAATACATACAAGTGTTCTCCAAAAGCTCAAAGAATTAAATGATCGTGATTATCATGCTCAAATGTGTAGAATCAAGAATGAGGTTCAATTAATGCGAGTCAAGCACAAGGATAATCTCAATAAATTACATTTCAAAAGACCTAAAAGAACATTAAATGCCTACACTCATCATCAATACCAAGTCATCTCATCTCAACAACGCTCATAACTTATTCAAATAAGCGAAAGAAAATAAAAATGAATGAAAGATTTGCCAAAACAAACAAACTCATGGGAAGATTAGTCACAACTATCAACACACAAGCAAAGCCATATCCAACAAATAATTGGTCAATAAATGTTTTCGCCCCCAAACTCAAAATTGGCAATGTTCTCAAAATAAATGTTCAAGATAAGCACAAGGGAAAAGAACACATACCGGAGAGGCGAGACATTCTTGCCTCCTATTAAGGTTGGCAAAGGTGGCACTCCGGGCAAGGTGGCTCTAACTTGGGTGGTGTGGGGCTGCTCTCCATAAATTGCATCCTTAGGCTTATTCATGCACACATTGGTGAAGCTCGTCAAATAGCAGCTTCCGCCCATAGTATGTGTCATACAACACAACAAATGGGTCTTAGTTTTGAACGCCCTCAAGCTTGGCTATGTATGGAAGTATTCAGCATGTACGCTCAACTTGACTTGGCACTGACACATCAGATTAGTGGGCTTGAATGAATAGTGCTAGCGGTGGTGGAGGAGTTGTTGTCCACATAGGATCGTCATAGATGTGATCTTTGATGGATAGTGGCGGCATGATGATTTGGATCTTAAAGGGTGAAGAATCACAAGTGTTGTCTTGTGATTCTTTCTCCTTGATCTATTCTTGATTCTCCTCCTCACTTGAGTCGTCATCATCAAACAAACCCAAGATCCTCCCACTTGTGCTTGGCTCCTCACGATGGCTTTCATCATTGTTTGTGACATGTGCATCAATCATAGCCACAACCCTTTTCATGGCCTCAAAGGAGTCATAAAGAGACTCAAATTGTGAATTAAGAATGGTTTCTATTCTCTCCCAGTCCTCATGGCAAAGTCTTTTCTCTTCCGAAAATTTTACAAAAAGATATTCAAGGTCGGGAGAAGGCTCCTCTTGGTGATGTGGAGTATCACACTATGGCGTCGAAATGTTAGAATTATCTCCCAAACCGAGGTAGCTTGGTAGATAATTCCAACTTCGATAGTCAAAGTCGGCCATGTCTTCCAACAACCAATAAGCTTCATCAATGGATACTTGGTAGATAGAGGTTGTACTATTTCCTCTTTCTACCCATATTCTTATTTCGGGCCGAAGGTTGCTGAGAAACTTTCGCATTTGATACTCTGGGGATAAACCATGATTGGACATAGTATGAGCAACTCCTTTTATCTCCACCATGCACAATAAAATGGCTCAGAGTCTTGTTGAGCAAACCACAAGAGGACTTATTGATCTAACATCTCCAAGTATCTCGCAAAATAAAAATTTAAAAATAAATATTAAAAATGAAAATAAATGCCTAAATTAAAATCAAGTAACATACTCCCGATATCAAAAACAATCTAAAATACTAACTCCCCGGCAACAGTACCAAAAACTTGTTATGCTAAAATACATATACGTAAAATAACCTTAAGTGCACGAGTCGTAGTCAAGTAATAAAGTGATAAATATAGAGTTGTCGATTCCACAAGAAATTGGGTGTTAAATTATCGTTAATTACCAGAATTATCATGACCTAACTTTATCTAGGCAACCAAATGAAATAAATACAAATACAAATATAAATACATAAATAAACTATGGAAACTTCTATGCACAAATGTACTAGGAGATTGAATTCACCTAACCATCAACTATGTCTTTTGATCACCAATTTCATCCTAATCAATTATTCCAAGTTTATAAGCCAAGAACTCAAAGATATTTCTACTCCCTCTCTCGAGTTCCGAGTGAAATCACTCCTAAATCTCAGTTCCAATATCTCTATTCCGAACCTAGAATTTAAGAATTCATTATGTTCAATGGTTCTTTAATCATGGCTTCAAAGGAATTATAGGTTTTCTCAAACTCTAGAAAATCCTAGGTTATACTATCCTATGGTTCTTTCTAAAATTCCCTCCTTCAAGTGCCAAATTCTAGAAGCCAATTCATCCAACTAGTAGTTAATTAGTTGAGAAGCATTAAGCATGGAATAGCATAAATAAGTTCAAGAACAATATCAAAGAACATATTAGAAATCAAGACGTAGAATCAAAGTTTAAGTTGCATCAAAGCCCAAGCATATAACAATTAATTCAACATAGGAGAATCTAACACGAATCTCAACAAGAAATTCATATATCTAAACATATTCATAAATCAAGTACAATACAAAAGTTCAAATGAGATTAGGGTGAGAAAGGCGATGAGAAAAATGCTTTTGTAGAGGTAGAACTTCAAGCTTTCAATCTCTTCAAGCCACTCTCTAGAGCATCCTCTCCAAGAATTTTAGCTCCAAGCTTCTTCCTCTCTAAAAATTTTGAGCTCTCTATGTTATGTTTTCTCTCTAACTCTCCATACTTGAAATGGAGGCTTAAGGATGTATTTAAAGGGCTCCGAGGTGACCTAGGTCGGGTGGAATGTCAACTATTCGATCAGATGGCATCAATGGTACAAATTGGCTCCAAAAACTCGCTAAAAACGTACTTTCGGACACTGTGTAGTGCCACGGCGCTCCCTGGCAAGCCTCGCGGTGCTCTAGCCTCTGGAACTTAGTTTTCTAGGCATCGCCATGATGCTACTATTACAATATCGTGGCGCTCTCGGCTCTAGAACTCAGCACGACAGCTTTTCTTCCCGGGTACACCATTTCTTCGTTCTAGCTCTGTTTTGCCTGATTTTTATTGCATTGCGTTTATATCAGACTCAAATTTTATTCCAAATGGTTGAAATACCCATATTTGGCACCAATTTATTTTGATTCTCATTTATTCATAAGAACTACAAAAACAAAACAAAACCACATCAAACCAACATAAACGCTTGAGAACTTACAACTATTTGAGCTGAATGATACTTGATTTGTGAGGGAATTAATCACTCATCTACTACTGCTCCTGATAATGCTCATTGAGGCCTTGTTCTACTAGGGCCAACTGTTGTTACATAGATCTCGATTCATCATGTAAATCAGAATCGAACTCCTTGTCTTCTGCGTCAAGCTCAGCTATAGTTTCAAGTGCTGAAGTAATGGTACGCGGGCTACTAGAGGAGGCTCCTACTGAAGAGTGGGTGGCGGACTAATGTTTCAACAATCTCACCAAGGCAGGTCGGTTGAGAACATGCTGAGGGAGGACTAACTCATCACTGGGTGCCTAAACAACTCTCGCTCGAGATAGTAATTCAGTGATTAATGATGGGCATGCCATTCCATTCCTCACCTTGCGAATGGCATGTAAGATGAAACAACGAATCACTCGCCCAACATCTATAGATAAACCTTTGATGATGGCATAGAGAAGAAATACACGGTGAGGAGTGATGTTGCTATGATGAGACATTGGCATTAAGCGAGCATTGAGAAAATAAGACCAAGCTTTGGTGGATGTAGACATTGTTTTGGTTTTTAGACATTTTTGCTCATTCTTTTTCTATACCTCTTCAGTACTTGGAGCACATAGAGCCCACAGTACATCATCATAGTCTAGTACTTTCTCAAAGGCGGCTAACTCATTATTATCTATGTTAGGCAACTTGAAACAACTATTGATGAATGCCCTTGTAAATGAAACATTCTGCCCATGCACCTTAGTAATGCAGTTTCCATGTTCAGCTGTATTGGCATAAAATTCTTGTACAATGACTCGCACCTCGGCATTTTGTTGCTCACAAAGCTTCTCCCATTTTCCTCTTTTTTTCTCAGCCATAATATAAGGGAAGCTATCTTCACCTATATCAAAACCCCTTTCAGGAATGACTGCTCTTTTACTCCCAAATCTGTTGGAAGCTTCCAAAGAAACAAAGCAGTCTTGATCATAACTGGGACTTGCAGCCATAGCCTTCCTCTTTGGTGCCATAATACCAACTCTCAACCCCTTTAAATTCCCCAAAATAATGGCACTGCTCTTACTTTGCAACAATAATACACCACCAAGCACTTATGAAAATCAATTGAAGCAGCACAACTCCCCACCGCTCAACACTAGGTGTGCTCTTTGTTTTCACCACAAAATTGCTCTCCTCAAAGGCCAACAACTATTTTCATCTACAAAGAGCTAGAATGAAACAACATATGACCAATTTTTTCACTTAAGGAGTCACCAACTTGGAAGAGTAAGCTAAGAATACAAGAAAATGCAATTCTGCCAAACCAAATTTTTTACAAGTAAAAATGGCTATAAATCACCCCCCTCATGGCTATAAACCCTATCTTTGGGGTTGAAAGAGGCATGTTGGGATGGAGAGAAAGAGAGAGTGGCAGCCATGGAAGGAGAGGAAGAAGAGGAAGAAGAAGATGAAGACATGCTCTAACCAACTCCATTCTTGATTTTCTCCATAGCATCAACATCATAGTTTGTTCTTAGCTTTTTCTTTTCATTTTCTTGAGAGTTTTTCTTTGTATTTTTCATATTTAGAGAGTAATATTGTTGAGAGCAAATCTTTGAGGGAGGATTCAAGAGAGCAAGAACCAAGTTTAGAGTAGGAGTGACAACCTCCATGAATACCTTCAAGCTCTTCAAAGAGAGGAAATTCTAAAACTCTTTTCTCTTTGATATTTGTATTTCTTGATTCTATGGTATTAAAATGCTATTGTTCTCAATTTATATTATGAAACTAAATACTTCTTTGTCTAGTATTACTATGTGAACCAACCTTGAATCCTTTGTTTGTTTATTTATCTCCTCCTTTATTAATCAAATCCATTGTTGAGTTATTTGTTTTACCTTATACTTATTGCTTCTATTTAATTGATTAGTAAATAGATTGTTGCATGAAACCATTATGAACTTGGGAAGAGGAATTTAGGTTTGGACATAGGTAGCATAACATAAGATCACCTAATGTGGGGTGAGTTTGCATAGGATAGGAATATACCTATGTGACTTGTGCAACCTTTGTGTGAGAATAACTAAACTTAATGAATCTAGTCAATTAATATTAGAAGTAACATATTAGTTGTAACGCCCTCTTTATCCTCATACTACTAGTGGAAATTTATTAACTATCTATTTACAAGGCGTTATTTTTGGAAGATAATCTCGAAATTGTTTTTCCAAAATACGGGCCAATTTGAACTTTTTATTTTCTTTAAAACTCTATGGATAGCTGACTTTACTTACATACATGATCAGTATATACATATATTACAAAACGAAATGTAGTAAGTAGGTACAAAAAAAAATGAACTAAAAATAACT
>JXTB01000390.1:348965-402422 GCA_002914805.1 Parasponia andersonii
CGTGAAAATTGTATTTTACCGAAAAACTACTATTTGACTAAGTTATCAACAAGTACGATCTTAATACATGTGCACATAGTATTAGTTTCATAATTGTATTCTTTGTTCTTTTAGCACACCGAGCTCTCTTTCTGAGGGTATTGAACCTTTACACTGCATTAGGACACTTCGACAATCATTAGTATAATAACATGTATGTAAATGCACATAACATAAGGAATGAACATATTTTTATGAAACTAGTATTAATGACTTCTAGATGCCTAATATGCAATTAGAACATGTTTATTATTGGCTCTCTTGATTATGTGAGGAGCAGGATGTCACATTAGCTTGTCTAGGTATTTTCACTTATGTCTTGGAAAGGCGTTTGTGAATATATTTGAATTCTCGGTTAACAACTCTAGTAGATTAATTATTATAAGAGGGTAATTGGGAGATTGTGTGTTTAAAGGATGGTTGGAGAATCAGTAAACCTAGACATTTTTCTTATTGCTTACTTTAATTTATTTTTGCACGATAGTTTAGTTTTCTTAGTTTTATTTCTTCAAAATCTATATTTCAGTTGTTTGGATAAAGTTAGAATTGACCTTTTTACTATTTAGCTTAGACATAGTAATCAATCCTTATGGGTTTGATACTCTAACTCCTAAATTTATATTACTTGCGATCGTGTATACTTGCATGGGAGTGTGTGAATTTAAAGTTGCACATTCCAACCAACAAGTTTTTGGCACCATTGCCAGGGATTGAAATACTAATTCTTGTTAATATTAATATCAATCGATTCTAGCTTTAATTCAAACTTTTCATTTATTTATTTATTTAGGTATTTTTTTTCGATGGCATATTGCGGTTATAATGGAGGTAGATACATTATGGACACTGATAAGCTATGGCGCAAATCTTTTATAGCTTTGAACACTCAATTGAGCGAAATGAACAAAAAACTAGAAATTATGGAGTTAACTACCCAAGTGAGAGAATTAACTAAGAGACTTGATGCCTTGGGTGCACAAGCGTCCCAAAGAACCTGTGTGAATTGCCAATTACGTAAAGGATACAACCCAAAGGAAGAATACCCATACAACTTGCAACTGGTACACATTGTTGCTAGTGGCCATATGCAACAAAGTTATCCGCAATCTAATTTCTACCATACAAGTTAGGAAGAGTATCCTAAAATTGTTACCCGCAATCCAATTTCTATAAAGTCACCATATTTCCGCAATAAGCCTATTGTTAACTCCATAAAATTGGAGTTATCTAGTGCTATTATTCCTTAAGTTTTGCTATATTCTTATTTGAATTAAGTTCTTTCAAGTGTTTTTCTTGTTGTTTTGATATTTTGTTTGTTTATGTTGATAGGAGAATGGAACAAAGATACTTGATACAAAATAAGGCAAATTTGTGCCTCATAAATGGGTTTTTCAACCATTGGGAATGAATTTGAATTCGATACGGTCGTAGTGCAATGAAAATGAGGCAAATCGGAGCTAAAACAAAGATATGGCATATCCGAGAAGCCGTGACGCCAAACTAGTAGAAAACTAGCACTACAGCGCCAAAAGTGGCACCCCAGCACCAACTCTCGGGTAGTTTTGGCGCCACGGTGTCAAAAATGGTGCCACGGCACCACCTCCTGCATCTTGGGTCAGTAATTGACGGTTGAGATCAACTTTTTGACAATCCAAAGGTCCAAATTCGGCCTACCTTAAGTTTGCACGAGCCACTTCTTTAAAACCCTATCTTTGGGGTTAAGAGAGGCATATTGGGATAGAGAGAAAGATAAGGAGGTAGCCATGTAAGGAGAAGAAGAAGAGGAAGAAAAAGATGAATACAAGCTCCAATTCTCCATTTTCTTAATTTCCTCCACAACATCAACACCACCCTTTGTTCATACCATCTTTTCTTCATCTTCTTATGATTTTGCTTTGTATTTTTCATATTTAGAGTGTGATATTTTCGAGAGCAAATCTTTAAGAAAGGGTTCAAGAGAGCAAGAACCAAGTTTGGAGGAGGAGATTGACAACCTGATGAGTGATTAATTCACTCACAAATCAAGTATCATTTAGCTTAAATAGTTGTAACTTCTCAAGTATTTATATTGGTTTGATGTGCTTTTGCTTTTTTTTTAGTTCTTGTGAATAAATGAGAATCAAGAAAATCAGGCAAAAAAGAGCTAAGAGTGTCGCGGCACTGTAATAGTAGCGCCACGGTGCTGCCTGAAAAACTGAGTTCCAGAGGTTAGAGCTCCGCGGTACTTGCTAGTGAGCATTGCAATGCTACACAGCATCAGGAAGAAAAGTTGTCGTGTTGAGTTCCAGAGCTAAGAGTGTCGTAGCACTGTGATAGTAGTGTCGCGGTGTTGCCTGAAAAACTGAGTTCCAGAGGCTAGAGCACCGCGGCACTTGCTAGTGAGCACTGCTATGCTACACAGCATCTGGAAGTGCATTTTTAGCAATTTTTTAGAGCCAATCTGGACCATTGATGTTATCTGATCGAATGGTTAAAATTTCACCCGGCCTAGGTCACCTCGGAGCCCCTTAAATACATCCTTTAGCCTCTATTTAATAGGTGGAGATTTGGAGAGAAAACAAAACAAAGAGAGCTCAAAAATCCTAGAGAGAAAGAAGCTTGGAGCAAAATTCTTGGAAAGGAAGCTTGAGAGAGTTGCTTGAAGAATTAAAGGCTTGAAGTCCTACCTCCACAAAAAAGTTTTTCTCATCCTCTTTCTCACCCTAGTCTCATTTGAATTTTGTATTATACTTGATTATTGAATATGTTTAGATATATGAAATTCTTGTTGAGATTAGTGTTAGATTCTTCTATGTTGAATTAATTGATATATGCTTGGGGTTTGATGTAACTTAAACATTGATTCTATATCTTGATTTCTAATATGTTCTTTGGTATTGTTCTTGAATTTATTTATGCTATTTCATGCTTAATGCTTCTCAACTAATTAGCTACTAGTTGGATGATTTGGTTTCTAGAGTTTGGCACTTGAGAAAGGGAATTTTAGAAACAACCATAGGATAGTATATCCTAGGACTTGTAGAGTTTGAGAGAACCTATGATTTCTTTGAAGCTATGATCAAAGAACCATTGAACATAATGAATTCTTAATTTCTAGGTTCGAAATAGAGATACTGGAACCGAGATTTTAGGAGTGATTTCACTCGGTACTCGAGAGAGGAAGTAGAAATTCCTTTAGGTTTTTGGCTTATAAACTAGGAATAATTGATTAGAATGCAATTGATGATCAAAAGACATAGTTAATGGTTAGGTGAATTCAATCCCCTAGTACATTTGTGCATAAAAGTCTCCATACTTTGTTTTTACATTTATATTTATTTTTGTTTTCATTTAATTATAACTCATTTAGATTGGTTGCCTAGATAAATTTAGGTCATGATAATTCTGATAATTAACGATAATTTAACACCCAATTCCTTGTGGGATCAACAACTCTATACTTATCACTTTATTACTTGTTTACAACCCGTGCACTTGTGGTTAATTTATGTATATGCATTTTAGCGTAACAAGTTTTTGGCGGCGCTGCCAAGGAATCGGTATTTTAGATTGTTGTTAAAATCGGAAGTAAGTTACTTAATTTTAATTTTGGCGTTTATTTTCATTTTTAATTTTTATTTTTAAATTTTTATTTTGTGAGGTGCTTGGAGATGTTAGATCAACAAGTCCTCTTATGGTTTGCTCAATGAGACTCGGAGCCATTCTATTGTGCGTGGTGGAGATAGAAGGAGTTGCTCACACTATGCCCAAATCATGGCTTCTCCCTGGAATATCAAATACAAAATTTGCTCAACAACATTCAGCCTGAAACAAGGATGTGGGTGGAAAGAGAAAATGGTACCACCTCTATCTACCAATTATCCACGAATGAAGCTTATTGGTTGTTAGAAGACATGGCCAACTTTGACTATCAGAGTTGGAATTATCCACTAAGCCACCTCAGTTTGGGAGATAATTCTAACATTTTAGTGCTATGGTGTGATACTCAACATCACCAAGTGAAGCCTTCTCCTGACCTTGGGTATCTTTTTGCACAATTTTCGGAGCAGACAAGACTTCACCGTAAGGAGTGGGAGAGAAGGGAGACCGTTCTTAACTTACGAATTGAGTCTCTTTATGACTCCCTTGAGGCCATGAGAAGAACGGTGGCTATGATACATGCACAAATCACAAACATAGATGAAAGCCACCATGAGGAGCCGAACACAAGCGAGAGGATCTTGGGTTTGTTTGATGATGACTACTTAAGTGAAGAGGAGAATCAAGAATGGATCAATGAGGAAGAATCACAAGATAACACCTGTAAATCTTCTCCTTTTGAGATCCAAATCATTATGCCACCACCATTAAACCAAGATCACATTTATGACGATCCCATGTGGCCAACACCTCCTCCACCACTACTAGCACTGTTCATTCAAGCCTACCAAATACATGTACTGGTGCCAAGTCAAGTTGAGCGTTGTCTAGGCTCAAAATATACTAGCGGCTAGTTGAGCATTGTCTATGCTCAAAATATACTAGCGGCTATCATAGTATAGATTAAGGTGTCGATCCCACGGAGAAGTAAATCAACAATAAAAAGGTAACGAAAAATAAAAATTAAAATTAACTGAGCAATTAATTAAAATAATCACAAAAATATAAATAAAAATACAAATATGAGAAAAACAAGACTTCAAGATTCACTTAATTATTCGTTTAACTGTCACCAACTTTGATTCTTATTTATTACTCAATTATATGTTTCACATTCTAAACATATAATCAGAAAATATAGCATTACGAACAAGTATTAATCTAAAGTATTCAATACGAGAAACTCTTCCAATTAACACCAAAAATAATTTATCGTATTAGTTATCTAAGATCAACAATATATCATAGAGATAATACTACAGTAAAAGATCAACTAATAAAATAAATATAATTATAATCTAGTTTAAATCACTACATAAACAAAGCATGACTGAATTTATATGAGAAACTAGAAAATAATATATCGAAACTAAAAATACTGAAGAATTTAAAAAACTAAATACATAATTATTGAAGCACTCTCAGGAATCAAAGCTGGAAAACAGAATAACTACACAACTAAGATCATCTCTCTAGCCTCTCTAAAAACTAGCCTGACATTGAACTCATCTCACACTCTCTCTAAAAAAAAGTGGAATTTTCTCTCTTAAAATTGGTGTGTATCTTTTCTCCTCATGTTCTGGCTATTTATAGTTAAGTTTGGAGTATTATGCAAGTTCCCACATCTCTAAAGATGGCTTCTGATTGGTCATGTGATGTGTCAAATGTACACAATTACCTCTCTCTCTTTCTCTCTCTTCCTCTTCCTTCTGAGCCTTAGGTTGTAATCCGGTGCAGCTGAAACCGATGAGCACGGCACAAAATCGCACGTGATTGGCTGAAAGCATAGTCAAAGTTCTTGAGCTAAGGTGCGACATTTGAATGGATGAAAACCCGGTTGCACAAGATTCGCAAAGCACTGGATCCGGCATGGCCTGGAAAGAAGCCAGCTGAGAACACGGGCCCCAGCTGCTTCCTTGCTTACACGCGCGCCTGCTCCTGCGTGCACTCCACGTGCTCACCAGATGGCCTGGAGCTTGATTGGATGGCTAAGATCGCGTCTGGTTTTTCACTTCTCATGCGCGCATAGACTTCTCCTTTTTCCGATTTTTTCCTTTTCTTTTCAAATCTAAATCAAAACTAAATCATATTAATAAAATACATAAATCATAATCTAATAAATTCCGAATTAAGCGAAATTAAACTATCCTAAACTAAACTAAATTAACTAAATTAAATTGAATAACTAAATCTAATAAAATTGAATAAAATTATATCTAAATACTAAAAATCAAATTCACTATAAAATAACCTAAATTAAACTAAAATTACTCAAAAAGACACAAACTAATTAGAAAGAGAACATAAATAACTCTATTTTTATAGAGTTATCACACCCCGAAACTTAAACTTTGCTAGTCCCTAGCAAAAGAAAATAAAAACCTAAAAGAAAATCTAATCACCTAAACATAACTCAGTTCAACTCTCAAAGTTTTTGCTTCAAAGATTTCACATAATATAAAACTCAAAGAAAAACTATGAACAATGTAAATGGTCTAGAATTTCAATTCAAATGCCAATTTAACATCACTTAAAATTCTTGAGTATGTGTGTGAATAATTACATTTAATCATTCGCAACCCAGATCAGTTTATACAAATAAGTGACACATATACAATCTCTAAATGATAAAATAAACTTCATAAGCCTGTTTTTCATACCACTCTCCACTAATATAAACTATCACTATACCAAAGATTATTAGGACTTTATTTAAACTTGTAATGTATGGCTAGGGTAAAGGTAGGATAATAGTCATTTTTATGGCTCGAATCACCCTAGGCACATAATTTATTCTCTGATTTTTTTAAAAGTTCGCCTCAAATACTTCATTAATACAACCCCCAAACTTATTTTCCACCTCCTTCTCCAATCTGCTTTCCCTTTTTTTTTTCTTTTTTTTTTCCTTTTTTTTTTTGTAGTACTATACCCCCAAACTTAAGATTTTTACTATTTTTCTTTTCACAAGGGTACTGTAATTTTTTTCTTCTTCGCCTCAAAAAGATATTTCAAAATACCATCCTTCCTCTCATAATATCACATAAAATATACTCAACAAAGATCACATGTGATCATAGGTTTAGGGTAAGATAAATCATTATAAGCTTTGGGCTAAAATGTAGGTAACAATGAAAAGGATAAAATTAGGCTCAAATGGGTAAACGAAGGATATTCAAGTATCTAAGGTAGGCTTGAAAGGCTCAAACGATCCAAAAATGACCTAAATCATATCTCTAATACAGCTTAGTTTAGAATTTCACCTCAAATGATAATCAAACAAAATCTAGAGTTTATTAATGAGATTTCAAGAATTTACTTAATCACATAAACTTTTTCTAAGTAAACAAAACAATTAAAATGCAATTAAGTGTTCAAAAAAATTCAAGAAACATAAGCAAAATCAAACTAACATAAGAATCAAGCACACAGAAAAAAAAAACAGCATTCATCATTTTCCTAAGAACTTTAATCAGTAAAATCAAATCTTATAATCAGCATTCAATCGTCAAACTGAGTCATAACTAAAAAAAAACTTCTTTTTTCGGGAAAATTTTGTATATGCATGAAAAATATGTGCATTAAAAATGTGCATGCATATGCTACCACCCCCAACCTAAATCAGACAGTGTCCTCACTATCACAAAAAAAATATAGAAAAGAAAAGAGCAAAGGACAGAGCACACCTAAGTGATGGAATTTCCACACGAAGTATAGGCTTTCTAATAAAGACACTAGAGAAGAGGATGAAAATAATCTAAAGAAAACAAAAATAAATAACCTAAGAAAGAAAAATAAAATATGGCACAGAAAGATAAAACTTGTTCAATCGTGGTAGACAGGAGCCACCAAAGTGATCTCCTCAGGTTGGTCTACCTTCTCCACAAAATTCTTCAACAGTTGTCAAACACGTGTCTAAGACCCTTAAATTTTGGAGCTAAGTTGTCTCTTGGAGTCTTCACAATGAACGGTTTCGACTTATCTCTTTCATGAGGCAACTTTTCAAAGTATAGTTGAAAGAATTTCTTTTACTTATCATGTGTCTTAAAATCAACAGAAACGTTAAAATTATCAGGATAAAACAAATTTTCACTTTCAACATCACGAAAGATATAACTCAAAGGATCAAACTTCTGGCTCTTGTTAATTTCCTCTGTTACTAACGTGCCTATCATATCAGTGTGATAACACTCATCATCCTCATATGGTTGCTTTCCAACATGGAAAGTATTTACCTCCAAAGTCATATTCCCAAACGATAACTTCATTAGACCATTCCTACAACTAATAAGGGTATTTGTTGTAGCAAAGAAAGGTCTTCCTAAGATTAGAGGGATCTTGGACTCTATGTCAACCACAGATTGAGTATCCAGGATTAGAAAATCAACAGGATAGTAGAATTTATTGATTTTTAGCAGAACATCTTCTACTATCCCTCTCGGTCTTCGCACAGAACGGTCGGCTAGCTGCAATACCATAGATGTGGGCTTTATTTCTCCAAGGCCAAGTCGCAAATATACAAAATATGGCATGAGATTTACACTTGCTCCCAAGTCTAGAAGCACTTGGCGGAACTCGTGTGTCCCTATGTGGCAGGTGAGAGTGGGACAACCTGGATCCTTGTATTTGGGCAGTATTTTTTGCTCAATCACCGCACTTACCTACTCGGTCAAGAATATAGTCTTCTTTACATGGTGCCTCTTTTTTATGGTGCATAGATCTTTAATCACCTTAGTGTATGATGGTACCTGCTTAATCACATGTAACAAAGGTAGATTAATTTTAACTTGCTCAAGGTTTTCAAGGATCTCAACTTGATTTTCCAGTATTTTTTCTATCTTGAGAGCTTGAGGAAAAGGCACTCTAACCAGAAATTTTTTTTCAGCTTCTTGTGAAGGGGCATCTTGAGTACTACCTAGTATGGTAGTGTCGATTGGTAGAGTTGGACCATCTAAAGTCTTACCACCTCGAGTAGTAACGGAATTGACCTCTTTAATATTCTGCATATCAGGGCCAAAGGTTTACACCAAGTGTTTCCCTTTTGGATTGGATTGAAGTTGGGCAGGAAATCTTCCATGCTCTTATACAGTAAGAGTGCTAGTCAGCTTAGTTATCTGACTCTTAATCTCTTTATTCTCTTCTACCACTCAAAATTTTGGTTAGTTTTATTCTGTGCCTCCATAAATGCCTAAAGTGTTTCCTCTAAAGGATTCTTATTGGTTCGTGCATTGTATTGAGGTGTAGAGTAATTCCTAGGTGGTGGTGCCTCAGTGTTCCAGTTATTATTAGATGATGCAAGCTGGTTTTGGTCAGACCTCCAGCTAAAGTTTGGGTGGTTTCTCCAGCCAGGATTGTACGTGTCAGAATATGGTGAGAAAAGTTTTCTAAATGTTCCTAAGGCATTGCATTATTCTTCATAAACCCCCTCCCTCATCTCACTATAGGTTGAGCAATCTTGAGCTAAGTGTTTCACTCCCCCACAGATAAAACATGTAGCCTGAGATTCTACCCTAGCAACTGCACGGGTGACTCTACTATCCTTGGTTTTCAAAGTCTCTAATTCCCTAGTCACAGCTTCTAATTGGGCTTTAAGGCTATCTTCTTCCCTAAGATGGTAGATTCCAGTTGATCGTGACCTATTAGTGCTATCAGTAGTACTAGGTCCAGTCCATGTGTGGGCTTTCTCAGCTAACTCATTTAGGTAGTCTATGGCTTCATCTAGCTCTTTCTGTAGGAACTCTCTATTACACATCATTTCTATGAATTGGCACTCCCTAATGGTTAATCCATCGTAGAAATAACTAACTAGTCACTAATTTTCGTATCCATGGTGTAGGCACATGTTCAACAACTCTTTGAATCTTTCCCAAGCTTGGTATAATGTTTCACTATCTGTTTAGGAAAAGGTTGAGATCTGTCACTTAAGGCTATTGGTCTTATGGTGCGGGAAGTATTTGTTAAAGAAAGCTCGGGTCATTTCAGCCCATCTACCTATAGATCTCAGTCTCAAAGAGTATAGCCAACTCTTCGCTTTATCTTTCAAGGAAAATGGGAAAAATTTTAACCTAACAGCGTCTACTGCATTGGGTTGGCCATGGAAAGTGGCCACTACCTCTTCAAATTCCCTAATGTGTAGATATGGATTTTCACTATCTAGGCCATGGAAGATAGGTAAAAGTTGGATCATGCCAGGTTTAAAATCTAATTGCGGTGTATTTTATGGAAAAATGATGCAAGAAGGTGTGTTTGTGCGGGTTGGGTGTAGGTAATCATTTAAAGTCCTAGTAGCGTTATTCTCACTTTGATTCATGGTGGCTGATAAAGGTGTTTCTGAGTAATCTATGCCTGACCAAGAGTCAAATGAATCTTCTTCAAAATCAAGTCTTCTACTAAGTCTTCCTAATTCATCTCTATGCCAAGACATTCACCCAAGTTTTTTTTTAAATGAGAAAAACAAAGTTGTGAAGTAAACGCAAAAAGTATACACTAAGAATGTTCCCAGATCAATTGGAAAGGGTGCAAAAGGTGTGGTGCCCAAGATTCTCACATGCATACTAAGCCAAAAATAAACATGTTCTAATTGCATATTAGGCATCTAGAAGTCATTAATACAACTTTCATAGTAACATGCACATTCATTATGTTATATGCATTTACATACATGTTATTACACTAATGATTGTCGAAGTGTCCCGATGCAGTGCAAAGTTTCAATACCCTCAGAGAGAGAGCTCGGTGTGCTAAAATAACAAAGAATATATTTATGAAAGAAATACTATGTGCACTATGTGCACATGCATTAAGATTGTACTTATTGATAACTTGGTCAAATTGTAGTTTTTCGGTAAAATGTAATTTTCACGCATTTTGGAGCCAGATTCACTGTCTATTTAACACGTCAAATAGGCTTAATTCAATGTCTAGGACTCATTTATAGCATTTTTATTTGTCGGCTCCAGGTAAGCACGAGGTGGAATTTAGGATACTAATTCGTATTTAGTTGCACTAGGCTAGCTTAGATTAGGCTTAATCGTGTAATGTCGTTTTTGTGCATTCTAATAATTGAGTACTAGTACTATGTTTTCATTGTTAATTGGAGTGTAATTGACTTATTTTTATGTTTAATGATTTGTTATAGGGCTAGGTTCTACCAAATTACAATAAGATTGGCCGTATAGGATCATAAGTCAAAGTATGACTAGATTTCACTTTCTAAGCTAGGTTTCACTATTTTGATCTACACTTAGGTGTATAGGAGTGACCAGCAACGTGGTGACTATGTTAAGGATGTTTTAGAGCTGGACACATGGAAATTAATGAGTAACCAAAATACCCTTAGAATTTAAGTTATGCCATTTCTTAGTCATTAAGTATCACTTTTAGAACAAATCTGGTCATTTTCATTCTCTTTCTCTCCAGCCACAACCTGAGCCTCTCCAATACCTTTTTAAACTTCTCTCAAATTCCCTTAACCATTTCCAAGAGTTTCTAAGTGGTAGAACTCAAGTTGGAGCTCTAGAAAGCAAGATACATCAAAACTAGTCAAGGTAATTCTACTAGTTCTTCTTCCTAGGTCTTTTTCTTTAATTTCAATTCTCCACTTGATCTCACATAAATAATTGTTCCTCTAGGTTCTCTTAAGTCCTAAAATCAGTTTTAAAGCCTTGAGAATCAATTTGGTGGAGGTAGAAGGCAAGAGCTTCAATAAAAGCTCAAACTAGTCAAGGTAAGGTTTAAGTGGGATTTTGAATTTGTAGTGAATTCCCTTTATTTCAGCTCTTAAACCTAAGCTATTATTTGATGAACAATGGCCCTATGAACCCTTATATATTGCTGAAAACATAAAATTTAAGTGGAGAAAAGCCCCAAAGTTTGCTATTTATGGAATTAAGTATTTTTATGTGTAATAGATTAAGTTTTCTATATTTATAATCTGATTTCCTTAACTTGGAGCATATATTTTATTGATTCTATTGTTTATTACACTCATTTGGTGGCTGGTTCTGATGTTATACAAGTGTAAAAGTGGTTTTAAACTTGTTTAAACTGAAAAAGAGTTCAAGTGCACTTAGATTATTCTAAGTGATACTCTTTGATGTGTATATATGGGAATTGGATTGTTAATTGTTATTATGGGTTTAAAACCATGATTTTGATCATGTGGGAATGTCCTAAAAATAGAGGAGGTGTTGTCCAAATATTTTTAAAATGAAATGGCACCATTTATGAGCAAATGGACTAGTTTTACAAAATTATGTGCCATTTTGGATCATTTTTGTGCTAATGAACAAGCATTAATATTTTAATACTTTTGAACAGTTTTTCAATGCTAGTTATTGACTACCAAGTATCTTAAGTGATTTATATACTTATGAGTCATTTTAAGATCAAGTTTCCTAATTTGGTGAAAATTCTGATTTCGGTCTTGTTCGAGTATCTTGATGCATTCTTTTGGCAAAATGCGCATTTTGAATAACCGTAAATTATGACAGGTGAATAGCACACCAATCTCTAGAGGATATTGACCCTTTCCACTATCAATTTCTATTCAGGACACGAGGTAAGTAAAGACTTACAACTGTGTCATAAGAACTATATGGAAGATGTCATTATGTGAAACTTACTTATTCTTGAAAGTTATAAAATGGCATGTGCATGGCACGTCTTGCATGCAAATTGAGAATTTTATTACAAAGTATTTGAAAGTAAGTACCATTGTACCAATTTTATAAGATAAGTTTTAAATATAATTACTAGTCTATCGGAGCTGGGTAGGTAAGTCTATTGATATAGACTCTCTCGTTGAAGTGGGACTTGCGGATCTTATGATATGTCTCGTTGAAGCGGGATAATATTAGTGCGGTGTGGGATGCCCCTTTGATAAGGGAAGGAGTTTTCAAAAACCTCACATGACAGTTACACCTTATTTTTACTCTTGACCAGAGTTTCCGTACAATGTTATCATGGCCTATCGACTTACGGGATTAGCAATATGCTAAGGGGCCCAACTGTAAATGTTTTTAAAGGAAATACATTGACTCAAATGTTTAAGAAAGAAAATGGTACAATGGGAATTTTACGAGATTTTAAAGCATATATAAGTATGCATAGTTTTTACTTACTGAGCTTTAGCTCATTTTAGTCTTGTGATGTAGACAAGGAGGCACATTTTGGTATTGACTAGCTGGTTGCCTAGCTTTCCTTTTGTCGTCATGATCATACAGATGTGGATGAGCTTGACCTGTGGGCGATATTTTTTTGTTTTGAAATATTTTGGTGTAATATAAATACTACTGTTAATGGCAAAATAGACTGGTGAAAACCTCTTTTGAATGTACATTTTGTAAAGATACTTTTAACAAGAAATGTCATGCAGTTGCCTTTGTCTAAAAGTTTTAGAAAGTTCAAATTTGCCCACCTTGTTATAAAACTAAAGATATGGATTAAGAAAGAATAATACTTCATAGTTTGACTGTATATGACAATATAGTTAAACTAGAGGGTGTTACAAAAGGTCCCACTTAAAACCCAACTTTTCTAGACAGAACTCCCCGAGGTTCCCAGGTGAGTTGGAGGGGTCACAGTTGCAGTCCTTATTATTCTGTAACCAATCTTTCTTAGATAATGCCTTTGTGATAGAACAATCCCAGTTTCTACCAGTTACGTAAACAACATAATTTTTTTTATTTTTTAAAAAAATATAATGAGAAAAAAAGGAACTAATTAAAAGGCTAAAGTATTTTTTTTAAAATTAATAAACCTAATTAATAGAAATAAAAATAAAAAAATAAACTAAAAAGAAACAAAAGACACTAAAACTAAAAAAAATATTTTTACAAAAATCTAAAAGAAAAAAAATGAAAGAATTTTGTACCTTTTTTTGTTGATTTGGCTTCTCTGGCAACGGCGCCAAATTTGGTCTATGCTCAAAATATACTAGCGGCTATCGCAGTATAGACTAAGGTGTCGATCCCACAGAGAAGTAAATCAACAATAAAAAGGTAGCGAAAAATAAAAACAAAAATTGAAAATAAAAATTAACTGAGCAATAAATTAAAATAATCACAAAAATATACATGAAAATACCAATATGAGAAAAACAAGGATTCAAGATTCACTTAATTGTTCGTTTAAGTGTCACCAACTTTGATTCCTAGTTATTACTCAATTATATATTTCACATCCCAAACACATAACCAGAAAATATAGCATTACGAACAAGTATTAATCTAAAGTATTCAATATGAGAAACTCTTCCAATTAACACCAAAAATAATTTATCTTATTAGTTATCTAAGATCGACAATATATCATAGAGAAAATACTATAATAAAAGATCAACTAATAAAACAAATATAATTATAATCTAGTTTAAATCACTATACAAAGAAAGCATGACTAAATTTATATGAGAAACTAGAAAATAATATATCGAAACTAAAAATACTGAAGAATTTAACAAACCAAATTTATAAGCGTTGAAGCACTCTCAGGAATCAAAGCAATAACTATACAATTAAGATCATCTCTCTAACATCTCTAAAAACTAGCCTGATATTGAACTCATCTCACACTCTCTCTAGAAAAAGTGGAATTTTCTCTCTCAAAATTGGTGTGTATTTTTTCTCCTCACATTTTGGTTATTTATAGCTGAATTTGGAGTATTGTGCAAGTTCCCACGTCTCTAAAGATGACTTCTGATTGGTCATGTGTGTCAAACTCACACAATTCTCTCTCTCTCCCTTTCTCTCTCTTCCTCTTCCTTCACGTTTCCTGAGCCTTAGGGTGTAATCGAGTGCGGCTGAAACCAGTGAGCATGGCACAAAAATCAAACGTAATTGGCTGAAAGCATAGTCAAAGTTCATAAGCTAAGGTGGCGACATTTTAATGGACGAAAATCCAGTTGCACAAGATTCGCAAAGCAGTAGATCTGGCATGGCCTGGAAAGACGCGCAGCTAGCTGACAATGCGGGCCCCAACTGCTTCCTTGCTTACACGTGCGCCTGCTCCTATGTGCTTTCCACGCGCCCACCAGATATCCTGGAGCTTGATTGGATGGCTAAGATCGCATCTGGCTTTTCACTTCTTACGCGCGCATAGACTTCTCCTTTTTCCGAATTTTTTCCTTTTCTTTTTAAATCCATATCAAAACTAAATCATATTAATAAAATACACAAATCGTAATCTAATAAATTCTGAATTAAATGAAATTAAATTATCCTAAACTAAACTAAATTAACTAAATTAAATTAAATAACTAAATCTAATAATATTAAATAAAATTATATCTAAATACTAAAAGTCAAATTAACTATAAAATAACCTAAATTAAACTAAAATTACTCAAAAACACACAAAATTAATTAGAAAGAGAACATAAATAACTCTATTTTCATAGAGTTATCAAACGTACGAGCCGAGCACTTCCACATATCGCCAAGCTTGAAGGCATTCAAAACCAAGACCCTTATGTCATGTTGTACGACACGTATTATGAGCGGAAGCCGTTATTTGATAAGTTTCACCAAGTTGTACATGAACAAACCTAAAGATGCAAATTATGGAGAGGAGTCCCGCACAACCCAAGTTAGAGCCATCTTGCCCAGAGCACCACCTTTGCCAACCTTAATAGAAGATGAGAATGTCTCGCCTCCCCGGTACGTGTTCTTTTACCTTGTGCTTACATTGAATATTTAAATTTTGATAACGTTGCCAATTTTGAGTTTGGGGGTGAAAATACTTATTGGTTGATTATTAGTTGGGTATGGCTTTGCTTATGTGTTAGTTGCCATGATTTTTTTTCCATGAGTTGTGTATTTTTAGGAAATCATTTTTCTTCTTGCTTTTCTTTTGCTAGTTTGAATAAGTTGTGAGTGTTGTTGAGATGACATGACTTGATATTGATGATGAGTGTAGTCATTTAATATTCTTTTAGGTCCTTTGAAATATAATTCATTGAAATTATCTGTGTGCTTGACTCGCATTAATTGAACCTCATTCTTGATTCTACACATTTGAGCACGATAATCATGATCACTTGACTCTTTGAGCTTTTGGAGAACACTTGTGTGCATTAGATAGGCATTGACATCTCATGAACTCTAGAATTCATTTGAGTGAAGTTTGAGATGAAATTCTATATTAGGTGTCATTAGAGAAATGATTTAGGCTATCTTTGGACTGTTTGACCCTTTCAAGCTGACCTTGATACATTATTATCCTAATACACCCACTTTAAGCCTATTTGTACCTTTCTTTTTCTACCACATTTTTGCTAAACCAAAATAATGACCACTAACCTTATCCTTAAGCATGTTGATTGTCTTAAAGAGTTATTTTGTGTTATGTTCATGTTAGGAGGAAGGATAGTCTTATAAAGTAAAAAAAAAAAAAAAAAAAAAAGGGAATAAATTGGTGAAAATTTCGTGTCATTACCCTCTATTTTGTTTTTCAACGTTGAGGACAATATTGATTTTGAGTTTGGGGGAGAGGTTTTTGATTTTCACCCTTTGGTCTTATTTCATATCTTTTATTTCAAAAAAAAAAGAAAAAAAAATAAAATAAGTGTTTGGCAGTATGTTAGTAGAAGAGAAATTTAGTTGAAAAGAAGTGTGAGAGTGCTATTTGGTGTACCAAGGAAACTCTATAAAAGTCCAAGATTAATGTACTTAAGGGTGATTTGAAGCTCAAAATTTTCCAAAATTATCTTACCTTTCCCAAAGCTGACATTACATGCTTAATGAAAGACCTTTTGATCTTTGATGATATACTAACATATATTAGTGGAGAGCAACATGAAAAATGGGCATATGATAGTTGCAAATTTCATCATATAGAGATATTTCATTATCTATCGAAACACACAAGTCTATCTGAAGTTTATTTGGATAAGTGATATTGATTTTGCACACACTTATACATTGAGACTCTTGAGTTGAGTTAAATTGATGCATGAAGTTGAAAATCTAGATAATCTCATTGTTTGTATTTCTTTTGAGCTTGAAACATTTCGTGACTTCGGAGATACTTGCACGGTTTTTGATTCGATACGAAACTCACACTTTGTCGTTTATGTCATTAGTACTTGATTTTTGTTTTGCTTTTCTTGTTCCTGTTTTGTTTTTCTTGAGGACAAGCAAATATTCGAGTTTGAGGGTATTTGATGAGTGATTAATTCACTTATAAATTAAGTATCATTTAGCTCAAATAGTTGTAAGTTCTCAAGTATTTATGTTAGTTTGATGTGCTTTCGCGTTATTTTTGTAGTTCTTATAAATAAATGAGAATCAAGAAAAATTAGTGACAAATATGAATATTTCAACCATTTGAAATGAAATTTGAGTCCGATATGAACGCAACGCAACGAAAATCAGGCAAAATGGAGCAAAAATAAAGAAATGGAGCCCCCGGGAAGAAAAGCTGTCGTGCTGAGTTCCAGAGCCGAGAGCGCCGCAGCACTGTAATAGTAGCACCACGGTGCTGCCTAGAAAACTGAGTTCCAGAGGCTAGACAGCGTCCGGAAGCACGTTTTTAGCAAGTTTTTAGAGCCAATCTGGACCATTGATGTCATCTGATCGAATAGTTAACATTCCACCCAGCCTAGGTCACCTTGGAGTCCTTTAAATACATCTTTAAGCCTTTATTTAATGGCTAGAGAGTTGAAGAGAAAATACAACAAAGAAAGCTCAAAAATCCTAGAGAGAAAGAAGCTTGGAGCAAAATTTTTGGAGAGGAAGCTTGAGAGAGTTGCTTGAAGAATGGAAGGCTTGAAATTCTACCTCCACAAAAGAGTTTTTCTCATCCTCTTTCTCACCCTAGTCTCATTTATACTTGATTATTGAATATGTTAAGATATATGAAATTCTTGTTGAGATTAGTATTGGATTCTTCTATGTTGAATTAATTGATATATGCTTGGGGTTTGATGTAACTTAAATTTTGATTCTATGTCTTGATTTCTAATATGTTCTTTGGTATTGTTATTGAATTTATTTATGCTATTTCATATTTAATGCTTCTCAACTAATTAGCTACTAGTTGGATGATTTGGTTTCTAGAGTTTGGCACTTGAGAAAAGGAATTTTAGAAACAACCATAGGATAGTATAACCTAGGACTTGTAGAGTTTGAGAGAACCTATGATTCCTTTAAAGCTATGATGAAAAAACCATTTAACATAATGAATTCTTAATTTCAAAGTTTGAAATAGAGATATTGGAACCGAGATTTTAGGAGTGATTTCACTCGACACTCGAGAGAGGGAGTAGAAATACCTTTGAGTTCTTGTCTTATAAACTAGGAATAATTTATTAGAATGCAATTGATGATCAAAAGACATAGTTGATGGTTAGGTGAATTCAATCCCCTCGTACATTTATGCATAGAAGTCTCCATACTTTGTTTTTCTATTTATATTTATTTTTGTTTTTATTTAATTATAAACTCATTTAGTTTGGTTACCTAGATAAAGTTAGGTCATGATAATTCTAATAATTAATGATAATTTAACACCCAATTCCTCGTGGGATCGACAACTCTATATTTATCACTTTATTACTTGTTTACGACCCGTGCATTTGCAGTTAATTTACGTATATGTATTTTAGCATAACACAATCTCCATGAATACCTTCAAGCTCTTCAAAGAGGGAGAATTCTAAAACTCTTTTCTCTTTGATATTTTGTATTTCTTGAATTCATTATATTAAAATGTTATTGTTCTCAATTAATATTATGAACTAAATATTTCTTTTCTAGTTTTACTATGTGAACCAACCTAGTATCTTGTGTTTATTTATTTCTCTCATCTTTCATTAATCTAATCTATTATTGAGTTATTTGCTTTATCTTATGCTTGTTGCTTCTATTTAATTGATAACTAAATAGATTGTTGAGTTAAACCATTATGAACTTAGGAAGGGGAATTTAGGTATAGACATAGGTAGAATAACATAAGATCACTTAACGTGGGATGAGTTTACATAGGATAGGAATATACCTATATGACTTGTGCAATATTTGTGTGAGAATAACTAAACATAATGAATCTAGTCAATTTATGTTAGGAGTAATATATTAGCTTGTCTAGGTATTTTCACTTATGTTTTGGAAAGGAGTTTGTGAATACATTCGAATTCTAGGTTGATAACTTTAATGGATTAGTTAATTTAAGAGAGAAATTAGGAGATTGTGTGTCCAAAGGATAGTTAGAGAATCAGTAAACCCAGACATTTTTCTTATTACTTGCTTACATTTATTTTGCATGATAGTGTAGTTTCCTTTGTTTTATTTCTTTAAAATCTATATTTTAGTTGTTTAGATAAAGTTAGAATTGACCAATTTTAATACTTAGCTTAGACTTAATCAATCCTCGTAGGTTCGACACTCTTAACTCCTAAATCTATATTACTTGTGACCGTGTGCACTTGCACGGGAGTGTGTGAGTATAATTTATAGTTGCACATTCCAACCAACCCCTATGTTCACATTGGAGTTTCTTTATCAACCACCTATACAAGAAGAAAAGCCATCATCAAATGAGGTACTTGAGTATTACATACGGAGAATGGATACATACCTCCCCAAGGAAGAGGAAAAGCCATCCATAGAAGACATACTGATGCAACAATTGCAAAGAATGATGTTTTTCTCCAAGAGCAAGAGGCCTCAATACGAAATCTTGAATATTAAGTAGACTATCTTGCTACAATTATCAACCATGTTGTAGGCACCTTTTATAGCAACACCAATTCAACTCCATAGGAGCAATATTTCACCACTACAACTTGTAGTGGTTTGTATGATGATGAGTCAATGTTTGAGCTTCAAGAAAAAGAGGGAGATGGGAGAAATAACACCATGCAAAGTGATGTGGAGCAACATGTGAACATCAATACAACATCCTATAAAGAAAATCCAATCTCAATGCCACCATTGATGAGAAAACTTCGAATTGAAGACCTTGGAGAGGAATTTTCTTGTCCACAACCACTAAATCAAGAATTTCAAATCAGTGGACCTATGGTAACTTATTCTCGCCATTTCTTCTCTCCTAATTATGGATGTGAAGTGTTGCATTCTAAAGCTAGGAGCCCAAAAGACCACATCCATGTGTTGGGATGGTCAATTGATGATATTAAAGGTAGACCTCACTTGGTCTCAACTTATGGATGAGCCACAAGTAAAAAGGTAAGCCGAAGCCTTTAATTCAAGTGCTTCTTGGGAGGTAACCCAAGTATTCTTTTCATTTTGGTGTGTTGAGCAATCCAAGGAGTTGGTGTCACTTCAAGAAGATCAAGCTTCATGGCTATGTGCCAACTAGAGGAGTATCCCTAAACTCATTCTTTCATTCTTTAATTTCCCAATATTTTGCATGCCAAGTTTGGGGAATAGAGTAAAATTTGTTGGATTGTACTAGTATTTATTTGTTTATTATTGTGTGTTTATTTTCTTAGTTGTGTGATTATGTGTTTAAATAATTAGAGGTATTTTGTGCTTTTTTTGATGATTACCATGTTCCAATGATAAGAACTTGGGGCAAATTTGTACATAACTTGTTAAAAAATGTGGATATTGGCTTAGTCTTATAAATAATTCTTGTGTTAGTTCCATTTTAATTATGAAAGTCTATATTGAACACAATGCCTCGATCTTTGATTTGTGTGTGAATCTAGAGAATGTTTATATGAATATGATATTTTGTTATCTCAATTCTTGTGTTAGTTCCATTTTGATTGTGAAAGTCTATATTGAACACAATGCCTTGATCTTTGATTTGTGTGTGAATCTAGAGAATGTTTATGTGAATATGATATTTTGTTATCTCACAAGTGCTAAAATTTGCTTGATAATCTATTGAGGCAAAATCCTAGATAACATTTCATTAAAGAGAGAATTTAGGCAATCTCTGGACCATTTGAGTCGTTCAAGCTATTTATGATACATTTTATCCCTAGTACACCCATTTTGAGCTTTGTAAAGCCTTTTTTTTTAACCATATATATATTAGCCTAACCTAAAATAATATCATTCAACTTTTGTCCCTTGAGCATATTGATTGTCTTTATTGAATTATTTTGGGCTATGTTATATTATGAGAGGATGGGTAGAGTGAGATTATAAAAAAAAATTACACACTTGTTTAAGAAAGAAAGAAGTAAGTTTGGGGGTATACAACTTAAAAAAAAAAAAAAAGAAGAAGAAAAAAAAAAGAATAAGTGTTTGGCTAAGTATTGATGTAAAAAAAAGGAAATTTTAATTTTAGTAATGTGTTACATAGTGTTTAAAAGAATAGTTCTACATAAGCCTTAGAGTTAATATGCTTAAGGGTGATTTGAGCTCACTTTACCTAAATCATCATCTTTACCTAAGCCAACATTACAAGCTTAATTAAGACCTTTTGATCCTTAGTGTTATGTTTATCTAAATTAGTAGAGATTGATTTGAAAAGCAAATTTATGGAACTTATAATTTATAGTTGTGAGTATAATTTATAATTGCACATTTCACCCTACAAAAGGCATATGCAAACACGGAAAAATCCAATTTGAAATGGGATGTGTTATTGAGTTATTCTTAATACCTAGCCAATATTTGCACTTTTCTTTAAGTTATGTTATTACGTGAGTATTGAGGAACCAATTGGAAATCATCAGCGTCAATAGATTATCTCTTGTGTATTTTTAGGTATTTTTATTTTTTTTTTTTGCTTGAAGACTAGCAAAATCTTAAGTTTGGGGGTGTGTAGACTCCATAAAATTGGAGTTATCTAGTACTAATTTGCCTTAAGTTTTGCTATATTCTTGTTTATATTAAGTTATTTCAATTATTTTTCTTATTGTTTTGATGTTTTGTTTATTTGTATTGATAAGAGAATGAAATAAAGGTATTTAATGCAAAATTAGATAAATTTGTACCTCACAAATGGGTTTTTCAAACCATTTAATCAAAATTTAATCCAATACGATCATAACGCAACAAAAATGAGGTAAATCAGAACTCAAACGAAGAAATGGCGTACTCGGAAAGCCGAGGCACCAATCCAGCAGAAAAGTGATACTGCAGTTCCAAGAGTGGCGCCGCAGTGCTAACTCTCGGGAAATTTTGGTGCCGCGGCACCACCTCCTACATCCTGGGTCAATAATTGACGGTCGAGATAAACTTTTTGATGATTTAAAGGTCCAGATTCAGCCTGTCTTAAGTTTGCAAGAGCCACCTCTTTAAAACCTTATCTTTGAGGTTGAAAGAGGCATGTTGGGTTAAAGAAAAAGAGAGAGTGGCAGCTATAGAAGGAGAGGAAGAAGAGGAAAAAGAAGATGATGATATGCTCCAACCAACTCCATTCTCGATTTCCTCCACAACATCAACACCATAGTTTGTTCTTAGCTTTTTCTTTTTCATTTTCTTGAGAGTTTTTCTTTGTATTTTTCATATTTATAGAGTGATATTATTGAGAGCAAATCTTTGAGAGAGGATTTAGGAGAGCAAAAACCAAGTTTAGAGGAGGAGATTGACAACCTACATAAACACCTTCAAGCTCTTCAAAGAGGGAAAATTCTAAAACTCTTTTCTCTTTGATATTTGTATTTCTTGATTCTATGGTATTAAAATGCTGTTGTTCTCAATTATATAATGAAGTAAATATTTCTTTGTCTAGTTTTACTATGTGAACCAATCTTAAATCTTTTGTTTATTTATTTCTCTCCTCCTTCATTATTCAAATCTATTGTTGAGTTATTTGTTTTACTTTATACTTATTGCTTCTATTTAATTGATCACTAAATAGATTATTGAGTGAAACTTTTATAAACTTGGAAAGGAGAATTTAGGTTTAGATATAGGTAAAATAATATAAAATCACTTAATGTGGGGTGAGTTTGCATAGGGTAGGAATATACCTATGTGACTTGTGTAACCTTTGTATGAGAATAACTGAACTTAATGAATCTAGTCAATTTACATTATGAGTAATAAATTAGCTTGTCTAAGTGTTTTCACTTATGTCTTAGAAAAGAGTTTGTGAATATATTTGAATTCTCGGTTAATAATTCTAGTGGATTAGTTAATGTAAGAGGGTAATTAGGAGATTGTGTGTTTAAAGAATAGAAGGATGGTTGAAGAATTAGTAAACTTAGACATTTTTCTTATTGCTTGCTTTCATTTATTTTTGCACGATAGTTTAGTTTCCTTAATTCTATTTCTTTAAAATCTATATTTCGGTTATTTGGATAAAGTTAGAATTGACCAATTTTAATACTTAGTTTAGATTTAGTAATCAATCCTCGTGGGTTCGACACTCTAACTCCTAAATCTATATTACTTGTGACCGTGTACACTAGTATAGAAGTGTATGAATTTATAGTTGTACATTCCAACCAACAATCAGGACATAGGTTCTGGTCAAGTTACATCATTCCTCTAGACAAAAAGATTAGTTCATGGTAGAAAAGAATAAATACAATCCAACAAACATCAACATCAAGAGAATAAAAAGAATAGAAGAAGAACTCATTTGGATTTGATGAGATCTCTCCACATGCTCCTCTTTATTCTCCTTGTTCCATGAAAATAACTGCCAAATCTCTGAAAAACGTCTCCCAAGATGTCTCTCTCAGATCCCAAAAGATCTCTTTTATATTCCCTTGGTGGCTAGGTCAAATCTGGCCAAAAAGGGCCAGAACACATGCCAGTGGCGTGGCACTGAGAAAACTGTCGTATGAGTCCACACAATTTTGTCGTGATGCTATGCATGCAGCACCATGGCATTGGGCAGAAAACAGGGCAGTGCCGCGGCACTAGAGATTTTGGAAAAATTCCAGTACTTCGAGCACCCCGATTAGTGGTGGCAATTCGAGTTACGATACGACGACACGACATGAATACGATACAATTTTTTGCGGGTTAGGGTCGAAGAAAAAGGATGCGAGTGAAAATTGGGTCGACCCACTTGACACTAATAAAAAAACGGGTCGGGTTTGGATCAACCCGCTTGACCTGTTTGACCTGGGTTCGGGTCAACCCGCTTGAGTTACCTGAACTAACTTGAACAGCTAATTCAAGTAACTGAATTGGTTACTCTAAGTAACCTAACTGGTTACCTCGAGTAATATTGAAAAATACCAATTTTGAAGAAAAAAGTGGTATTTTTCTGAATATTTTTTAAAAGTGTTATTTTTCTAATAATACTTTTAAAAAGTGATATTTTTCTAAATCAAACTGGGATTTTTCAAAAAATTCAGTCTATCCGGGATTTTTCAAATTTTGGTACTTTGGGCCTTGATTTTTGTAATAAGCCCAATATATATAGGGCTTCATACAAAATTTCAGGCCCAAAGTACCAAATATTGAAAAATCCTAAATGGGCTGACTTTTTTGAAAAATCAAAGATTGATTTAGAAAAATATCAATTTTAAAAATTATTTTAGAAACAATCACTTTCAATAAATATTTAGATGAATACCACTTTTTCTTTAAAATTGGTATTTATTAGTGATACTCGGGTATTTAATTAGGTTACTTTGAGTAATCAATCTAGATACTCGAAGTAACAAATCAAGTTACCTCAAAAGTATCTCATCAATTAATTAAAAGATGGTATTTTTATAATTTAATCTGGGATTTTTTAATTAATTTCAAAATCTAGGATTTTTTCAATTGTTTTGAAAAGTTAACATAAAAAATTAAATTTCCACATATAGGGCGTATATATATATATTTATATATTTTTGTTGAAAAGAAATAGGCAGACCGAAACGGAGCAGGCCAGTGGGCTGCAATATCATGAAGCAGCCTGTCCCACACTTCAAAGACGAGCTGGGCCAGGCTGACCTAGCCTTACACTGTATTAGAATGGGTCTGGACACGTAGGCAGATTTGCATATGGATCTATTGCTATTCATGAAATACGGCCAATTTCCTCCAATATAGTAAAGAAACGACATTGGGCCAAATCCAACTAGTCCAACTTTCGGTCAGTCATTTGGGTGCGAAACTCGTCCATACTTGGAAATGAAACGACAGCCATTTGGATCCAAAAGTTTAATATAAAGATTAATGCGTAGACCGTAGTTGTCAAAACAGAGCACGACACATCAATGGACAAATACACAAAGTCACATCTGTAATCAAAACAGGTGCTATAGGGGAAGCTATCACAGTATCATGTAGATTTCTGTCTCCTCTAATCTTCACCTTTCTCTAACGATTATATTTATTTATTTTTTCCCAACTAGCTTCAAGTTGGCGAACCATAGTTAGTGTTGATGTCCAAAAATAATGTCCTCCCTTTGAAATCAAAGTTTGCAAGAATTTAATATTAATCCATACAATTTTTAAACCGTCAAATTTTCATCATATTCATTATGGAAATGGAAACCAGAGGTTTAAACTGAAGAAAAAAAAAAAAAATCACTCTCAGTCGAAATTGAACGCCACATAAGTCCGTAGATTCTATGGCTATGACATTTTAAGGGAAAAAAAAAAAAACAAATGAGAGGAAGAGAGTTGGAGAGTATGTCAGTAAAATATAGACATAGGTATTTGATCGAAATCAACAAATCAAAATTTTTCCTCTAATTTTTCCTATTTTGTATGTGCTGTGCTATGCTAAATATATGGAAATGAATGACTGTAAGAGAAATGAGCACTAGGATATACATATTTTTTTTTATTTCCAAATAATACCCCTGTAATAACAGAAATTACGTTTAATTACGAAAAAAAAAAACCAAATATACCAAAATAAAGAAACCTTTTTGTTTTGTTTTTTCAAAAGCATGAAATAAAGAAGCCTTTATTACCAGTTACCACTAACCACCAGAAATGGTGGGAGCGTGTTCACGCGCCTAGCGCGTGATGGACTATAAGTATAGCCCTAGAAGGCTAGACCAAGAGAATTTGACTCGTACTCTGAATTGAAGTCGATAGAGTATTCCGTGGCGCACGTGCCATGAGCCAATCAAAATGGTGTGGTTCCCAATGGGCTTGTGCCTCTCACGTTCCCAAATATATAATATAAATATATACTTATAGTGCACTGGGGACCACACCATTTTTTATTGGTCAAAGTTGTCTCGAACACACATCTTTCAGCGGTTCAGCCACAGGCAACAACAGTCGACAACCACAAGCTCCTTTGTCCTTTTTTTTTTTTTTTGCCAAAAGGAATAAAAGAGGAAAAGAGAAAAAAAGAAAAGCAAAGAAAAAGATAAGGGTGCTCAACGGTGTGTGGGTTAGACTTTAGAGACTGCATATCTGGTTAATATGAAACCCACGAACTTTGACCAAAGAAAGAGCCAAGAGAGGACCCACCGCGCCATAATATCACAGGTTAGAGATTTAGCTTTACATACTAACTATAGAGTGGACTGTCACACTCTATTATGAGTTATTACTTCATATTAACTCTTTTTATAATTTTTCTACGTTCTTGGTCTTTTTCTTTAGAAAAAAATAAATAAAACAATTTATTAATTGTTGTGCTATTTTTTATTATTTGAAAAAAAAAAAACACAAGAGGCACTTTATTTTATATTAGCTTATCGCCTGAGATCGAGACAAAAGGAATGAAACGAGGTGAGGTTAGAGAAACGTGAGTCCCCTTTAAATTGCCAAATAAATAGGTCAGCGAGTAATTTTATTCTGCTGGGTGGCCCGACCGAAGATGAGAAAGATCTCTGCTCAATTTTATTTATTTATTTATTTTTTCTGTTTTATTCTACTCATTAAGATTTAGTCTTGTAACTTTGTCTCAATTATAATATGGGAATTGTCTTATTTACTCTAACTTAGAATCCAGTTAAATTTTAAATTTTACTTTTCTATTAAAATTTTCAAAATGAAAATCGAGAAAAACTAAAATTGGTAAAGATTTATGAATTCTCTACATGTTCTTCTGTCATAATAGGAAAGTTAAGACAACAGATCTATTCATTATCATTTGAAATACTCTTATAAATATCTTTTTTTTTTTTTAAAAAATACTCTTATAAATTGTTAAACACGTTATATATGTATCATTATTGTATCTTAAAAAATTACCTTAAAAAATTTACGATAAAATTATCTTTAACAAGAATTTACGTGCCAAAGTTCATTAGAAGACACGTTTGGTTCATTCAAATTTTTTACTATAAAATTATTATTTTTCTTCAGTCTTTTATTTAACTTTGTCTTTTCCTCTTTTTGAATTTTTTTCCGACTGTAGGTGCTCTTGTTTTATTCATAGTCTTCTAGATAAAATCTACTTTTTAAATTTTGGAAAATAATTCTAAATTGTTATTATAGGAAAAAAAAAACTTTATCACAAAACAAGAACCCAATAAAAAATGGCTTTATTTTTTGTCCAACTTTTTCATAAAAACAAAATGGGAGTACATATATATATCTATAGATATATATATATATATATATATATATATATGACACTATGTGATTGTTATATGTATATATGTGTATCCGTATAATAAGTGAGACCTTGGACTGATTGTCAAATTAAGGCGATGAGCTATGGCCTTATCCCTGTTCTTAACCAAGGATCAAAATAACGATTTCGATGGAGTTGTCACAGTTTTGATTTATGGATAATGTCGACGAAAATGTCAATATCGGTAGACATTCTAGGGAAAAAAAAGACTTTTGAAAGAAACTCTAATTTTTTCAATAAAACTTCATAAAAAGTGCTAAACAATTCATATTGCATCATTTTAACTATATTAATAACAATAATGATATATATTGCAGTAGTCAAAAAATGACCCAATGATTAAAAGCACATAAGTGATGGACCTATCAAACCGACAAGACCTTATAGCCAACAAATAGGCTCCATAAGATTCAACCTACGAGGTTAGACCCAATTTCATAAAGGACCAAGTCCAAATTAACCAACTGGCCAAAGGTTTCGCTTGAGACCCGATCAAACCCACAACCAAACGAATCCTAACAAACTAGAGAGATCTCCTCAATAGAATAAGATCTTAGACCTAGTCCAGGGGGATTGACTCTGAAAGAACGACCACATACCATCATTCCCGGAACAGGCCAGTTGGCTCTCACAAGTCTTAAAAGAACTCTTATAAATAGCCACTTGAAGGGAGATTGGAGGGGATGAGATCACACTTAGACTCTAACTCTCTATTATCAACTTCCAACACTCTCTCAACTCCAATTTTACTCTCGTTATTAGCATCTATGCCTCAAAGATCAAAGGTCTTGGAATCTCTCCATGAGTCATCTAGGACATCCATCCATTCATCATTTATCTACCAAGACTCAGGTCTTGTTGGCTAACCTAGAGTCATTCGGGAGTCCAGGACTCATCCATCGTTTATCAACGAGACTCAATGTTTACAACTTCTAATTTTATCTCTCATTCTTTTTTCAATTGCTTATTTGAATTTCTTGTCGAATCAAATTGATTACTGATTTGAACATAAGAGTCTCTTTAGCTAGCACTACCCTGACGTTCCCAATTGAACTCTTACGTCTTTTGGTTTTGATAGGTTGCTCGCGGCTCAACTCTGTAATTGTAGAAACGAGCCTCCACACATATTTGCTTAATATGAGAATTGTTTTCCTTACATGCTCATTTTTTATTATGTCGTCATCATGATTATGCTAGAAAATCATACATTAATATTTACATACTCATTATTAAAAGGTAAGAAGATACAAAAATATATGAATTAGAGAGAGAAAAGTGTTGTCTTATAGCTACAATTTACGAAGAATGTCAGCTTTCATCTTATTCATAATCTTCAACAAAAGCCTCCATGTTAGGTTGGACTCGTTGGTCTTAACATTCTTTTGCAGTTTATTCGTTATGAATGTAGTTGAATTTCAAATATTAAGGCTAGGAGTGCTCACTTTTTTCTTTTTAAAAGGAAAAATAGAGAATTGAAGTGACCTATCTCACACTCCCCACCTAATCTACCCTATATTAGAGGCCGAATTGGGACCACCAGGTGGAGTGATAGTGCGTCGTGGTCCCCATGGTCTGGTCAGTTATGAGAAACTAGAGCACCCCACCAAAACAGGGACCCACACATTGGAGGGTCTGTCCTGTAGTGAAAAATAGAAAACGCTCCTGCACCAAGTTCAACCTATACCTAAGGGGACTCGAACTCTCGACCTCATAGAAGCCAGACCTCTGAGTAGGCACGTTACCACTAAACCATCACTACCGATGGGAAGAGTGCTCACTTTTGGATGAATCAATTATGTGGGATTAGATTTGGTCGGGTCAACATATTTGTTGTCGAGCTCGTCTGTCCAAATGATGTTGCATGTGTGCACGCCACATCTAAATTAAAGAGACATGAAATATATCACAAAATTTATATAGGTGGCAAGTATTTTTTAATGTTTTAATTACAATTATTTAGAGTCAGGATAGATAGTCGTAGTATGGTGTCAATGTATTACAGTGTTAGGCAACACATTTTTCTTCCTTGGTGTTTCTCTAAAACCATACATATACAACAAAGAATTAAAATTGTAGAGGTGTTTCTTTTTTTCCTCTTAATAGCAAAAAAGTTGAATTTTTTGCCTATAAAATTTGTTAGAGTTATTTACTATTGATGTGAGTTTTGGTCCATAAACCAACGCGCGCCACGCGCCTTCAAGTGGTTCTTTCTTGAAAAAAGCCAAAACCTAGATTTGGTATAAGTGTGGTCGTACAACCTTGAAAAAGGTTATAGATTAGACTTTTCATCAACTGATTATGGTGGTACTAGTGTGGTACCTATCAAATCTCCTCCACAAAAAGGTAGTTAGTGATGTATTCAATAAAGTATTTAAATGAATAGTAAAAGAGCAGTAGGAGGAGAAAATGCAAAGAGATAAATAGGATTTTGGGGATTTGTGGCAGCTTATCTCTTTCAGGTGAATATGAGACTATTTATAGTGGCTTTGTGGTCCCCAAAATATTAGGATTAATGTCCACATATCCTTGAAAAGATATAAGTGAATCCTACCTACCTGCTTGTACGGACAAGAGCATGTCATTGGGCCAAGTGTCAGCCTCTCCACAGCCTTCGTTGTCCTTTATTTTATTACTTGGTCGGAACCATTCTATTACTTGGTGGTCGGCTGGCTTTCCCATTATTCGTTTGTCTTTCACATGTTCAGCTGGTCGGTATGAAACATGAACGCCGACCAGGTGCTAGTCTTCTCATTAGTAAACTTCACCTGTCTTGGTACTTCAACCAAGCATTTTGCCCCTCAAGCATTGCTTGGCTCGTCCTTGTGGATTACAGGGTGAGGCCAATACTTGGTCTCCCACTTTCCTAGGCTTAGTTGGCTCGTGGTAAGTTTTGGTGTCATTTTAGCCATATTATCACGGCGTGTCATTTTTGATCTACTACATTTTGTTTCTTGATTGATTTGGAGAAATTATCTCTAACATTTACTTCTATTTTTCTTTTAATAAAACAAGGTGTTTAGCTTTTACTAGATTGTTTTATTTTTGGTTTTGATAGAAGGCTCCAAATCCAGTTAACTTAATTGCTGTAATCACTCGGGGATACCAATTTTACAAACACATATTAGTGATACACGCGTAAAGTGACCACTGACTAGTGAGTGGTGACATGTTGTTACTTTCTAATATGCTCATGGTTCTAATATCAAATGTTCAATGTGATCCTACCTAAAAAAAGAAAAAAGAAAAGACAAAAGTACAATGTGACACCCCAAATTGATTTGTTTCGTTATTAATTAATAGGTCATCTAATTTTTAAATAATTAGAAAAGGATAGCCTCATAGACAAATGCTATTAGAGGGTAATTTTAAAGATCATTATAGATTTTTTTTTTCCTGGAAAGAAGTTATAATATTAAATCTTAAAAAGCCGCTTACCAACTCCTTTATGGTAGTCTTTATCCTAACAATACGAATTTCAATTTCTTCATTTGTTGGCATATTGTTGCTCCATTTCATCTCTATACCTACGGTAAAATACTAAATCAAATAAAACAAGTCAATAATTAGACTCATGTGAACAAAGGTTAAAAGTATGTTGTTGACAAAATATCTCAAGTCAAGATGAGCTGCTTATTTTTGATATAATTTTAAACTCCCGATTTAATCCTTTTTCCCCGAAGGCACATAAATTGTTGTGTCGATTCTGGTCCTAGTACTATTCCAAAGTATAAAAAAGAAAAAAAAATCCATTCCCATTTGGTAGGTCCCAAGGGAAGAAAATACTCGCTTACTTTTTATTTCATATTTGTTTATTTTTGATATGGCAATTTGACAGCATATCCGGATCCCAAAAAATCTTAATAAAAGAATATGGGAATACAGATAGAACCCTTTTTTTTTTTTTTCCCTCTTTGGGTTGCTTGAAAGGTGTTATATTACTAAGCAACTAACAATACTGTTAGAACATTTGTCACTTAAGATTTGACTTTTTGTAATGCAGTGTACAAACTATCAATTATTATAATCCCCAACAAGTAACAAGGTGAATTTTTTTAGAAAAACAAGAACAAGATATACTGGTTTAAAATTAAAGAGATTTTGAATATGTGTCAATATAAATGTAGTAGGGGTTCCTGGATTTTAAAGAGACTAGTGTTAGTAGGAGCCTACGACACATGTGGCTTTTGTAATTTTTGTATAATAATTTTTTGGACCATGTTTAGAATCTTGTTCAGTGCTTTACCTTAAAATATTAAGGTACTGCAGCCCTTGAAATAATAATAATAATAATAATAATAGTAAATATTATATTGTAAATTAAACCTTGTTGCAACATATATCATAATAAAAGTAGTAGAAAATCAAGTTATTAGAGCATAAGTTATATACTATGCAGACAATAGATTCATGGGCTGATTGTAATAAAACAAAGATAAACTTGTGGAGTCTTAGATTTGATTGCTTAAAAAATAAAATTAAAAGTCAACTGTGGAGTTTCATATTTGGTTACTTTAATCAAAATGGTATTATATTAACACTAGAGAGTTTTCACTGCAATAATACTCACTTGAAATACCAATCGACTCATTAGTTAGATTCCAATACAAGGGTGTTAATAGCAAACTTTGCTTTGGTTGCAGTTTGAGATATATTATATATATAGACTCTCATTCTAATAGGTATTTTCTTTTTAACCTATCCGTATAATTTTTCTACTATTCAATCATGATCTAATAACTATCATTTAATGATCAGCTATTAGCCAAAAATTTAAAAAAAAATAGCCACATTAATTATTTTATGTACACTAGACCATAATCCATACAAAATGCCTCTTACTTATTTATCTATAGTAATTTTGTAAAAATCACTATTTGAGTCTTATATATTTAATATATTGATGCTTTGAAGTGAAGTCTATATATGTTGATCACATATTGTCAGTTGAAAGAACAACAAGAGTTTTTATATTCTTAATTAATTCATTCGTTCTAAAGGAAAATGAAAAAAAAAAAAGTCAGTAAGTTAATTAAGTGGTATCAAGAAAGAAAAAGGAATTAGTATATCAGATTTTATGCTTGTATGGATTATATATGGATCGAACTTTGGTACTCCTCGTTCTCTCGTCATCTTTGAGAATATTCAGGATATGCAAGATGATCAATAGAATATCTCTTCCTGAAAGGTTCAATTCATAATTATATTGTATTATATAATAAGGTGGAAATGAAGTCTATATACAACAGGTAATTTAAATCAAATCCAATGATCCTAGTTGTCTACTTTTTAATATATATAGCTTCTGTGTAATACGGACCAAAAATCAAAGTACTATTCACGAATATTCAACCGTCTTTTTGAGTATAATCTTTTCTTCTTCATCTTTTTTTTTTTTTTTTTCTAAAAAAATTTTGAATACCATTCAAAACTAAGAAAACGTTTATTATGATATACTGTTTTAGTCCTGCATTGTATTTGCACGAAGTACAATAATAACGTTATATCTACTAATAAGTTAATCCAGTTTAACCCAATCCTAATAGAGGTTTGTACATATGAGTGTCCCCTTTTAGGAGCCTTAATTGTAAACCATGTCTCCTTCTTTTTATGGTACGAAACGGTCTTCTTCTAATTTGTTTGTTTGCTTAATTATGGTACTAGTAGATTGTTTCCTATAGCATGAAGGACAAATTTTGCAAATTGCAAATAAGACGGTTTCTTGATTGTAGTGCTATATATACCGAAAGCTTTCGTTAGCAGATATCCCTCTCCCGAATTGAAATTCCTTACTTGCAATAAAATAAAAAATTTAAGAGAAATTAATGAAAGAAAGAGCCTCTCTGTGATGCCCAGCCATACCATGTGAACATCGGTTATGTTAGGACCAAAGTGCGTATCCTGGTTATGTTAGGACCAAAGTGTGTATCCTCAATACTGACCAAAGTTCCTTCAGTTGAGTTCGTTTGGGTTTGGACAATAATTGTCAAAACGAATTAGTGATTCAGTTTGATTGGTTTGTGTTTGGTCGATATTGATATGCATGGTATAATAGTTTATTAATTTGTTAATTTGTTTGCTTTTTTTCCCTTCTCTACGTACCTAGCGGAACAAGCCGAGAACATCACGCCACAGTCGGCTCTACATTTTAATAAATAATGAGCTTAGATTGTTGGGTTGAAAGAGAGAATATTACGCCAATCTCACGTGACCATGTTGAGTGCTATTTTTTTTTTTTTTTTTTGAAAACAGTTGAGTGCTAGTTTTAGTCCCGTCTTTAATTACTTGTGTGCATCTTCTCTTCAGGAAAAAAAATAACAATACAAAAAGGAGAGAGAGAGAGAGAGAGAGAATGTGATCATTACGCAAAAATTTTTTCAGTTGTAGTGATTTTCTTGGTGGTGAAGGCAACAACGAAGGAACTAGCTAGCCACGCCAAGTGGGGGACAGTTGATCAATATTGCTCACCTCGAGTCACCCAATGTGTGGAAATGACAAAGGTGTCCCTATGTATCTGTGCGTGTATAGGGTCTTAATAAGTCACATAAAATAATTTATTTAGGGGCATAGGGATAATACTCCTTTTCCTTTACGAGATTATTTCATTTTCTTCTAATTACGTAAGATTAGGTAGAGTGAGGTCCGTTAACAGTTAAGGTGAACTTGATTTCATGTCCGATAGAATAATACAGCCATGGGTTATGGAATTGAAACGTATGCTATATCTCGCCAGTTTTGTATAATTTTAAGCATAAAATAAAGGATCTCTACTTCCGCATTGTGATCATTTTCTATCAAACTATATAAAAATTGGTTTATTCTTATTAATTTAGCGGGTGCGTGTCACAACTACTTAGCTATTCTAATTTCTAGTGGTTGGTGGTCAATAGTACTAATCAAAGTTAGTGAATGAAAATACAAAATATTTATCTTTAATAAGTGTTGATGGAGATTTTGTCAATAATAAATTTAGAAAAAATTACGAAATGTGGCTTGTGTGAAAAGAGTTATTAATCAAAGCAAATAAAGAGGCAAATATTTTATAGTGGTTCAGCCCCGAAAAAGATGAGCTTATGTTCACTGTTTTTCACTATTTTCTGGAGAATTACAAGAACTCAAAATTACAATGTGTTATCCGGAAAGAAGAAGAAAACACTCTCAAGAATTCCTCAGCCTCCACAAATCAAAAAAAAGTCCTCCCACCGAAGCATTGAACTCCCTTTATATAGATGATGGTAACTCAATGTTCCTAATTGTAAGAATGAGTAACTATACAATCGGGTAATACAATTTGAGTAACAATATAATTGGGTAATCACTTAAATTGGGTAACTGGTCGATCTTGAAAGAGAAACTTTTGTTTCTCTTTCCTTGTAGGTTACCCGTTTGACGAAGCATAGACTAGTCTCCTTTTTATTCTGGTCGCACGTAACTTATTCGGATGAGGTCGCACGTAACTTATGCAGTGAAGGTCGCATGCAACTCTTTCGGATGAGGTCGCACTTAATCTTACTCATGCGACCTGACATAGGATTTTAGACCGCACAACGATAAGCAACAGTAACAAAAAAAAACAAGTTCGGATAAAATAATATAACCCTAAGCAACTATCCAAGAAGATAAATCCCTGTCGCCCTCGTCTTCCTACGACTCAACCCAGTTATACACACATGATATATAAGACCTTTTAAATGGCTCAAAAATAGGATTTTTCATTTTTTTTTTTTTTTGGGCAGGTTTAATTTTCCTCTTAACGAAGGACAAGTCGTTATTTTTAGGCAATAATAAGAATACATTCCCTTGTGAAGGCTATAAATACTCTTTGCTTCTTCACTTAACCTACTTCTTCTTTCTTTCTTCTTTCTTATCTTCCAAAGACCAATGCCAACACAATTTTGATGAAATTCATCACCATCTCCCTCCTCTGATTTTTGGCTTGCTCTGCTTTCTTCCTCTTTCTCCTCACAAATCCTTATATCCTCCAACAATCGCACCAATCTTCCTCTCCCAACTGGTTCTCTGGGTTGGCCTTTCATATATAGGAGATGGTGATGATAATATCTCTCTCCCTCTCTCCATAATCTGCACTCCAAACAAATCCCAAACTCTCAACTCGTTAACCCTCTCTCTCTCTTTCTCTCCTAAGTACCCAATAGAGAAAACCAAAGCCATGAATTCACTGATTTCTGCAAAACTGTTCGTATTTATGCTCCTGTTGCTAGTGATAACAATTCTAATGCTAATCCAGTTCTTCGACCACCGCAGAGAGCCGATGCCAAACGACGGCGCCGGCGAAGCCGAAGTGGCGGAACTCGACGACTTTGCTGTTTTTCCATTTCAGCTGATCGAGATCGCCCGCTTATCGCCTCCGGAACGGTGCGCCATCTGCCGGAGGCGGTTCCGAGCCCACCACCGGGTCACCACTCTCCCTCGGTGCGTCCATATTTTCCATCCACATTGCATTCGCCCTTGGCTCGACGCCGCCGGGCCCTCCAATGGGAACTGCCCACTTTGCCGCCGCTCCGCCGCTATTGAATCTGACACCTCAACCCCAAATACCTGGCCAGACGCATACCCATTTGTCGATAGTACGGCGGCAACCGACGGCTCTTCTGGCGAAGAAGAAGACGACTTCATGTCACCTCAACTCAGTTCTGGCGAAGAAGAAGACGACTCGCCCAACCACCGCAACTTGTTCGAGATTGAGACTGTACCCGAGGAGGAGGAGTACGAGGACGCGGCTGAGCTTAGTGGGGCCGACGCGGTAAGAGTCTGAGCTCCGGGGGAACATGATAGCGGGTCGGGTCTGCCTGAGGAGCATGAGGATGAGCATGGTCACGAGGCCGACGCGGTTGGAGTCGGAGCTCCGGAAGACCATGATAACAGGTCGGGTCAGCCTGAGGAGGAGGATGGTGAGGCCGACGCCGTTGGAGTCGGATCTCAGGAAGAACATGATAGCGGCACGGGTCAGCCTGAGGAGGAGGGGGATGGGCATGGTGAGGCCCACGCGATTGGAGTCGGATCTCAGGAAGGATTTGTCGTGGTGGAAAGGGACTGCTTTGGCCGTTGTTGTTTCGGGTTCATTGAGCCGAGGAAAATCGGAGCGGACCCGAGAGGAAACGGGTCAGGTGAATCCCTTTCCCACATGGTTGGACAGGGATCACAGGATCCAGTACTAGGATGCTTTCCATGTTGTCGGAGGGTTTCTAAGACAAGAAAATTCGGAGTTCCGAGAAAGGAGGGAGGGCCAGGTCAGCACCACAGGGCTGGAGTAAGGAGATGTTTTCCTCGCTTTCTCAACTTCTTTAGATCTTGACAATATAGGTTAGCTGGGTCAGGTTTCTGTGTTGAGCTTTTAGGTTTTTTCAGTTTCCTTTCTATGCTAAGCATCTAAGTATAGTAAGCCCTTAAATTTTCTGGAACATTATTTTTTCAAGTAATTAGAAATGCTTACTCGTTAACTTATATGGTTTGATGATTAAAATGTTTTTTGTTGTGGTTGTTATTGTTATTGTGAAGACAGTATTAGTTGATTTACTCTAGTTCTCTCTTTTTCATTTATTTATTTTTTTGTGGTATTCAGTTTGATCTAGGACAGTGCCGATATCAAGTGAATTAAAGTCAGCAATGGTAATAATTTGTTATATTACACAAACATTATACATATCTCTGCAGCTATAAGTTTGTTGTTACCACAGTTGGTAGTTATTATTGCCTTTAAAGGGGTATTTAACTTAAAAGAAATGGCCTTTTTCTGGGATAACGATATACATTTGGTTCAATAGTTATGTCTCTCTAGCTGCATCTTGGTTTCAAAGAAATAATCAAAATTGCAACAGATAACCTCCATCTGTACCAAGAATATGAACGTGTTTTAAGTAATGGAGACTATAAAATGTAAAATACAAAGAGAAAGATTATCATAAAAAATAAAACGTGACTATCATACCAAGGTTGTTGCACTTAAGCCTATAGTATAGGGGAAAAAGACACGATTACTATTTTCAAATACAGAGAAAGCAATAGAACATATCTCTCCTCAGTCCTTAACAGTGTCACCGAATATAATACATACTGACATATCTCTAAATTACATAAATTGTGCGAGTATATATAGACTACTTAACAGTGTCATCGAATATAATACATACTGACATATCTCTAAATTACATAAATTGTGCGAGTATATATAGACTACTATACAATTTCCAGATATTGGGAGTTAAACCATAGTTAAGAAAATCACACAAAGAAATTTATATAGAAAAAAATGCAGCAAAAGTAGACATTGTTCAAAGGCCATAAGACATTCATTTGAAGAAAAACTGTATACTTCTAGAAAACTGAGAACTTGAGATTTAAGATACAAATCATCATACTCAGATACATTAAATAGCCAATAAACTCCTAGAGAAAACGTTTAGTGACTTCGATCTAACAATTCCATGAGCACCTAAATTCATCCATATCTAAAACCATAGTTGAACATCAGAAAACTCATGCATACACATTAACTCAAAACCCCCTGCTGTCTCTTGAGCAAAATAAAAACAAGAGGAGTTATAACTGAAAGCTAATTAAACCAGACTCTTCATAACTTCATTTTAAAATAGCTAAAACATGCAACTGGCAAATTAAAAGGACATAACTAAAAGAACTAGAATCTTAGACATGCAAGCAGAAAATGTTGAACTCTCCACAAAGTAATGAGCACAATTAAATGACGATCACAACAAGTCAATCAATAACAGTTATGGCTCGTCTAATAAAACACAGTCAAACAGCATTTCCATTAGAACTTAAGGCATATAATTGAACAAAGTTTAGAAAATCACCTCTAACGTGTGGTAGTACTCCATTCTCACTAGCTATTGACACCAAACAATCAAGCAAGCAAGAGTTCTATGGAATTCACACCTTTTGGCTGTCTTTAGTGTTCAACACACCATACACTAGCAAGCTCACACACAAAAGGCCATTTTGTTTATCAACCAATGCCCTAACTTTTAGTGGGCTAAATGGGCCTTTTAATTACTTTTCGCCCAATTGGCTGATCTAAATGTCCAAAGAGATCCATGTCCCTCTAGCATGTTAGCAACATAAATTCTATCCATTATGGCCCTATTAGTTATACATGCATGATTAATACTACTAACATATAGATGTCCACAACATGCCTATTGAGTGATCAGTTGCCAATGATTATATATGTGATAAAATGTTCTAACAGTAAAACCTAAAACTAATGTAGGAAACACTTTTTTGCTACAAATTTTGCTCAAGCTAGCTAGGCACAGAAAACGAAATAGAGTAAAATGATCCTAATTCTGAAACTTGGATATTCTATATTTGTCCCAAAGACACCAAACATTGCAGTTAAGAAATCAGTTTTCAAAATACTATTGAAGTTTAATCCGGATCAAGAGCAGCTCAAATTATCAACAAATTGGATTAATTAGAATCTGAAAAATAAAGCAACTTGTTATAGGAAACAAATAAATCTCACTTAGTTGATCGAGATCGAGCTTATAAGGGGGAAAAAAGAAAAAAAAAAAACAGCTAGGCTAGCTTCTTAGGACCAACTTGCATGCATGCTTAGAGAACTGCAATACTAGGTATAGGTGGAAGTTTGCCAAAACTTCAAAGTGGATGAAAGCAAGAAGAAGAAGAAAGAGTAAGCTAGAAAGAGGAAGAAAAAATTGAATTAAATAAAGCTTGGAGCTTGAAAGAGTGAGTGTGATTTTGAGGGGTGAAAATTTGAGAGAAGTACGTAAGAAATAAGGGAGAGAGAGAGGGTAGAATGCTCTTTAATGTCAACGTTCAAATTTTATAGAATGCCCTTTGATGTTAACTTTCAAATTTTACAGATTTTCCCCCACTTTTATCAAAATTAAGATTTGGCCCTTGATTTAGAAAAATCTTCCGAAAATGCATCTAATAAGATGCTTAATTGTTAATTTTGAGTTTAATTACTATATATGGGATGTGACCAAAATAATCTTAGTTTACTTTGACAAAATTGGTAAAAAGACTATTGAAAGTGATCGAAATACTCTTAGTTTATTGTGAGTAGGCATGCTAAATAAAATAAACAGATATCTTTGTATCCGAACATTTACTGAACTAAAATAAAACCTTATAAAAATTCTAAAAAAACATGGATTTATTGTGAGTACGCATGCTTAATTAATAGATATCCTCCACCAAAGAAAAAAATGAATAAATAAAATAAAACAGATATCCTTGTATTAAATATTTACTAAACTAAATAAAATCTTATAAAAACTAAAAATCACATGTTTTTTTTTTTGGAAATTAAAATTGAATTTTTTTTTAAAGATAAGTTCTTGCAATTGATTCTATCTTTTTCAGGTTTTATTTCCATGCTTTTAAGTTCATTTTAGCTAAAACAATAAATTTTCATAAGATCGGACAGAAGTTGATCATTTTTTATTAAGGGCAAACCTGACTTTACATAATTTTTCTCTAATCACTGGAGAAATTTCATTTGCAGTTTTTTTTTTTCCTAATTTAACCCCAATGGGAGTTTATGATATTTCGACAAACACAGGGTCCAATGCCAAAGTTAAAACATTCAGGAAGAAATTCAATTCTAGCGCTTTTTTATTTTTATTTTTTATAACACAAGTATTCATATATTCTCTTCCAAAATAACATGGCTCCTTATCAATGGAAATTATTTACATGTTCTCTCATTCAATTTTTGGTTGACTTTCATAATGACTCTTATGAAGCTGGACAAGGTTGACACAGATGTTATTACACCGATGTCAACGTAACTATATCAAAAACGCATAATTAACTTAGAAATTTATAGCTTTCAAAAAAANAAGAGTCCTTTCATGCACTCTGATATCTCCCTAGGACCTAGGATTGATTTTTACCGAAATTATATTCTCAAACAGGAAACATATAAAGTCATGAAGTTATCAATCATAGTCTAAACTTATGATTTAAATATACATAATCATTTGCAGTCCCTAGAGAAAGAGCGAATCTAACTTGTAAGCTTAACAGAAGAAAATTTGATACACCCACACACACATGTAAATAAAATGAAACTCGAAAATTAATTATCGTCACCAGAATAAATATATGAACAAATAAACTCAGTCTCTGCAAAAATAAAGGCGTTCGAGCAAAGATCACAAAGATGCGTACTGATCTGATCTGAGTGCTTTTCTTCTCTCCGGCCCTCTTTCCGCCAAGTATATAGCAGAGCAAATGAATTTGCTTTCTTCTATCTGCAATTTTGACACACTACTTGTTCTTCTTAGTCAATGAATGTGAATATTATATTTGTCTAGTCTTTCCTTTCTACTATAATTTATTATTTTAAATTACCAAACCCTTATTAACTAATTAATTAATCAGAAAGCGATAAAACTTACATCATTTAGCAATGTTCTTCTTTACATTTAAGACTTTATCGTTTGTTTCATGTAAAGAACATCATTAAATGAGAATTTTATAATCAAAGTGTAACTTTTTGTCAAAATTTGATTGGTGAAGGAGGGTGATCTTTTCTTTTCTTTTCTTTTCTTTTTTAGAGGTTTTAATGCAAAGTATTAGAATCATTGCCTTTATATATATTCTTTAAACAGAAAAAAAAAAAAGAGAGATGACTAGATTGTTATGATGAATAACAACTTTTGATTAGTTGACGTAAGTACCATTGCGGTATTTAGAATTTTTAAGTGCAAAATGAAAACATGTACTCTTTTGTTATAACAAAATAAGCATATTTGCCCTTTAATTAGTGATGTTCTCTCTCTCTCTCTCTCTCTCTCTCTATATATATATATATATATATATCCATTTAGGGATAATATACAAAAAAAAAAAAACAAAAAACACCACTTTTAGTGTTGTATAAAAAAAACCTACACCATTTCATTTACATTAAATTAAATCTTCAATTAGCATTTTCTTATTAAATAAGATCCAGACCACACATTTACTCAAAATTAGAACTTCAATTTGTTAGAAAAGATAATTTTACCCTTCAAACTATTACACATATATTAGAAATAATAAATATTGAAACCACTTATTTTTGTCTTTTTTAAAAAAAAAATTAAGTAAAAATAATAATTACTAAAAATAATAAGAGTTTCAACTATTCAAAATAATTTTTTTTTAAAAAAAGAATGACAAAATCTAAAAAAAAAATCTCATTTTGTTGTTTCAAGAGTTTAAAGTATTCAATAAAAGAGAGAGAATGACGAAAATTTATTTAAAAAAATTCTCATTTTGTCCTTTTTTCTCATTTTAAGTGACAAAAAATAATTATTGAAACTAAAATAAGTTTAAAGTATTCAAACCAATTAAATGCTAAGAAGAAAAAGAATGACAAAAGTTTTATTTTTAACAATAATTATTTTCAATTAATTTTTTTTAAAAAGAAAGACAATAATAATTGGTTAAAACAATTTATTATTTGTAATATACGTTTTATAAGTTTAAAGGGTAAAATTGTCTTTTTTAATAAAGTAAAGTTCCAAATTTGATTAAATATGTATTTCATAGAAAAATACAAATTGAAGGTTTAATTTGAATTATTTGATACAAATGAAAGTATGTGAATTTTTGTAATAAAACATTAAAGTTGATGGATTTTTTTATACATTATCCTATTTATTTATTTGGTTTTATTCTAAATTTATGGTATATTTATACTCTAAAAAGGATAATTACATTTCTATATCTTCTCTTGTCTTATTCAATTTATATCTTATATTTTTTTTTTTCTATTATCAATATTGTCCTTCGCATTTAACGTTCCTCACAAATTTATACCATTCAAAATCAAACATCTATTTTGAGCATTGAGTTTACAAAAATATCTTTTAAAATTGATATATATACTTAAAAATTAATTAAAATTAAATAAAATTTAAAACTAATTTAATAAATATTATAAAATTAAAAGATATTTGAATGAAAGAATTCAGTGTGATTAGCTATTAATTTTAATTGTGTCAAAATTTTATATTTATATGCTTAAATTTTACAATGGTATTTTAGTAAACTCAACTTCAAAATTTATCCGAAATGTTAAGTATAAAGAATAATATTGATAAGACCCAAAATGTAAGGTTATAATTTGAGCAACTAGTCAACTTGTAAAATATAAAAAATGTAATTAACAAAAAAAGAATTCAAGAAAAAAAATTAAAAGTATTATTTGAATCCGTGAAAGTTCTTTTTGGATTTTTTTTTTATAACTTTAGAGAAGGACCGAAAATAGGGTTGAACAGGTATATATCTATTTTTAGGTCCAAAAATCAATAAATATCTCTAACTCAAAAATTATAGCTAAATACCTAATTAAATACATATTAAAAATATATACCAAAATTACCATCATCAAAGTCTAAATTTTCATAACTTAATATCTATTTATTAGTTAATAGGTTTTTTTAAAAAAAAATTTAAGTTTACAAATTTATGGAATTGCAAAAAATGAACTTTATGGCCATTAATAGGAAATAATAATTAAATTGTACATATCTTTTTTCTCTTGATATAATCATATATGTACTTGTATATTCTCGTTATTAAGTATGGCCCTCATCAAAATCCATGATTTTCTATAAATTAATGTCCATTTGTTAATTAATAAGTTTTTAAATTTCTTTTAACATTTATGAGTTCATGATATTGCATAAAATAAAATTTAATGCCATTAATATTGGGAATTCACCATTAAATAGTATCTCTTTTTTCTTTAGTATATTTTTATACACACCATTTCTACTATTGAAATGGTAGAACTAGATAGAATCAGCTTATAAACAGATTTACTATGACTCAAAATATGTCTACCAAACTTAAAGACTCAATTTGCAATATATATATGTATATTTCATAAAGATCAAGTATACCAATGTCATAAAAAGATATACAACTGAAAAGATTTTTACTAAAAATCAAGACAATAAAGTAGTAAATCTGAAAATACACTAAGTAAACACTTTGATATATTAAGAGAGAGAGAGAGAGAAAAAAAAAAAAAAAGGAGATTTACCATTTAATGTTGATTTCTCATTAATAGTCACAAAGGTAATTTTTTTTTTAGCTATAAGTTGGTCATTTACCAATACATTGTACGTAGTCCTGTTGAAAATGACCTCAAAAATAGAACAGAACAATGACGAGCCTTTTAACAATATATATCACGACGTAATGATGGCTCTATATTTCTAAACTAACTAGGACGCTTGTAGTAGAGAAAAAACGACTTGTCATTTTGTTTCAAGTATAGTATAGTCGACCAAAAAGAATGTCGTTTTCATTAGCAATATATACGACGACGTAATGATGGCTCCAAATTCTAATAAAAATTGTCGTTTTCTTTAACCAATCAGGGGGCTTAATTGAAATAATTTAAGTTTGAGGATCAAATAGTTTAGGGACCATTTGTGCCATTAACCCAAAAAAATTCACGTTTTTTATACTGTTTGCAAGTTCAACTGTTCGAGGGGGATACATGCTAGTTTCGAATTAGGCAGGGGTGAAGTTTTGAAAAAACGAAAACTACAGGGGATAACAGGGGATGTGCATAGATAGATACATATGTAATTGACCCTAAACCATTTTTCAGCTCCGCTCAGCTCTCATGGCGGGCACAGAGTTCTCCATCGTCATCGACATCGTATAACACAAGCAAGCGTACTCCTAATATCTCCCACCTCATAAAAAATGGCCGCTTTTCATATCAGACAGATTCTTTTTCTGTATCTTATATTCTTTTGTCGGTTCTTTCATGGAGATGCCGCCTTCGGATCCGTGGTCATCGAGGAAGAAGAATTCTCGGAGGAGTTGCTGCTGAGACCTTTGCCAGATCGAAAGGTGCTTGCCCACTTCCACTTCGAGAGCAGAGCTCCACCAACCGGCTCCAGTGGCCGCCACCACCATCTCTTCCCCAAAGCCATCTCTCAGCTGGTATGAGCTTTCTCTCTTTCTTTTTCAATTTGTTTATGAGAAAATTTGGGGAATAGAAATTGAAAAATAGGCTTTTAACTCTTAGATCTTGTAACTTTTCTCTTTTTAGCTTCTGGGTCTGTGAAAGTTGTGTAATTTAAGTTGAAATGAACATTCAACTTCTTGAACACTACGTATCTCACTGAAATGAGAAACCCATCTGTAAATACTTAGGTACTGAAGATGTTCATGTGTTCCTTTGCTGTTTTGCTCTGCACAGTTTCTCCATACTAATCCTCTTTCACATCTATCCCTTCCATGTATTGAAAAGGGGCCGAGTTACATCGAGGATGTTTGTACTTTTATATCCACAATACATAGTTTGTGGATCTCTTTGTTTGTTCAATACATTTTTATACATCCAAAGTTTAAAATGCAGAAGAATACTTATATGTATCCTGATCTTCCCAGAAATCATCTTTAATCTGTTGTCATTTTTAAACTATAAAGATTATTTTGGAACTTTGTCCATTTCAACCCATTGTAAGCTGCATCACATTGTAAGCTGCATCATTGTCGTTTTTAAAATTTTGAGTCATGTTTCAATGTTGTCTTTAGTTGTCATTCTAAATTTTGGTTGATGTTTTCAAAGTAGTCTTCTTCTTGGTCGTTACCATTTTAAAACTTCTGTGTCGTTTTGAGGTGGGTTAATGGCACTTTTTGTTCCTGATGAAGCAAAATTAATAGGCAAAAGGGTTCTTGGAGGATGGAAGGGGATATTTTGGAGTGTGGAGATGAGGTCTGCTGGTCTAGATGGAAAGGGATCTTAGATCTTGTATATTTTCTCTTTTTGGTTTCTGGGTCTAAGAAAAGTTATCTAACTTAAGTCAACAAGGTCCCAAGTTCCACTCCAATATTTTCGAAACATTGAAATTCCTGACTGGTCCAGTGACCTTCTTCAACGTTATATATCTATTGAAGTAAAAATTCATCTATAAATACTCGAGTACTTGAGATATTGCTGAGAATTTGTAAGTTTTTGTAAATACTTTAGTAATTTACAGGACAATGTTCCATGGACAGGTTCACAAATTTCGAACAAAGGAACTGGAATTATCTTTTACACAAGGTCGTTGGAACTATGAGAGTTGGGGTGGGTTTGACCCCATTCCAAGCAACAATGCCAAACCTCCTGGAGTTGAGCTATGGGCTGTCTTTGATGTCCCTCAGGATCAGGTTGATGCTTCATGGAAGAATCTAACTCATTCTCTTTCTGGTCTATTTTGTGCTTCAATTAATTTTCTGGAATCTTCAACCACTTATTCTGCTCCTCAGTGGGGCTTTCGCTCAGCTTCAGGCAGTCTTAGGTATGGTACATTGCCGAGGGAGGCTGTTTGTACCGAGAATCTAACTCCTTGGCTCAAGCTCCTTCCTTGTCGAGGCAAAGACGGGATTGCTGCATTAATGGATAGACCATCTATCTACAAAGGATTTTATCATTCGCAGCGGTTGCATTTGACCTCTACTAGATTTGATTCAGATGGTGTAGATTCAGGCGTCGTACTTGAGCAAACACTTACACTTGTTCTGCAGCCTCCTGAAAAGAGAGCCATTATAACTTCCCAAGAAACAAAATCACAACCAAGTTGGTCTTTGACTTCAATATTTGGGAGGGAAGTCAATGGAAGATGTGTTCTTGCCAAGTCTAGTAATGTGTACCTGCAACTTGACCAGGGTCTAGTTGCTGAACTAGACAATCTGCAGAAAGAAAATGAAATGCTTGTGGCTGATTTTATAGGTTATGAAGGTTTGAGGAGTAGTCATGGATTTCAATTGTCTGTTAAGCCTGACATGATATTGGAGGAAGTGAATGGCTCTCATAGGAATAAGCCATCTCTTCTGTATGTATTTTCGGTTGAGAAGTACAGCGACTCTGACCCATTTGATTTGGGCTTAACATGGAAGCTTCCGGTAGTTTGGTCTTGTCAGCAAGCACCCTTACATGCTAGTAGATTCTTGATGGGAAGTGGGAACGAAAGGGGTGCTATTGCTATATCCTTTGAATCCACAAGATTGAGCGAGGAGTTATTGCATTCTGATTTGACCGAAGAGAAATGCAATTTGCAGGTTAAGATTTTCCAAGTTGTGCCTTGGTACATTAAGGTCTATTATCATACACTACAAGTGTTTGTTGATGAACAACCTCAAGAAGTTTCGGATGTTGTTGAGAAGATCCATGTTTCACCTTCTGAGGACAAGGTGGCTCCTGGGTTGATGGAAATGATCCTTAAGTTTCCTTGTGGGACTAAATCAGCTGTTGTAACTTTAGAATTTGATAAGGTATATGTTTTGCATCTTCTTTTTCATTTTTTTAGCTTATGTTAAGAATGAGCAAGTTTTGAGTCTTAAATTTCATTATTTGAATATGCCTCCTGTTTTTCTTTATGTACTGTGGACTTTCTTACTAGATACATATTTGTAGGGATTTTTGCACATTGACGAATATCCACCAGATGCTAATCAGGGATTTGACATCCCATCAGCTGTGATAAGCTATCCTGACTTCCAAGCAAGCATACAGTTTCTGGAAGACAAATCTTTGGAGACCTTGCCCATTTTGGCTAAACTTCAGGTAAGTTGCACTCCTATGTTGGTTAAATATTTGTTCTACCTTAGGATTGGATTTATTTATAAATTTACTTAGTTTTATGGGTTTGTGATGTAGGAAAAGAGTTCTGTTCTGTCGTACACAGAAGTATTACTCGTCCCTTTGACCACTCCTGATTTTAGCATGCCATACAATGTCATTACGATCACGTGCACAGTGTTTGCGTTGTACTTTGGATCTTTGCTAAACGTACTTCGGCGTCGTGTTGCTGAAGAAGAGAGATTCTTAAAGAGCAAAGGTAAACTCGTCCTTTACAAGTAGAACATGTAAAATTCACTTTTGACAATACGCCTGCATAAAATAATGAAGCAAGTCATTTCATGGTCTTATACCAAAGTAGTTATTAAGATTGTCCCTATGTATTAATCAGGATTTTCCCTATTTACCATACCAAGTATTATACTAAGCAAGATTTTTCATTCGATGAATGTCTTCATCTGTGTAGCTAACAAAGATTTTCCTTATCTATTATCTCTGTAGTTTCACTGACTTTTTCTTGGTTTCTGAAATGCAGATGCAAAGAAAGGCAGTCCGGTATCGCAGTTCCTATCGAAGTTGTCTGCCAAGCTTACTGGAAGGCCATTGGAAACACCTCAGCCACCTTCAACATCATCTTCCTTCATCTGTTCTAAACTTATAGTAAAAGTTGTATTAGTGGCTGGAATTGCTGTTGTTTGGAAGTTCTATTTAGAATAACACCACAACTAAACTGATGTACATTGTGAACCCGCTAATTTTAAGGTAGGATAACTCAAATTCCAAAATTTATCTCGAATTTTCTTTTTTTATTTGTTTCAATATGGACAACTCATTCTATGTTATTTACTAATTTTGAAGAGACCGAATTTCCAAATTTTTTCTTCCTTGCATCTCTCCTGCTTTAATTTTCTTTGAGAACTTGAATTGTCGATTCTCAATTTCGGTCAGATTGCACAAGGCTGATACGCCAAACCAAAAGAATGCAGAGAACTTGATCTCTAAATTATTTGGAATAACGTTGTTGTACTAGATCTTTCAATTTCAAGACTCTCATAGAATAGTTGACCTTTACAAAAACTTCTTGCAAATTGTTATAAGGTTGTTTGCATTGACGAGAAAAGAAATCAAAAAGTCATTTATGGAATAGAAAATTGTCAAAGAAAAAAAAAGTGTTCATCTAATCTTCTTGTAAGTAGCAGCCAGCATTGCCTCATCTACATCATCTTCCCTCGTCTCCTTCGTATTTAGACTCATCGGACTACAGCCTAAAATTGTACTTGAAATGCCTCTGGAAACGCCAATCATCTTTTCCTGGGATATCTGAAGGCAACCCCATTGTGTAACAATTGCATTATTCAAGGCTCATTATTACATAAGTTGAAAATTTGGGGCCAAATGATATAATAGTTATAATTCAATGGTCATTACTATAATTAACATTTTGGGTATTGGAGAAGGAATTTCCTTTTACCAACTTAGTCAATTATAATTCATTAATATAGATTAATTAGGATAGTTGTATGTATGTATAATAACCATCGTTATCAGAATATGTGTATATATATATATATATATATATATATATATCTGCGTGTTATGAACTTTCATAACTAACCCGAGGCAAAGAAAGGAAGAAGAAGAAGAAAGAAATCTAGCAATAAGTCTGATATGATAACAAAGGTACATAGGAGAGAGAATTGCAGGCAGAGTTCTTTGCTTGATGAGCTTCTCAACTTGAGAGATGTTGGAAAACGACATGAAATCAATACGAAGCTCCACAGGGTCTGCTCCTTCTGCTTTTGCCTCGGTCATGGAGGCCAGCATTTGGTACATGCTTTCATTTTCTATTGGTGCACAGACCCGGAGATTTTTCTTCAAATTGAATGCCAGGAGACTTATGGGATCAATTTCATTCCTAGCTATAAGAATTTGCAAGAGTATAAAACCAATCAGCAAACAACCACAGGTTCCTCTTAATGAATTGATAGGACAATGACTTGCCCAAGGAAGAGTTGCCATGACACAATCAAGTTAAACTAAATGCATGCTAATGAAATAACCGGAAGTATATTCACAACGTTATCTAATGTATGGCTCAGATGATGCTCAATTTTTGCCGTGATGTTAAAAAGGGGAAAGGAGAAAACAAATTGTGGACATTTACTGCACATTATGAAGAATTAAACTACTTATTTAGTCTCTCATATACAAAGTAGGGGGATTAGAATGTTGAAACTTTCTCCATTTGAGAATGACCTGTTTTTGTGAGTCATCACAGTTGGAATATGAAGAGAAGAATTCAATATAAAAAGAATTTTCCTAGCGAACTCGGAATTTTATCTCGTTATAACCAAAACACCATCTGAAAAAGTAAAAGCAAGTGCCACTAAGGTGATGCTTAAGACCACAAGAACAGAGGCTTTCTCAATAGCTAATCCAACTTTTTGCAATAGATAATGTGAATTACGTTATGAGTTGTTGTTAACAAAAAGAGTGGAGTTTCATTGAACCTTTTACAAGAAAGGTCAATAATAAAGGGAAAACATGCACTCTACCATAGAGTAAAAACTCCACTGTATTTAACAAGGACCAAAAGTCACAATTCACAAAAAACACAAATATTTACATGATTTTCTAATTCCGCTGATTCTTTGAACTTCAAGTGCTAAATGGTTTATTTCCATGAGTATCAAATTTAATGAACATGAAAAGGGATTAATTTGTGTTGGGAATAGAAAATGTGGATAGGAAAAAGAGTAAAAGACTACTACTGTACCTTCAGCAATTGGAGATCCTTTTGTAGCTCGGGAGTGAGGGTTGGTGCCGGCATGTCAAACCTAATTACAATCAAAATAGAATAAAAATAAATGCAGATACATCAAAACTTTCACAGTAATTGAAATTGTGTGTTGCCTAAGTAAATAATATAAATGAAAAGAAAAAAAAAATTAAAGATGCAAGACAAACAGGCAGACGAAATTTAAACATGAAAAGTGCACGTACCAATTATTCCCAGCAGTATCGTTGATTTGTTTTCTGAGTAACTTGTTTAACTTCCTTGGTTATTCAGCGGAACAAAAAGCCCGTCAACAAGCTCCGAACTGGATCACTGCTTTCAGGCTGATTTTGATGAGTCATCATCGTAGTAAAACTAGACCCCTTGAAATTAATCTGCTACCTATATGAACTTTTATGATTATTTACGAGTATTAATTGATCTCCAAATTATCTTTTATGTATTGAACTATTGTACTTGAATGTGCTGTGTATTATTGGATTTGATTTGAGTTTTAATTATAATGGAAACTATAAGCTATTGTGGCTTTAAGCGAACTTTAGTTATAGGAATTAGCGGATGAATATGAACAAGTGCAATAATTAAACTAGTGAACATACTCTACCTGAGTAAGGACTAATTAGATAAAGGTATCAAGTAGTTAAGGCTAGTGAAGAAAGATAAGTAAAGTACATAAGGGGTATGGGGATGGTATTTTTATCTTTATAATTGTGAGTTGTGTGTTTTAAAGCTTCAGTATAATCAATAGAAGTGGTTCTTGTATACCTGATAGTTATTTCGTAGGGAATAACAGAGACTTCTTGCCACTTTGAATGTGTTACCTGAATTTTTAAATATGAGGTGAAGTCTATCTTTTATTAAGCATGAACAATCATTATGTGCCTTATGTTTCTATTGTTGTCGTTGTTGAATTCTAGTGTGAGCTTGTTACTCTACATTCCTAGGAACTATTTTATGAGAAAAAGGAATTAAAAGAAACTGAAATGTCACGATCAAATCACTAAAGCACATCAAGTATCCCTTGGAGTAGAAGTCTACCTTTCACCTTATTTTATTTTTAGACATAAGGTAAGTAGAAATTCCACTCCAGCATCACAAGAACGTATCTATATTATTGTATATATTAAAGATGATATATCTGTGATACTGAGCTTTATATATTTGAAAATTGTTCATATCATGAGGCATGTCGTGAGTTTATGCACAAAATAATTATTTAAAGGTTATGGTTTTAATAAAGAATCTTATACCTTAAACGTTATTTATTTTAAAATAGGGGTATGATTCTTATCTTGCTGATCTAGTAGGTAAATGTGGTGAAATCCCTTGAGGTTAAGTTTAAGACAGGGTTAGCCAAATAAGAGGGAGGTCAAATCCCTTGAGGTTAATTCTAAAACAGGGCAAGCCTCAAACGATATTTATTAAGAAGATATCTGCTATGTCACTAAGTGAGGAACTATACTAAGAAGAGGGCCCAAATATAATTTAAATGTTAAAGTATTTTAAGAAAGTTAAGGATACAAAGATTAATAAGTTTTATATACAAATTGTTCATAAGCACGCATGAATTTCCATTTAATGGGCTATTACTCATTTAGTTTTTGTGATACAGATAATCAGAACCAGGAGTAATATTGGCTGAGCTGTTTCCACTCTAATGTTGTTTATCTACCAGTTTTGAACTGAAGAAAGATCCTTTTTGAGAACCTTATATATATTTTTACTACATATATGTATATAGTGATCCTGTAGGAGTTGTGAACAATATTATAACTGTGTTTTATATTATACAAAATGTATATATTATTGTAGTATAAAATAGGGGTATCATAGATGTTTATGCTCAAAATATACTAGCGGCTATTGCAGTATAGATTAAGGTATCGATCCCATAGAGAAGTAAATCAACAATAAAAAGGTAACAAAAAATAAAAAAAAAATTGAAAATAAAAATTAACTAAGCAATAAATTAAAATAATCACAAAATAACAAATAAAAATACCAACAAGAGAAAATCAAGGCTTCAAGATTCACTTAATTGTTCGTTTAACTGTCACCAACTTTGATTCCTAATATAGCATTACGAATAAGTATTAATCTAAAGTATTTAATAAGAGAAACTCTTCCAATTAACACCAAAAATAATTTATCTTATTAGTTATCTAAGATCGACAATATATCATAGAGATAATACTATAGTAAAAGATCAACTAATAAAACAAATATAATTATAATCTAGTTTAAATCACTATATAAAGAAAGCATGGCTGAATTTATATGAGAAACTAGAAAATAATATATCAAAACTAAAAATATTGAAGAATTTAACAAACCAAATATATAAGCGTTGAAGCACTCTTAGGAATCAAAACCGGAAAACAGAATAATTACACAACTAAGATCATCTCTCTAATTTCTCTAAAAGCTGGCTTGACATTGAACTCATCTCACACTCAAAAAGTGGAATTTTCTCTCTCAAAATTAGTGTATTTTTTCTCTTCACATTCTGGTTATTTGTAGCTAAGTTTGTAATATTTTACAAGTTCCCACGTCTTTAAAGATGGCTTCTGATTCGCCATGTGATATGTCACACACTTTCCTCTATCTCTTTCTCTTTCTCTCTCTTCTTGTTCCTTCACGTTTTGTGAGCCTTAGGGTGTAATCTGGTGCGGCTGAAACCGGTGAGCACGGCACAAATATCACACGTTATTGGCCGAAAGCATAGTTAAAGTTCATGAGCTAAGGTGGCGACATTTGAATGGACAAAAACCCGGTTGCACAAGATTCGCAAAGCATTGGATCCAGAAGACCTGGAAAGACGCATAACCAGCTGACAACGCGGGCCCCAGCTGCTTCCTTGCTTACACATGCACCTGCCCATGCGTGCACTCCACGCGCACACTAGATGGCCTGGAACTTGATCGGATGGCTAAGATCACGTCTGGCTTTTCACTTCTCACGCGCGCGTAGACTTCTCATTTTTCTGAATTTTTTCCTTTTCTTTTTAAATCTAAATCAAAACTAAATCATATTAATAAAATACACAAATCATAATCTAATAAATTCCGAATTAAATGAAATTAAATTATCCTAAACTAAACTAAATTAACTAAATTAAATTAAATAACTAAATCTAATAATATTAAATAGAATTATATCTAAATACTAAAAATCAAATTACTATAAAATAACCTAAATTAAACTAAAATTACTCAAAAACACACAAAATTAATTAGAAAGAGAAAATAAATAACTCTATTTTCATAGAGTTATCAAGCGTACGAGCCGAGCACTTCCATATATTGCTAAGCTTGAGGGCGTTCAAAACCAAGACCTTTATGTCGTGTTGTATGATATGCATTATGGGCAGAAGCTGCTATTTGATGAGCTTTACCAAGTTGTGCATGAGTAAACCTAAAGATGCAAATTATGGAGAGAGTCCCGCACAACCCAAGTTAGTGCTACCTTGCCCAGAGCACCACCTTTGCCAACTTTAATAGAAGATGAGAATGTCTCGCCTCCCCGGTACGTGTTCTTTTACCTTGTGCTTACATTGAATATTTAAATTTTGAGAACATTGCCAATTTTGAGTTTGGGAGTAAAAATACTTATTGGTTGATTATTAGTTGGGTATGGCTTTGCTTATGTGTTAGTTGCCATGATTTTCTTTCCATGAGTCGTGTATTTTTAGGAAATCATTTTTCTTCTCGCTTTTCTTTTGCTAGTTTGAATAAGTTGTGAGTGTTGTTGAGATGAGATGACTTGATATTGATAATGAGTATAGTCATTTAATGTTCTTTTAGGTCTTTTGAAACACAATTCATTGAAATTATTTACGTGCTTGACTCGCATTAATTGAACCTCATTCTTGATTCTATACATTTGAGCACGATAATTATGATCACTTGACTCTTTGAGCTTTTGGAGAACACTTATGTGCATTAGATAGGCATTGACATCTCATGAACTCTAA
>JXTB01000391.1:0-46799 GCA_002914805.1 Parasponia andersonii
CTCGGATAGTGAACAGTGTTCTTCTCTATCTTTGGAAAAGTAAATATATATTCATGAGTACCTTTCACTTCCAGATCTTTTTAAACCATCATGGGCCGAGATTTCTGTGATCCCTTCTGCGCTACCGCGGCCTGATTTTCGCCGCCTCCTATGACATCAATCTGTCAGGGGCGAGATTTGGGCACATCGCCGTTCTGTTAGGACGGCTTGTTCCTGCGCGCGCACCTACCCAGAAACGCATTAAATGCTCTGTCCGGGTCTGGAGCCGCGGGGCTGTTTTCCATTGCATCCAGTCTGAAGACCCTTGGGGCTTCTGACCCCTACGACTGTTGAGGTGAGGATCGCTGTTCCTAGACAGCAGACCCTTGGGTCTGAAGACCCTTGGGGCTTCTGACCCCTACGACTGTTGAGGTGAGGGTCGTTGTTCCTAGACAGCAGACCCTTGGGGCTTCAGACCGCCAGCTGTCGTGGTTTCGAGGTCTGACCGACTGAACCGTTTGGGATCAGTGGTGGATTCTGCCTTAAATTCGGAAGACCCATAGGCCGAAGGCGAGATCACGTGTGATCCGCGTGACCCCTCTCATGGTTCAAGGTTCAGGAATAGGCCCCACAGTCATGTTAAATATATATCTACTTTAAATTCACATTTATCTAATGTTATATTGAATATATAAAGTACTAGCTAAATCATATGACAAGACCGCTTCCCAAATAGACTACATCCTGCCCAATATATATTTATTTACCTATAACTATATCATAGGAATCTCGCATTATATAATTGACAGTGTCAAGTGTGTATAGAGATATCATATCATACCATCATGTTAACAAGCAGAGTGGTAAAGCTCTTGTTCTCTTGACTACAAAATTTTAGATTATGAATCGCCACTGCTGCAGTGATCGAATGTTTATAATCAATTTACTTCAAGATGATACGTGTATATATATAACGGAACAAAAAAAATAAATCACATCACATCACAATTGTACCATAATAAACAATTTAGTAAATTTAGTAAAGTTAATCATGAACTTAATTTTTTTTAAATCAAAATCCCTTAAAATCAAAATCCCTTAATTTGGAATAATTTAGGAAGATTGATCCTAATTAGATTTAGTCCATTTTAATTTTTTCTATCCGGCTATCAACTAGCACTTGTCCAGAAGGTGTTTACCTCAACAAAGATAAAATTCAAAACAAAGAAAAATTAATATTGAAAAAAAAAAAGAATTAGGGTTATTATTTTTGTTCAAAACAGAGGTAAGAAATTGAAAAATTTTATTAATTTCCAATATAAATCTATTTTGGTTTAAATATTCATATACCTATATATATGAATACTAAATTAAGTTTAAGGTTAATTTTACGAAATTATTATGAGTTTAGCTAGTTTTGCTCTAAAAATTTAAGTGCAAAGTTAATTTTATTGAATTGTTCCGAATTTAAAGAATTTTTGTAATAAAAAATCTTCTGTATAATAAATCTTGGTTGAGAATCATAAAAGTTTAGTCTAACGACTAAATTGAAAAAATATTAATAATAGTAATAGCTCAATTAATAAATTTAAAAGTCTAGCCATCTGGATAAAACATAAGTTATCCGTTAATAATTACGTCAAGTTTCGTTCCAAATAATAATAATAATAAATAAGCGATCATTTTCTTTTAAGGTAAATAAGCCGTCATTTGACTACTAATAAGTAATAAGACACTTTTTGTACCCTATTTGTGTAATTTCTCTTCCCCTAATGGCCTAACGGTAGTTTTTTAAGTTTTAACTTTCAATCTAATGTGCAAAATAATAAGAACTTATTAGGGGAATAAAGGAAATTTCCGGTCCCACTTTTGAACTAAAGCCGGATTTTTTGCATTTGATTCCGAAGAGGCCTTCAAAAAAACAATAAGAAAATAAAAAATGGGACTGGATTTATAGGTAGATGAAAGAGTGGAAGAGGATAAGTTAATGGAGAATTTCTTGGGATCCGATTGAGCAAACAAGGTAATTAGGCATGCATGACTGTCAATGCTAAGCATAGGACCCATTAATCATTTAACCCACACAGCACTCTGACTCTTTTTTATACTTCCAATTTCAAAAATCTGGGCTTTGTCTCCATTAAATTATAAATTATTCTCAGCTAAAGCTCTGTATTTTATTTTTAAGAAAGTTTGAATATTACTACTATATTCGAGAATTGCCAGATTCTACAAAACCATTAATATTACGTGTGTTAAATTTTTCACTCTAGCCGAGTAGGCGATTAATTATGTGAAACCAACTATTATGACTGTTGTTAACAATAGGGAAACTTATAGTGAGAGTACATTTTATCGTTACATAAGAGAAGCATTTTCCTTTATAGATTTTCATTTTATTAACTGCGGTGAAAGTTAAATCATAGTGCATCCTAAATAATGACAACTATGAGAGTTTGACATATAGATATGTTGATTAGTAATTTAATCTCAATCGAATGAATAGTATTACATTGCTCTGATGGACTACACCGAATAGTATCATATTAATTTATATATGAAACAATATTGTTAGTATTTCAACGTTATTATTTTTTTTTTTTAAGAAGAAAAGGAATACCTGCTCATCCATCACCGTTGGATCACGCATTATGTGTTTTTGAATACTGGAAAGTGGAAAGGACTAAAATCTAGTCCGTCTAGGTAATTGCCAATTTTTAATATAAAGTACAGCTCATGATAAACTTTGAGTTCACATTAGCATGCATGGAAACTCGCACAAAAACACTTTGTAAAATTTATCAAAGAATTCATTCCTCTTCTCTTTTTTCACTTTTTCTTGGTTTGAATCTTTTCACTTTTGACTTACATATGCACATTAATCCTCTTGCTTGATTAAAGAGGCTTTAATCATCACTCTCCAAAAAGGTAGTAAGCATCCCAATTATATTTTCTTCTACGTTCTACTGCTATCCGATATACACAGAACTAACTTTATAATATATGAAATTACGAAAAACTTACGTTGTTTTTATTATTGTTTTTTCTTGAAGCATTTTTTTTAAAAAAAGCTACAAGTCTGTCAATATATCGTTTAGCAAGTTAGCGAGATGGTAAGTCTATTTACTATTGTGTCATTGTGTACGAGTAATCCACTTTAAGATAAATCCATCTAAGACATGCCAGTAAGAAAATATGGTTCTCCATCCTCTACATTTATAACAATTTTTTCTCAAAAGGGAAAATAAAGTAAAAGAGCTATTTACTTACCAATTACTCATTTACAGTTCTGCTTACTTAAGCCCTAATAGTAATTTTATAAAAATCCTCAAAATGACCCGTCAGTAATTTCAACGAATTGTTATTTTGTACTAATAATTGCTAAAAATATATGACAATAAATGAGAATAACCCAATTTAAGTATTTAGTCAAAATCACAAAAAGTTATATTCAAAGTTGATTGTCTCTTATTTTTTGTTAGGATTTTTGGCACGACGGCCTTTATATCATTCGCAATCGGAAAAATGGGTCATGAATTTTTTGTTCGGTAATTAATTCTCCAAGTTTTAAAAATCTTGACAATTAAGTCTTTTTTTGTAAATAATTGTAATAATATTAGATGAAATTGAGAATTTTCAAGTAACATACTATGTTTTTGAAGGTCATAATTAATATTTTACTAGCATTAGTTAGAATTAGAAGGAAAATAATTAAAAATAATTACAATTAACAACATAATATAAATAGTGCTAGTGAAATACTAATTTTTTTTACTTAAACATATTCAATCTCATGAAAAATTTAACATTTACAAATAAAAAAGACTTAATTACCAAAATTTTTAAAATTTAAAGATCTAATTGCCAAAAAAGTAACTCAGGGACTATTTTGCATAACAAAGGAACTATTCTGTCAGTATGTTCTCCATTTATTTATATTCACTCCTCCCCACTTTTTTATTTTTTATTTTAGTTTTTTATGATCTGTTTTGTGGTAATGGAAAATGTCTATTTCTCACAAAAGTTAATAGAAATCTACACATGCCACTTGCACTTCTGATATCTGAACAGTATCTATAAGCTTCGATTTCTTTTTCCCCTACTAGTATTTGCAGCTCTTCTTAGGTATAATGTGTCAACACTCGTATTTACATAAACGGGTTTTTCCTTTGCTAAAAAAGTATGTATTGCCATTCTCCAAACCTTTACATATGAATTTCAAGATTATAAATTATGACATAAAACGCACACATGTACATAGAAAATTTTGACTCATTGAAAACTCGGTATTAATAATCACAACACGTAGTATAATAAGCAATTTTTGCTCTATGTGTTAAAAGATGGAAATGCTACAAAGCCAAAATCAAATCCAACTTTCGGGAACAGGTAATGAATACTTTCGAATTGTATTATAAAAAAACCCGAAGAGAAAATCCAAAGAAGAAGAACGAAAGCAATTAATTCACTATAAAGGCAGCCAGTGTTTACCAAAGGCTCAACTTTTGCTTTTAAACCGAAAGAGATGTTCTGCCGCACCTTAAAAAGAATACAACCGAAAATAATAATAATAACAACAAAAATAACCCATAAAACAAAAGAAAGAAAAACTCGACTTCTCACTATAACAACTAAAACCCACAATGGTATGGTATGAGATCAGCACAGAACTCATTTAGGTACAAAAACGTCAAACCAACCATATGCTTTTCCCATTGTACGAACTTTGGTAAAAGTGAAAGATTTAATTGTTTTCTTGACCTCTCACATACCCAATTGGCCCAGTTTCTCCAACTCATAAAGAGAGAATTAACTAGGTGCAGAAAAGTCTAGCTCTGGTAACCAAAATATTATGTACTTCGTCCGAATTTAGTTTGATATGCAAACTATATGATTTTGATCTTATCTAACTGCCAAATGATAAATACAACTAGGAGACTATAACACGATCCTATATATGCATAACCAAACACTCCAATCTAAGCGCATGCGTTCATTAACATATGATTGTATCATAACCTTCAATTAGGTTTGCTCTTTCCAAACAATAATTCACGATATCTAATCAAATGAGAGCATAACCGTTCAAATATTCATAATCGATCGACAACATCTCGAAGCAGAAAATTCTTTATCAACTCTGTCAACAAACATTAGGTGATGTCTTAAGCGCTTGTATTGACTAAACTAAAATTAATTTTGCATTCAACTCGGCCATGAAGATTGTAGATCAATGGTGAAACATCTATTAAATTGATAAACATGAATTAAAGTATATCTTACTTTATAATGTTTTGAATGCATTTTGTCATAAATTACGAATACTAATAATTGCTAACCAACAAATTTCTTATCTCAATATTAAATATTGTGATAAATAGCATAACCCTTTTTCTCCATTCGTGTTGCCGTAGAGTTGCGTGCAATTAGACGTGGAGAGGAAATTTAAATATATATATATATATATATATATAGACATGACATGTACGTAGTGGTGCTTGTTTTAGCTATTCATGGAGAACATTTCCCACCAAAACATCAATTAAGCCATAATTAATATTATCAATGACTTTTGCACCTAAGGTGAGTTTTTTTTGTCCCCTCATTTGCATAAAGATAGTAGCTATTCAGTAACTCATAAATGGGCAATTTGACTTTCCATGCCAAAATATTTCAAAATAGTAATGGATTCTGTCTGTCTTGCACATTATATCATGCAGTAATATTATAACCAAAAAAATAAATAAAACTCTTAAAGAGAAAAAAAAATTAAAAAGGAATAAAAGAATAGAAAAGAAAGAAACAAACTCGTACAACAGTACAGGTGAATCATAGAGACTATCATAAGTTCATTCATTAGGTGTTTAAAATGTTTGCGTGTGAAAACTGTTGCTGAAAGCTTATGCCGGACACATGGGCATTTTTGAAAAACAACAACAATAATAATAATAATCATAATAAATATCAGCTTAGCAGTGAATGTGACGATCGCTAATATCTTTTAACAATGTAAACATATTGTCACACCAAAACTGTGTCTATATAATAAATTTGGAAACAATATGTGAAACATGTGATTACTCGAAATTAATTATAGTAATAAGCTATTAGTTAAAGATCAATGCTACTTGCGTTTATGTGCATGTACGTTCATGCACCACGTGATAACAATATATATATATATATATATATGTGTGTGTTTTGTCTTTTTGGTGGAAAGCCACGGAAAGTCTATTGCCAATTCTCAGAAAAAGTTGTAACCTATGATGCTAGAACCAAGGTACAGTGGTATAGTAATTCCAATGGAGTAGCCTAATTAGGCTGAAAATGTGTTCAGATTACTTGTTCTGGTAAAATTGAAACTGGGAAAAAAGAAGTGATTGATTGATTTGATGAAATGACAGAGTGATTCCTGCCACGCCACTGCAAAGGACAACGTCCTCAATTCACTAATTGAAATATAAAATTAAGCCCCCTCTTCCAATGTTCCATGTTATAATATAATATAGACATTAATTCCGTGACGGGCGCGGGCCTGATAATTGTATTCCGAGGAAATGACATAGATCGGATTAACTCGGACAAAATGATTTTTTTTTTCGTGTATTTTTTTTAAATATGATATTTTTAAGAATGTTAAGAATTTTTTTACTTAAGTCAAAATGTTATTGATATTCTTAAAATGTTTATTTTAGAAAAATACACAAAAGTTATTTTGGCCTAAATTAGTTTTATTTATGTCTTTTTCTCTATAAAACATTTAAAGAATAAAAAAAGCAATTTAGAGTTTCTATCCTTTTTTTCACACTTCATTTTAAACAATGTTCGATTTTTATTTATTTATTTTTGTAGGTAACAAATTTAATATCATAAAAAAAATATTCACAGTAAAATTAAATTGAAAGACAAAATTCTAATAGATAAACTAATTCTCTATTTTTAAAATATACTAACATATTATGACATCAAGAAAAAAAAAAAGAAAAAATAAAAACTAAATGTACCCAACAGTACACAACTACTGTTAATGCATCTAACTCCGTAAATCGGAGATTTTTGTTTAACATCTCTTACTTATGGAAAACCCCAAATATAAACAGTTAATGCTTTATAAAGGTACCACAAATATTACAGTTGAATTGCTTTGTATGAGTGTCAATCGTTCACTTCACTTTCACTTTTTGCTTTCCAGGTATACGTTCGATTTTTTTCTTTTACAGTTAAGTAACTGAAATATATCATTTTTTTTTTACCTTTTACGCTAGATACATCAACTGAAATATTAGATTCAATTTATATATATATTGAGTGTATATCAGTTTCGTATCAAATACATAACTGACTATTAACCCTTTCGTTACGGTATTTGAAAATTGGATATCAATTTTAAGGAGCCCAAAAATTTGGGCATTTTTTTTCTCTCTTTTTTAAGTTGATTTTACCCAAGTGACATTGTAGGTAACATTCATCGTCTAGTAATAAGTGGTAAATCCAAATAAGCGGTAAATCCAAATAAATTTAGGTAAATAATTAATATTTTAAATTTGTTTAAATAGATGTACATTTTTTAAATTTTGTAACTAAATGCCTAACTATGTATCTTTTTACATTTAGTATATATAATTTATCTACCAATTTTAGTTAATGCAGTGAGTATATAATTTTTATGCTTAATATATAAATATAAACACTAAATATTTTGCTATAATACTTGAAAACTAGATATTACTTAAATTAGACCCAAAATTCAGTCATTTTGCTATAAGAGACCCGGTGAATCCATAGCGACGACTTCTTTTATTTTTATTTTGAGTACATATAAGAAATGGCCTTTTGAAAGATCAATTTAAAAAGTGGCCCTTTTTTACACCTATTTAAAAAATGCCTATCTTATAATTTTATTTTGATAAATAGTCGTTTTAGGAGTTGATCAATTGTTTTATAAATTAATTCAATTTTTGAAAAATAAATGAATTTTTTTAAAAAAAAAAAATCAATATATTTGGATATACTGACTATGAAAAATGACTATTTTTAAATAATTTTCAAAATTCAACCATTTTTTAACAGTGTTTGAAAAAAGGTCACTTTACAATTTATGATCCAAATTTGGTCATTTAGCTAAAAATTCTTTATTTCTCAGACTATATTTGAGAAGAATAATTTTCAAATTTAGCGGATTTAATGGCCGAATTTTGGATCTCATAAAATAGATGCCATTTTCATACACCAACAAAATAACCAGTATATACGTAAAACTTGATCTACCTATTAAAAGCTTATATACACAGTATAAATTGAATCTAATGTATATCAATTTATATATTCAGTGCAAGAATTGATATACTCAGCTGTTTAACCATAACAAGACAAAGATTCACATTTACTAAAATGAAGTGTAAAAGAGGAACCGTCTCTAATTTCTATAATATCTATTAAATTCTCCAAAATAGACTCTACCTAAGTTTGACAATCGACTTTAGAAAAAGGCCCACCATAAGGTGGGTTCTTCATGCACGACTGGGCTTCGACTATTTCTGTATGCGTGCATTAAGCAACAGATCTCTCTCTCTCTCTCTCTCTCTCTCCTTCATTTATTTATTTATCTATTTAATTTTTTCTTTTTTGGGAGGAAGGCCGCAAAGGGCTGTTATACATTAATAACCAAAAGTAATTAATTTAAAACTTCAGCATTTTTATTAGACTAGTCCTTGAGACATACTATTAAGAATAAGAACCCTAAAAATAAGAATTAGTCCCAACACTTCAAGGTTTCTTGTTATGCAAAAAATAATTAGGTAGGTTATATCCTAAGTTGACAAAGATTGTTATACTTGTCTAACTTATAGCACATCTTCCACGACCTGAGCATAAAAAGTTAAAAGGCTTATTTGTGACTATACAGTAAGTGGAGATTAACGAGAAAGCAATTCCAAGTGCAATTGAGATAGAAATATGTAAATATCACAATTTGACACTGCTTAGCTCATCTCCTGAAACCCTGATGCTAATGATTTCACACCCAAGTTTACAACTAGCGTTTGCGTACCCACCACTTAACTCTCCTATATATTATTATCCAGAAAAAGAAAATACCTTCTACGACTTTGCAGCCTCTCATTTTATTTTTTACTTTTAAATCCAAACGGCTCTGAAATTTGAAATATTAAATTTGAAAAGCAAAAAATTATGCAATTGACAAAAAAAAATTAAAAAAAAAAAAGAGGGTAAACGTGAGAAGGAAAGAATCATTCTTAATCTGGACGCAAACATTCCGCTTACTTTATGGCTCACAGGGAAGCAATGAAAACAAAGATAAAGACTATAGAAAAATGAAAAACTCCACTTTTTGGTCCCCTCTTTTTAGAATGATCCATTTGGTGACAAGCCATTTGCACGAGGCTGCGAGCGCGAGGCATTAGTCAATGCTTTGCATCTTCTTCTTCACAAAACTTGGAGTACTTATCAGAGTCCATCAAGTTGTTCACTTCACTTGTGTTACTTATCTCAACCTTCATTATCCATCCATTCTCATAAGGACTTGCATTGACCTACATCCCAAACCAAAACCCAGGAAAGGTGAAAGGGGAAGGGAAATATAGAAAGTTGGAAACCAAACAATTGTTGGAGGGGTGGGTGAAAACAATCTTGGTAGTAGTACACTCTACATAACGAATTTGCGTAACACCTTGTCAATCGAACGAAACTCGAGGGGCAAAAAAAACATATGATTAACTAGGCTATAACTTGCAAAGATTGTTATAATTTAATCTGATAACCTAGTATCAACTTTAATTTCAATTAAGTTAGAAGCAGAGGATTTTTATGCCATTTTGTTTGTCTTGGGAGATGGCCAGGAAGGGGTGTTATATTTAACCTTAACCATAAGTTAGGCAGTTTACATAAACAATTTAACAGTAATATATAAGTTCTTTATTAAACAACATGACAAAAGGCAACAAACAACTACCTGTCACGCCAATGATAACAGTCACAACTCACAACTATCCTATGGTGCATTAACTTTGTTTGCAAGGCAAAGTTGAGCAGAAACAGAGTATTGACTAACTTCAAAGAATTGGAAAAACGACAGAAAAGGTGAAGGGACCATACTTTAATAATAATAACACCACCCTACAAGTGAGCAAGTCAATTATACCCAATGTAAAAAAGATTCCAGTTTCCAAATCTTATATTGCCTTCCACTTCTATCTTTATGGTAGTTTTAGTCAAAACTCAAAACATTTAAGTGTTAACATCAGAAAGACATTATATTATTATGGTCACACTCCTGCCCCCAAAAACTGTTGGAAATGAAAAGGATGATAAAAATATGACTCAGAACAGTCTCACTCTGAACATAGATTACATGGACTTAATAATTACTTCTGTATAACTTGTCAAAAATTAGATATATGGAACTGTAAAAATTATTCTTTTTCTGACCCAGGCATGCTAAAAACACTCCTCCTGTTTTAGTAAATTAACCATAGATGGAGAGAGTAAGTGCCTCAAAGATTTTTAGGATATTAACTACAGCAGAAAGAGGATATAGTAAGGGGATCATAGAGTCGGGTAGGAAGAATAACAATGAACACAGAAGGAATAATAAGTTACAATTAGATTGTTGTTAAAAATCCAGTCGAGAGAATGGCACAGAAACTAAGTACCACACCTTAATTAAAATGAAAAAACTAATTCCATAAAATCTTTGCCTAGAAAGTAGTTGTCACTTTTAGTTTAGCTCAATTTATTGACAAGGTCAAACTTAATTAACTTAAATTATGAAAAACAGCCAGGTTCTTAGTTCAAAATAAGAGTCTTACGAGCTAAATCTAGCAAAGGAAAAGAAACAAGAAAAATTAGTCTAGGGGCACAAACTCAAAATTTTTGCAACCAAGTTCGCATGTTATTCTCACAGCAATGTACAGCCAATTAAACAGAAAAAGATACTCACCAAACCAGGTGACGTGCTGAGCTCCTCATTAACTTCAACCACCTTTCCTGATACAGGAGAGTAAATATCACTTGACGCCTTGACACTTTCAACAGCACCAAAGCTGTCGCCCTGTGATACCGAAGCTCCCACTTCTGGCAATTCAACATACACAACATCACCTAAATGATCTTGAGCATGATCAGTTATTCCTACAGTGGCCGAAGTCCCCTCCACTTTCACCCATTCATGGGAGTCAGCATACTTCAAATCCTTCACAACTGCAGGACCAAAACAAGATAAGCATTGCAGAAGCAATAGGAGCTAATAATCGATAAGGAAGCAGTTTCCACAAACCTTCACATGCAAAAACTACATGTTACCAAAAAAAAAAAAAAAAATGGTGGAACTATAACAAGGAAAAGGTGGTTCTGTTTCTTTCTATTGCCAGTGTAAAGCATGAAATCATTTATACCAATATTTTGAATCTCCATCTCAATTTTGAATAACTCAAAAAAAAGAAATCTTTCAAAATATAAAATCCTCCAACAATGAGAATCGAAGAATGTGATATCAAAACACGAGGGTAGAAATCAATAATGCAAACATTACAGCTGTAATTTTTTACCTCATGCACCTAAAACACCATAAAATAAATTCATAATTAATCAAAACATGAACACTGTAAAATGACTGGGAATCTCATTATAAGCTGTAGCGAGTATAATATCTTATTTAGCTTAAAACATCATAACCCACTAACCTGATCCCTTAAAATGAATCTAATTTGACCAACTCGTAACAAGAACTAGTGTTCTATTATAATAATCATAATGATAAGAAGACTATAAGCATCTTTAAAGTACTATAATGTCGGTGTCCACGGGTGAATCAAAAATCTGACCACACCCTGATAAATAGATAAATACATACATATATATAATGAAGAAAGATATATAAACAAAAAATTCTCTATCTTTAGTTTAAAGAGGAGTAGCAAATAAAAAAGCTAAAACTCAATAAAGATCTCGTGGGCTATGAAGAAGATCCAAGCATTTTCACAAACAAACATTATAGATCCGAAACTCCATCAAAAAGTTATCTTCTAACGATTACTGTTACAGACCTTGATAATGTCTTAACACCAAATAATATTGAAAAAACCAAAGTATTGATCTTGGTGGTGATCAGTTTCATCAACAGATTAATAAAAGACATATAAATTAACAGAAAGAAAGAAAAATGGAAAAAAAGAAAAGGGTTTGATGTACCAGAAGCAAAGCCTCTATTGAAGACGGAGATTCTGAGATATGAAGCAGCCCTTGAAGCCCACAACAACCTTGAAGCCATTTTTGCTACTGCCCTCTCTCTCTCCGCTCTGCTCTGCTCTTATTTTCCTTCCCTATATTAAAGCTCCAGTCTCTCTCGCTCTTTCCACTAGGTTTATATATTAGTAGGTTGGTGGCTTTATTTTCATTATGTTCCCCCATTTTTTTTCTTTTTTCTTTTTTTTGTTGGGTTTTTACATAACTATAATGTTCGAGACTCTAGAAAATTAAAGTACATTGGTTTGAATTTGTCATAAAAACCAATAATAATAATAATAATAAATAAATAATAAAGTAGAGCATCATATACTATGGTGGTGGGTCAATTTGTCAACAAACCCACTGTGCAGAAGTTGGTACGAGGGTGACAATGATTCATATAGTGAATTAGTGACTAATATAATATGGATGTCACGTGGTGCTCTGGCTACTACGATGTTATTAAATTCAATACACTATTGAGGCTTCTTTTTTTTTTTTTTTTCCTAATACAACTAAGTCTACTGTCTCTTTACGGCAAAAGAATATGAATTTTGTCTGATTGAGGAGGTATTTACAAAATAATCAAGACTATGGTCTCCTTACATTTTGTCCTTTTGCTTCTCGGCAACCCTCCTGACTTTCCACAAACCTACTTTTAAAATCTGATTTTCTCTTTTTTCTTATATTTTTGGCTTATATAGCATAAAAAACCTAAAATACATCGAGTCGGATATTCGACTAATCTAGTCTGATCTGATTGGGTCCACTCAACCGGACTCCAATCAAGTTTAATTGGTTAATCAAGTTCGACAGCGATTTCTGTCCAATCATGATTTTCAGGTTGAAAATTTGCGATTTTAAGCTTGAAATCATCGCTTACATGCTTGAGTTTGATTTAAATCTTCCAAATATAAAAAACTCATATTATAAATATGATTTTAACTTACCCAAGCTTCAAATCTTGAATTTTTAAGAAAAATTTGAGACGGTTTTGAAGTTTTTGGTGGAAGAGCATGATTAGGAATATGAAAGTTTCGTTAAAGAGAAGGTTACCAAACTAATTTTCACTTTTAAAAGATCATGAAACTGAAAAAAAAAAAATATGCTCATTTGATCCTATATAACTAAATGGTTCTATTTTTTTATTTAATAAAAGATTAATGCTATGGATAGCTTGAGACTATGTTTGGCATGAGGAAAAAGGGAAAAGAAAAAAAAGTAATAAGCAAAAGAGGGAGAGAAAATAGAAAACATGTTTTTTGTAGGAGGAAAAAGGGAGAAAGATAAAATGTATGAAATGGGCCCTACAAAAATTTTTTACTCCAATTTCGAGAGAAAATATGAAGGAAAAAACTTTAGCTAATGAAAATATAAATATATTAAATTATCCTTACATTTTTTTTAAATTATTATATTGAGAGTAAAATATTCATTTTAAAATAAACTAGTTTTATTTACTCTCTATATACCAAACAATTAAGGAGATATTTTTCTATCCATCCTAGACATTTTATTTCCTTTCTAATTTTTTATTTATTCTTATTTTTTTTATTCGCTACTAAACATAACGTGCATCAAATATTATGGCTCCATTTAGGATTACTTTTAGATACTACTTTTAGCTTTTAAAGGTGATTAAAGCAAAAAAGGGGAAGAGATAGGAGTTTAGTAACTCTCTATCTTTGGTTATAGATTTTGAAAGTTGTTATGTAATCGTTATTACGTAATTTGATAAGCATTATAAGTATTATTTTTTAAAATTAATTCTATTTTCATAATACAAATGGCCTAAAATGTCATTTCACAATACACATAATCCATAATTTATCAAATATTTAAATGCTATTTTTAAATAATTTATTAATTTTGTAAATTAAATTTACCAAATATTTAGGATTTTTTTTTCATAATTATTTCTCGCTTGCGGCATAATTATAATAGGCTATATCACAATACAATATTACTAAACTAGTCCTATACGAAGTGTTTGTGTTTTATTAGAGAATTATAATACCAATTTACGTGGAACCCTCGTAATCCCCAAAAAAATAAAGTTGTAAAAAACTTACATATTTTGTTGTGCTTGACTCTTAGCAGTATTTTAGAAACAATAAGTAATGTACGTGCTTGACCTTCTATACATCCGAAAGTAAAATTGTGAATTTTTTCAAAACATATTAAATTACGTTTATACCCTTCTTATGTGTTAAAATTACAGTGACATATCTATGTCAAAATACTTATATGGAAACCGCATGAGGTTTAAATGAGGTTTAACATGTTTTTCTTCAAGTTTAAAAAAGTAATTGTTTTTTTACTAGACCTAATTCATAATGGAATGAAAATTTAATATTTATTCTATACTTGGCTCAGGAATTATTATCAAAATCTTATTTTGGTCTACATCCCTATTCGTTACCCCATTTTTATTTTTCTTTTATTTCATTTAACTTATTTTTGTTGCTTTTTTGTTATGAATGACCAAAACATGTCATGTGCTACTCACATGACTACTGATTGTTCACAGGCAAAAGGTAGGGTATTGAGTTAGTAGGTAGATATTTTCATATTTAAGATTCTCGAATGAGCAACCCAAGTTCAAATCCATAATCTCCAACCTCTAGGATAATAACGTTGCCGTTATGCCACCTGTTCGATGGTACTCAGTTACTAAATAAAATATATCAAAACCAACCTCCAAATTTAGATCGAATTTAGTTTTCAGTACATTAAAAAAAGAGTTGTGGCGATGATGTATCATATTTTTCAACTAATAAAAAAGCAAACTTAAAAGTGTATCCATTGATATGCTTTATGTTGCAACATAACTAGTTTATGTTACATTATACGACTAAATATTTTATCTGTTAAACTTTTTAATATTTGTCATTTATATGCTTTGGGATCATGAAATACTAGTCACTGTAATTGAATACTTATTTTAGAAATAATTAATGTTGCAAGTTGATCTGCATGAAATTTAGATAGAATATTTATTTACAAATATATTATTTTTGAGTAATCTCTAATTGTCATTACACATGTGGACATGATTTGATGTTCTAGAAAAGATTCTGGATAACTACATAATTTATCTCTGGAAATCTGTGCATACCTTGTCAAGGAAAAGCAACCAATCAAGAGATTTTTATTGACTATTAATTATGGAAATTCCCTTAATATTTTTCTACTCATTCTAATTAAGAAAACTGATTTGAAGTAATGTCAATTTTGTTATGATGTTGCATTATGATCCAGTCATATTACAACATAACTGAAAATATACATATTTCATTCATAAAATAGAAATTCGATTATACATATTTTAAAAATTCATAAATCAATTTTAATTAATCAAAAACATTTAGAATGAGTTCAACTAGGGCATCAGTGTATATGTGTTTTTCAAAATTTTATACGCGTTAACATGAATATTTTTCTAATCTCAGTTTAATTTAGATGTAAATTTCATGGATGTTAATGTGCTTTCTCTTTTAAAAATAGTTAGTTTCGTATTTGTCCATTTACATCCCAACTTACATGGTGACTGGTGAGTGCCCTTGGACATAAATTTTATGTATTTTATCTCTTTGGCCAAAATCCTTTGTAAAAAGTTATTTATTTCATTGGTTGAAATGAAAATTAACTAATAACTTATTTGTTACATAAGTTGGTATTAAAAAATCTAACATAGTGCTACTTTTATTTGAACAACCAATTAATAACTTGTTTTCCAAAATACAATGCTTATTCAAAGTTTTATAGCATGTTTGCTAAAGAGTAATAAGAATGATATATGGTGTAATAACTTTCATTCAAATATTTACTAAAATATGGGAAATGAAAAAATGTACAGGACACACATAAATTTTTTGGGAAAAGAACGAGAATGCTTCTCTCACCAACACACTAAGGAATGTGATTATCCGTAAACACTCATTTATCTTTTTATAATTATTAAAATTATAAAATACAAATTTATTCCAAAAATTCTATTTACTTTAAAATGTATATATATTTAAAATGATAGTTTAGTAAATTTAATGCATTCTCATTACTTTTCCTAAATTAAGTAAACAAATGAATGGTACTTTAATAAATATAACTTATTTTTCTATTAATTTTAAATAAACAATTTAATACAAATAATGATTCTCATACTTTTCTATTTTATTCCCTTTTATTTTCTTTTTTATTTATTTGGATTACGATTATAATAAAATAAACATGCTATTATATCTTTTCAAGTTATTTTTTGTTTTCCTAAAAAAAAAGATAGAAAAACATATGTATATACTCTTTTCAATTAAAAAAAAAAGTAAAAAGAATAATTTAGAATCTTGTTTGCAATATATTAAATTATAATATTTCACTTTTCAGTTCATTTTGAAGAAAAAACCGAAAAAGTTACAAAGCAAGATTTTACTTTCCTAGTCCCTTGCTTAAATATCATATTTGGTCGTGTCTAATATAGCCTCTACATGGGGAAAAAAGTCATCGTTTTTAAAAATTTGACAGAGATTAAGCACCTAGTGGAGTCCATATATTTTAATGGAGCCACTTTTTTTTTCCTCTTACCATCTCCTTTTTAATTAATTATTTATTTACAAAAATATCCTCTTATAAATTAATACAAATATACAAATATCTTTATATGACATTAAATAATTAAAATAATTATCTCTTAGCATTCTTCCTAATTGCATATATTAATCGTACGATACTCTACTCAATTTAAAAAAAAAATCAAAATTTTATGTTTTTCTTTTAAAGATTTTTTTTTCTTTGTGAACTAATAATTAATGTTTTTTATTTCTTTGGGGGAAAAGGGTAGGAACTAATCATTATGGAACTCTTTTTTATAAGTTTTTTTTTTTTTTAGTTTGGGAACTTCTTATAAGTTTTTCTTTTCTTTTTGGTTTGAGAACCAATTATGTTTTTTTCCTTTTTCTGGGTAGGAAACTACCGTTCAAGAACTTTTATTTTTTGAGGTTTAGGAACTAACAAGTTATGTAGTTGTAAGACAAAAAAAATGATCATTAGTTTTCTCAATTTATACTATTGTTGTAATTTCTAAGAGAAAAAAAATCTAAAACTTGATTTAATGTAAAGTATTATGGTAGAAAAAGAAACATTAAGAGAAATATTTAACAATGGGTATTTTTATATATAACATAAATTTATAAGCTGTGTAAAAAGAAATTTTAAAATATTATAAAGGTGTGTTTAGAAGTGGGGTAGGGAGAGAAAAAAAAAGTGATATTATTGCCACCCTTTTAATTTTCACATGCATGTTTCTAGGTCGGCTCAAGCTCTTTTAGGGCCCTAGGCAAAATCTTTAAAAGAGGCCTTTTCATAACACACACAAAAAAAAAAAAAAAAAACAAGAATTTGAGAGAATTTTGAGAATTTTTTGAGATTTCCTTATGGTGATTTGAACCAAATTTTCTATTATCCTTTTTTTTTTCTTTAAAATTTTTTTTTTTTTTCATACCTAGTACATATTTTCTATTACACATAATTATTCCTAATTAACTTAGGTATAAAAACTATATAAATGAAGACAAGTACACAACATAAAAATAACAAAAAGTAGTATAGCTAATGTAAAATTTAAAAAACAATAAGAAACTAATAATTAAATAAAATAAAGAGTATGGAAGATATAACTTATAGGTCCTTTAACTCTTTCCATAGTTTAATCTTTTTTTTTCCTTCTACTTCATTGCTTGTAAAAAAACTTATTAGGAGCATATTTTTGAGATTCAATCAGTTTTTCTACCTTTCTTTTTTTCTGAAGTTTCTTGTAACTAGATTCATATTTTCTATTAAAAATTCTAATTATTGTTGATAATTAAATTGTATAAAAGATAAATACCTTACTAACAAAAAAAATAGTATCTTACAAAGAACAACCACAATGAAAAATATAATTACTAATTTAAATTTCACAAATAAAATAAATAACAACAATTAAAGATTGAACTTGGAACTGGAAATAAAAGAGCCAGTTGATCCTCTTTTGCTCCTTAGAAATGCTAATAGATTTAGTTAGAGATTTTGAGAGAAATAGAGAATGAGAGAGATGTATAATAGAGGGAGTTTGAGAGTCGATTGGCTAAACAATATTGATGCCACACTCACCTTACTTTTAGTGATGGTGAGTGTTTTATGGGTTTTATGTCTATTAAGACATTTTTTTTTAGGTAGACATATCACGTACATATGATCGACAAGATTGTGAGTATTATAGCTTAAAAAAATTATGAATGTTGTATGGGTTGACTCACTTTGCTTTTAGTTGACCCATTTTTATAAGTAATAGTTAAAACAAAAAAACCTAATAGTTAAGGTCTTTTATTAGTCAAAATTAGACTTCTCATGCGTTTTCTTTCGTGTTAGTGGGCCTTGGCTCTTAGGCTATGCTTGGTAGAGAGGAAAGAAAATAGGAGAGAAAGAAAATATATAAGATGGAAAAAAAAAATATATGTAAAGAAGAAAGAAAGTTAATTTAATTTAAAATGACAATTTTACTCATAATATTACTATTATTTAAAGTTAAGTACAAAAGTAGTTTTGTAATTTAACTTACGAATACACTAACAAAATATTTTTCTTCATATTTTCTCTTCACTTTTGAGGAAAAAAATTTGTGTGGCCCCCACTATTTTTTTTTCCTTCCACTTTTTTTTCTCATTTTTTTCCCTTTCATTTTCTCTCTTACCAGACAACTCAATTTTTGAATTTATCTCCATTTTTTCCTTCTTCTCCCTTTTCTTTCATACCAAACATAGCCTTAAGGGGCTCTAAGTGATGTCCTTAGTTATATATCCTTATAGATGCCCTCGTGTCTCCTTAATAGAAGTTTTAAACTTTACAAATACTCAGTAATTTGAGAGAAATTAGGACAGAGTCACATTTACACCTTATATTTTCATTATTGTTTTACTTATAAATTCTTATCAATTTTAGTTATCAAATCTTTTTTTTTTTTTATCTTTTGTTTCTTTTATTGAATATACATATTGAGTTTTAATTAAGGTTGTTTCGGGAATAAAATTACTACTTTCTAATTTCTTAAAAGTTCTAAGTATGGCCAATAATTTTGAACGTGACACGCTAATACGAACTTGAAATCTCACAAAATTAATGGTTTGAATGACATATTTAATTTGAGTCCCAATTTTGGGTTGACACGTATAACATGAATAATAAATAAGTGGTTTTGAGTTAAGCTGCTTTTACCCAAAAATAATCCACATAATATATTTAAAAAATTTATTTTTATCTCAATACGATGCGACACTAATAAAACATATTTATTAACATTTTAGTTTAATTTTAATTAATTTTAAACATGTTTACATCTATACACTTATGTTAAAATTGAGTAATTACATCAATATTGAATAATCGTATTAAATAAGTCATAAACAAATACATTACCAATTTATTAAATAAGTAGTGTGTGTCGTGTCATGCTATATATTTAGTAATCGTGTTGTCTTTTGATTTAAGTTTTAATTAATATTAATTATTTTTTGTTTCGGTTAATGTGTTATTGTGTCAGTCTGAATGTAACATTATAACACAAATTATTAGCCATCGTTAAAAAACTGACTCATAATTACATTGTCTAGTTAATGCTATTTATGAAATTGTCTCATCATTTGGTGCATATCGAATACATAATATCATACAATGCAATCGTACTAATAGCTCAGAGAATTCTTATTATCACTTAATTACAAAAAAGAAGCATGAAAAAAATGGAATATGCAATTTATCGTGCAAAAGTGACCAATGATGGAGCTTTGCCCTTCATTCTTTATGGCATTTGATTAAAGATTATTAAATAGGTTTGTCATACCAATAGAGTTCATTGAGTTTTTGCTCATTTTGTTGGAAATAGGCATTAACTGTGTTTTTTTAATTCATATTGACTAAGATGGATATTTCGTTTCTAAAAACTAGTCGTTTATTTTTTAGGCCTAAAAATCTCGATTTTCTCTCAGGAACTATTTGTAAATAATACTGCATCTGGAAATGGTGGGGATACAAGTGCTCACTTGTCTAGGCTAAATTTGTAGTATATGTAGTTTTTTTTTTCCAGTTAATTTCCAAAAGCAAATTTTTCCATTCAATTATTTTTTATATGAAATCTCTCTTTAATGATTATAAATTTTTTTCGAGTTTGATGATTATTCTTTGTGCAAACTCAATTTTTGGTGCCAGATCATCACTGTAGTTAACTATACAAGAAACCCGAACGAATTGAGCTTATTATTGATTGATTTTGGTTAAACAAAAATCAACTCAACCCTTTCTTCACATAATAATAATAATAATAATAATAATAAAAAATATGAATAGTCCAAAAATTGATGAAAAACCAATTAGTTGATTTCGGTTAGTTACTATTTCTAAAATGGTTAATTTCGGTTTATATCTTTTAAAAATCAAAAGTAAGAAAATCCACTGGATTATACCCTAGGTATTGGTTATGGGCATTAAATTATTTGATTTTCATTTTTTTAAAAATATTAATGTGTGGTTAGGTGAGAGTTGTTTTGGAACTGACGATGTTCACATGTAGCGGATTCTAAATTCATAAAAATACCAAATAGAATTTTGAATCACAATTTTTTTTAGAATGTTTGTTATCCTTGTATAGAATTTAAGTATACATACCAATCATGTCTCTTAATCCTATCAAAAGTATAATGTCTTTCTCTTCAAAACATATTAATATATAATTGGACATTCTCTTTGTTAAAAAAAAAATAGGCATATTCCAAAGAACAATACAAATTCTTTTTATTTTTAGGCTATGTTTGGTTGAGAGGAAATAAAATATGAGTTAAAAAAAAAATTAGGAAAGAGAAAAAATATATAGGATAGAAAGGAAATATTTTTCCTCTATAGTTGTTTGATATGTAGAGATCAAAAAAAATTATTTTATTTTAAATGACTATTTTATCTTCTTTATTAAAATTTTAAAATTAATATATAATGTTATTTTAGTAAAATAAAATTCACACACTAATTAAACAACTTTTCTTTCCCTTTTTGTCTATATAATTAGAGGAAAATTTTTTGTATAGGCCCCACCCTTTTTATTTCCTCTTCTATTTTCTCTTCGCTTCCTTCGTACCGAACAACTTATTTTTTATTTTCCATTAACTTATCACCTCTACCTCTTCTTTTTTTTTTTTTTTTTTTAACCTCTTACCAAATACAGCCTTATCTTAAGATCTAAACTTTTCCATAGCACAAAGAAAAAAGTGTAATACAAATCTTAAAAAAAAAAAAGTATTTACTCTTATATCATTAAAAAAATCTTTCAAAAGAAAACATTAAATTTAAAATAAAATCCACAGAGAATATTTTTCATGCAAATTATGTGGGATGTACGAAAAACAACAACATCAAAGAAAAAAGGAAAATACATGCCAAGTGGGAAAAAGAAAAAAGTATAAGAAAATNCTTTTCATACACATCGTTATAATCATCGATCTAATGGAACAGTAGTCCACGGCTTAAAAAATCTAATGGAACAGTAGTCCACGGCTTAAAAAAAAAAAATAGCTACCACAGTAAGAAAAAAAATACCTATTAGAGTGGCAACCCTATGTATTTATATTAATGTTGCAACTGAGATCGTACCATTTCGCGGTTTTGGCTTCGTTTTCGCTGGCAAAGGCGTGAACTTGAGAAGCCATTTCGTTGTTCCACTCTCTCTTTCTCACTCTCACTCTCACTCTCCCTCTCCCAGTATGACTCTCTCTCTCTAAATCTCTGATATGGCCGTATGCATTTCTTCATATCTAGAATACAGAATTATGGAATACATTAATGGCTTATGGGGCTTTTTGTCTCCAGTACTGTATTCACTGGTTCGACTAAGATTATAATTTTGTTTTTTAAATATTCAATTTGCAAGATTCTCATAAATTTTCTAGGGTTTCAACTTTCACTTGAATTTTATTTTGCAGAATTTGATTACTTTCGACACTCAACGGTTGCTTTTTGACGCTTTAGTTTTTTTTTTTTTTAATAACCGAGTTATCATATTGCACTTTTCTGATTTTTGTGGTAAATGAACACTGATTTTAGATTGTACTTTAATGGTGTTTTTCCCATTGCTTAGGGAATAGCATTGTGGGTTTTATTTATCTTTTTTAAGTACTTCTCTAAGTATTATTTTTTTTTTTTTGCAATTAAAATCAATCTGATAAGTTTGCCTCTTTGATTAGAACTTATTTCAATGGTTCTTAAATTCATATTGGCAAATATTTTTTCAATGCGCCGGTATTGATGATCATTGCTCATAAATTTCCGTGATAGTGTTTATTAATCAAAAGAAAGAAAATTGGCGTGCCCCTTTTTTGCGGTGCTTGAAAAAAAATTGGAGATAATAGCAGCCTAAAAAATAATGTTCAAAATACACGATTTTCACTTCTAGGGATCAAGGAAAACTAACAATTTTTTAAATATATATACACACATATTTATACATGCCCCGAAGTAATGCTTGATCGTGTCATTTTGAAACTAACTAGTGCAAATATTAAGGGCACTTATTGTGTCATGCACCTTTTTAATTTCTTCAGTTCTACAAATTTGAAGATGGCTTCTAACTTTCACGTTTTTCATGACTATATTGTTCAGGTTATGACATGAGACTTTGTTTGTGATTCTGGTTTATGATATATGATTTTGTCCACTCCAGCTTGGACCTTAGAATGGGAACCAGGAAGAAAACACAGTCTTCTATTGTCAATGGAGGCACACACGCTACTCCAAACACAGAACACAGCTCTTTATTGGCAAGAAATTTGAGGAAGAGTCAACTTGGGGGTGTCATATTTGGTTGCAAGAATAGTACAATAAGGGAATGTCTTCTTAAGCAGCTCTTTGGTTAGTGATCTCAGTTAATTGCATGTCTACTGCTCAGCGTTTGCAGCTTTACATTTGGTATTCAGTTTTAAGATTTTCCAGTTGTCACTTGACTGTTTTTCACTCCAATAAGCCCCAAAATTAGTATTAATATGAGTTTAAATTTTTAAGTAAAGTTTGTTACTCTTTTATGGAAGGATAATTGTTGATTTGTTGTTTTACTTATTCTTTGATCTCAAGAACTCATGAAATATACTTTTGTTGTATTTTTCAGGCTTACCAGCTCATCACTTTTCTTATGTAAAGAATATTGATCCTGGATTGCCACTTTTTCTCTTCAACTACTGTGATAGGAAACTACATGGCATCTTTGAGGCTGCATGTCCTGGTCAAATGAATATCAACCCATATGGGTGGACCACTGATGGTTCAGAGAGGACATTGTATCCGGCACAGGTATTAATTCAAATTTCTCAAATTTCGCTTATTGGCCTACTTGTCTGAGGTAAATTTATTTAGACGCTCACTTGTGTTGTGGTTGGCAGAAAATAGTGATATTGTTTTATTTTCTCGTTAAGGTTCAGATTCGTGTCCGATTACAATGCCAACCACTGCTTGAAAGTCAGTTTAAACAGATTATTGGAGACAACTACTTCAACCAGCATCATTTCTGGTTTGAACTTGACCATGCTCAGACAAGTAAGCTGCTGAGTTTGTTGGCTTCTTTTGCATTTGCTCCAGGTACATCAGTGCTGCAGAATACAATGAAGTGGAGAAGTAATTTCCCAGCTAGTTCCTCACGTGACACGAGTGAGGAAAGTGAAGAGTTCCCACCTCTGGGTTTAGAATCTGAGCATTTGAAGCAATATTGTCAGAGATCAGATTCTAGTTCTACTGATGTTGTTTCATCTTTTGATGGAGAAAGCCAGCCATTGGTAGCTCAATTTAATGTGAAAGCGGTTCAGCAAGAGGAGAAAGATCTCATATACATGAAGCTGAAAAAATTGGCTTCTAAACATGAAGTTAATGATGAACATCAAGTCTTGTCTCTGCGATGTGATGCAAAAGACATTTCTGTAACAAATGGTACACACTTGGAGACAGATGATGTAGAAAATGCCTCTGTCACCAATGATATTTCCTCCAAGAACAAAGGATACCATGGGGAACCATTGGGTTTAGAAGATAATTATGAGCGGAATCTTGTTCCGTCATCTAAGCATGAGGCCCTTATAACTCAGGTAGGTTAATACTCAATATCTCAGTATTTCATACATTCTATTTGGATAGTCTCTAGTAATTTTGTTTTATTACAAATATTCTTATATCCTTATGTGTATTTGTACAGTTAATTCAAGAGGTGGAAGAGCTAAAGACTTTTAAAACAGAACAAACTCAGAAAATGAGTTTTCTCCAACAGAAGCTGGTATTTGATGGTTGATACATTTCCTATATGAGTTTTGTCCTTTTGTAGGACTTTCTTTTTTTGTGTCTTTCTTTGAGTAATCCAAATAAATAAATTTGCAGCATGCCTTCTAGGCGCATTCAGTCATGAATTGCAGGTTAAGGACTAATTATTTTGATCGACTTGAATCACGCGATGAGCAAAACCATTCTATATGGGACTAGTTTACTGTAGTACAAAAGAAGCTGGAATTTATGGTTGCATAATGGCCTTATGTTACATTGTCAGTTATTTGCTAACAGGTGGTATTTTTCAAGAGGGTGTGCATTAAATGCATTTGTTTTATATGTGCTCGTATTTCTCTCTGATGTTTCCTGTAGAATTGGTTCTTTGTTATATAAACTCCATTTACAAAAGTTGGGTTAAACAGTGGTTCTTTTGTATATCAAAGTCGGTTGTGGAACTTATAATTTATAATCATTACATCTAGCGTAAGACTAATACTTTATACTGAGTCGTAGCCAGAGGCTTGAAAGAATTGATAGTACTGTCTTATGGCTGAACAGGTACAGTCATTGTAGTTCCATACATGGTGAACTTTTACATTGCTCTTCTCTTTGAATTCATGTTACTTTAAACTGTTCGTAGTCAATGGTGCTTTAGTCTGGACATCTGTTGCCTGCATTGGATTGTTGTCTAATTAATGGATTCCTTGTTCCCCGCATTTCAGGTGCAGGCAGAAACGGAAATCCAACTGTTAAAAAGATATTTAAACACGGACTCTGAATCTTATCCCTCTACAGTGCTTGATGATGAGAAGGTTATTGGATCATTTACTGACCTCAATTTGGATCCTAACGAGCGAATATTTTTATTCGGAGGATACGATGGTGAATCATGGTTGTCAGGCTTTGATTCCTACTATCCTTCTCAGAATGTGCTAAAGTCTCTCAAACCAATGAACTCTGCTTGTTCATATGCTTCAGTTGCACAGCTAAATGGTGAAATTTATGCAATTGGTGGTGGAAATGGTCATGTGTGGTATGATACAGGTATGTTTCACTATTTGAACTTTTGTTTCTCGAAATGTATAACCTGTGGATAATCCCAAAATTCTCTGAGGGATTTACTGCAGTTTTTATTGCTTTATTCTCATTAATTAGGGAGATTCCTGACTATATTAATTGGGATATTTTTTTCTGTTTGTATTCTTTTATTCTGTAGATATTTTGCTGCTGTACAGCCTTTATTTTTCCATATTTTGTCTTTATTTCACATCTTGTATTGAGTCTATATAATGGACATTTGTTTGTACTCTTAAGATATCAATGAAATAAAACAATCCTTCCAAACCTGACTTCTGATTTTATAACGATCCTGATATTTCATTTATTTCTTTTTTGTTTTTTGGTGAAGTTGAATCATGCAACCCAGCTAAAGACCAGTTATTCTGACATTATCTATTTATTATTTTTTGTTTTCCGGGTGAAGTTGAATCATACAACCCAGCTAAAGATCAGTGGACATTACGCCCTTCTTTGAATCAGAGAAAGGGAAGCTTAGCTGCAGCTAGCTCAAACAACAAAATATTTGCAATGGGTGGGGGGAATGGTCTCGAGTGTTTTTCAAATGTCGAGATGCTTGATTTAGATGTTGGAAGATGGATGCATGCGCGGTCAATGCAGCAAAAGGTAAAATATGCGCGGCTTCAGTTTGTAATTGTGTTGCAATGGTAGAGTGAAATTCAATTGAGGATGTACTAGCACAATTTACATATCATAAATTAGGCCTATGCATGGATAGGGCAAACATTGGATTGTGATTTAAGCTTCAGGACATGCAAGTAAGACAGCACACTCCCACAGTTCCACTCAATCACAAATACTCTGTTGTTTTTAATTATAATTGTGGAATGAGTAAGAGTCATATCTGCAGGAGTTAATAGGAAATTAGAAACACAAGATTATTTCTAGTAAATGGTGCTAGGATTTGAACAAATGTGCTGTTTAGTTTTCTGTGTCAAGAAGGGCAAGAGGGGAAGAAATAAAATTGTCTTCCTCAAGTATGTACTGCCTTATCTACTTTTAGTTTTGTTAATACTATTTTTTAACACTTAGGCCCATTTTTTCTATGTTTCAGAGATTTTCTCTTGCCGCTGCTGAACTCAGTGGCATCATTTATGCTGTTGGTGGATATGATGGCACAGATTATTTGAAGTGAGTTGTTGCACCTCGTGCGCAAATAATTATAAGCCCGTTTAATACTTGTATGTTATGGCCATGTACTAAATGCATAAATCTCACATGCTCATATATATACCCTGTTTTAGTCCATCTGTAGTTTAATCATTTTTACAAGTGTATCACACAGACATGCATTATCCCAATATACATCTACTATCCAAATGTGTTTAATTTCTTATTTAGCAAAATAGAAGAATGACTGTGCGCAAACATGCATCCCATGCATGAGTAAAGTTGTTAGGCATCTATTGTGCTTGAAGGAAATTCTTGGCTGGGCATTTTCGGATTTTTGTTCCCATTCTACTAAGTATATGTATAATGGATGTAGACTTGCGGAATATATACATACACATATATGTATATGCATATATATATAATATGTAGTAGATGTTTAGAACTACAAGAAGAAAAGATTTGTGTGCATTGTTTATTTCTCTTTTGATAAGAAAAAGATGTTCTGTATCTGGAGCACAGTAAATATATTATGACATGTCTGTATAAGTAGCTAACATTAATTTTCCACTATTTCAGGTCAGCTGAAAGGTTTGACCCTAGAGAGCACTCCTGGAAAAATATTCCTAGTATGAATACAAGGAGGGGCTGCCATTCCTTGGTCGTCTTCAATGACAAATTGTAAGATCATAAGCTTCAGTTTGTTTTGATAGGCATTATGTTTATGTGGCTTTTTCATGACCTTAAACTTGAGTATAAGAGGTTTTCACCTCACTGAATGTATGACATATCAATATGCCCGAAAATAGGGGTTTAATTGGATATAATACATGTTTAAGTTTTATTGTCAATTGAGTACCTTACATAGAGTATAAATTTCCATGATAAGGAGTTCTAAGACAAGTTTATGATAGCCTGATTAAATTCCCCTAGGTTGGTGCTCAAATGACTTCCAAATTTGTAAGAATTAGTTGCTTGGTCAATATGGCAATGTGGGGGAAGCCTGGACAACTCAAACCATTATATGGAATTGAATTTGTTTTGTTATTTGAGTTTACATGTCGTATATATAGCGCTTGGCTTAATTCACACATGTTTCACTTTCTCCTGATTTAATTTTGAAGTCGTAACAGGCAAGTAGATGACATTGTGGGCTTCTACTTTTGTAGGTATGCTCTAGGTGGTTATGACGGCAGTACTATGGTTTCAAGTGTAGAAATTTTTGATCCAAGACTCGGGTCATGGATGACTGGGGTACCAATGAACTACCCTAGGGGATATTCAGTTGCTGCTACTGTCAAGGATACCATCTATGTTATTGGAGGGGTGAAAGATGGTTACAACATAGTAAACGAAGTAAGTAACACGTCAAAATCGTTCACCTCTCCCCAATGAGTTACTTTTTTTCGTTGTATAGACAAGTTTTATTTGGTTAATCACTTTTTCCAACAGTCGAGTCCTTAACATCCTTAACATCCGTTGATTGTGACAGATTGAGAGTTTCAAGGAAGGACGGGGTTGGCATGGATTCAGCAGAAGTGCCATTGGGAAAAGGTGCTTCCATTCGGGCACTGTCCTATCGCCATGACATTGCTAGATTTACATATATTTTGATAGTTGGTACTGTCCAGTGTGTACAGAAGAAAATGATTTGGCCGATGAAAATCTTGTCCAAACCATTGTTGTTTACAGTCATGGGGTATTAGGGGGATGGAAAGAAAAGGATGAGTATAGAAATTGAAAAGGTGTTTTGTTAGGCTATTGATCCGTTAATTTTTCATGGGTTGTAAAGGGAACAGTCGTAGTCAATCTTAAATAGTTGAATACAAATCATTAGCTTCGTACATATAAATTTAAAGACCATCAGTTCTTTTGTAGTTCTATCAGTTTGGTTCCCTTTTGGTTTCTGAGTGGCATGGTCCACATACTTCTAGGTCACAGATTTTTGCCAAGGGTAGATGTGCAGAGGTTTATCACGTATCACCGAATTTGTATGGATAACAAGAAACTTGTTTATGATGCATAATTGATTCTGAATATGTTAAATTTATATCTGGATGAAAACTTAATATGAATTTAGTATGCAATATTCCTTGTAACAATTTATCATACTTTCACTTTAAGATTTTTAGTTCATTTGTGTATTGAAATAATATTTCAATGAAGAAAAATGATTCTGAATCATTTTTGAGTAAAAACAATTTATTTTTAAACGACAAAATCAATTAAATATTGAGCGTCAACATTAAAAAGAGAATTTCAGTGAACATCCGAGACAGGAGAGGAAATCATAGAAGCTACGGTAGCAAGGGGAAGAACTTCTAAGTCTATGCGAGCTAATTCTTCAGTATCAGCTAATTCAAGTGTCCAGGGATAGCTTATAGCTAGTTTAAACTGTGCGCTAATCGCAAACGCAATACATCTGAATAAACGCAAACATATTTGTCTCACAATAAATAAAACATAAAAAAGCATAAACATCTGTTTAATAAATGTCGGAAACTCGAAAAACTATAATAGAATATATGAACAGATTTCTCCCATTAAGTGTTTATATATTGCTCACGGGCAATTGCAAACAAAATCATAAATTCATGTGGCACAAAGAACATTTAGTGTACTAGTTAACGTGAAACACCTATGATAATTTGAATTGAAGCTATTCAATTACAAATACAGAGACCCTTGAATGATTATGATAGTCAAAATTTGACTGAGGTCAGCAGAGGTTTACTTGATCCTGCGATGGTGGGAGAGTGATTGCCGACCGTATGATCTTTTTAGTCTTGCAAGCGCTGGAACAATGCCAGCAACCTGCAACAATGGAGTACAGTGGTGCGCAGCTTTTGCCTCATTTTTTATGTGCTGCACATACTTGAAATCAGGGATCAGAAACATCTATATACCATATAAATCATAACATCACGGACCACTTCATAATTACGGAATTCAAGACTTCATGTGGGAACATGGAACGGAAATCTAGCACAAGTGATGGGAAAGAAAGTTTCCTCAATACAAGGATATATATATATAGAGAGAGAGAGAGAGAGGTTTACTCTGGTGGTCAGACTGAAGCAAAGAATTTCACCCGCGAGTCTGCGTCCACAAAAAGATGAAGTGGGGTAAGAATTTGAAACAGCTCCATCCAGGACCCACAATCTCAACGAACATTCAAAGGCATTCATATGACAGGTATTTGGACAAGATTCTTGTTCGATTGTGGTTCCTGCATCTCCATCTTCCCAAGAAAGTTACATTTGCAATCTCTCATTATACAGGACAGACGCCAAAAAGATCGAAAGAAACCAAAACAATCTCGTTATGTGACAAAACACAAGTTGTTGTGTTTCTATTCCCTGACAAATCAGTCTAGACATAAAAAGATCAGAAAACAAATGACAAAATTATCTGTAGGCTAGAAAGTGAAGGGCTGAAAGCTATCAAAGAAGATACAAGACAATACCACCAGTCCTTCAACCAAAGCTTCCCAAAATCCAATCAGTAGAGAATTGCCAAAAACGAATACTTTGTGCTGCATGAAAATGACATGTTCCCCTTTCTTCAACTTGCGAATCATCATTATGTTCCTTCAAAATAAAGACCCTGAACCTATTACCATGACTTGAGCCTTATAATTCTCTAAATCCAGACCCTTTCTCATTCAAAAGCCATCCAGAGAGAGTGAATCAGCAGAGCTATTCCATCATCAACGTTAGCTACAGATGTCTCAACTGTAGTGATCACAAGGTTCCTTTTGTTTTTTCCCAATTATGTCCAGAAGGCAAAAAAGGGAACTCAGCCCTTACAGATCATAGATAGAAAAACTTCCCTTTCTTTACAAAGATACGCCAATTCATGCTTAGGACCCCCACAATGTTTGACGGAATGGGCATCCTCAAACGGACATTCCATACCAATACATAACCTAATAGTAAAACACACTGCTTTGGGGGTTCTGTAAAATGGTGCAACAAATGAAAATCTTCTATAACCATTACAATCTTTAGAAAGGCTCAAATCCAGAAACAGAAACTGAGTTGATCCATCATCCATTGTCATCTTCAGCCACAACCTAGTCTCAACCAAAATGTTACAAAGAGTAATCTGGCATGTTATGCCAACAGGTAGTCCTGAAACAAAATGAATAGGATTTTCAGATTCATTATTAGGAACATCTAGTTCCGCCTTTACATACTTGAGTCTCCCACAAACCAAAAACTCTTTGAGGCAGAACATTGCTAATAACCTTTTAAATAGATAAGGATCACAGGAATCTTCACTGGCAGATGTTTGAATTTCTGCTGAAAACTTGACAACTTCAATTACAAAATTAGAAGGTTGAACACCTCTTTTAAGGAGAGATTCCATCCGTGAAATAGTACCAGACAGCTTTCTCAATGTAGCATGTTTGCAGCAGGTTTCAACTTTAAGTAACCTGAGTATGTAAGTCACAAGTACCAACTCCAAGACATGCAACTCCGCCTCTTTAGACAATCCTATAAATGTAACCCTCAATTCTCTAAGCCTCTTGTCAAGCTTTCCAAATAAAAGATCCAATGTTCCCATTCTATAGGCAAGAAATTTTGAAGCCAGGAAGTGACTCCACACCTTGGAGAGCAGTTTTATAGTCTGGAGATATTGCAATGTAAAGGCTAAAACCCCAGCGGGTGCAATGGAGTTCAAGTCGAATGTTGCTAACTCTTCCCTGCAACTCCTGCGTGGACCCAAATGTCAAAAACAAAAAAGGAAAAAAACAGAACATTGAAAAAAATAAAGAGTTGTATTGACAAGATTAAAATTTAAAAAATCTGGCAATTAAAAACATATAGATGCCAAGGTGCAGTAAGTCATTAAGCAACCAGATGTATCTTAAATTTTGGGTTTTGCAGATTGACGAGGAAGACATTGCTTTGGCTAGGCAGGTCCTGGGGATTGGGCAGAAGAACTAAATCCCACTAAAGACCTAGTCTCCCCACTCCATAATCATTAAACTCAAATCGTCAGGACAAACAGAATGGCTGCAATATTTCCCTTCAATGAAATACAAGCTCTCCCCAGAATTTTTGTTCCTCCTCTTATGTGATGATGAAAAAAGAAATATAAAGGAAGAGAGTAGAAGACTAGTACAACCTCAACATCCTCAGCACTTCATGCACATCTCCTGATTGTACTAATGGCCACAAATCTTTGACCCTTGCAATGATAGCATTCATGGTCTTAATAACTTCATCTTGGGCTTCCAGCTTGTGATCTAAAAGTGAAGTTTCGAGTTTCCTTGGCTCATCCATGTCTGGAAATTGAGTTTCAGAGGTTCCATCTATCTTTTGCTGCAAAGGTGCTGCAGCAAAATCAATTATGTCATCATTAGAGGTATCTTGAATGTTACCTTTGCCCAGAGGAAAGCGCTGTTCCCCCTCTTTGACCTCAACCACAGGGAGTCCTGTGGATCTACTACACTGAGACAAGTAATCCAAAAGATCACTTTGAGACATAACATCAGTCAGGGCATTGGAGATTCTTCCAAGCAATGTGACTGCATAAGAAAATATTGTAGGTGGAATTTTGGAAGCATTTTCACCAGAGAGTGGAGCAGAGATAGCCAAAACTAGCAAAGCAGCCACTCTCACATTATCAAAATCCAACTTGCCTTCATGTGTTGGCTCTATCTAGCAATGGCAAATGAACATGAAAAAAAATACTGGTTATCAATTTGACCCAGAAAAGCAAGATCTAAACACAGGAATCAAGAAAAAAATTTGGAGCAAACAAAATATGAGTACATCCTTTCCGTTCATTAATAAAACAAACTCATAAAAGCATGCAATAAAAACTGGTAAATAAAACAACAATAGGATTCAAAGTTTACATGCCTATTAGTTCTATGTTACAGAACTCAATTTACATTATACTACTAGCAGACAGAATAGAAGCCTCAGTTAACAAACTCCCACTTTCACTCATTCTTTTAAAGTTATTTGATGTGGTAATTTAGCCATGCCTTCGAACACTTTTTTCAACTATTTGTTAAGAATTTCTAATGTCAAGCCCAATCACGGACAGTTTCATATATTATATCTGTAAAATGAACAGCGGCTATAGCACTGACCAGATCACAGTGATTATTAGGTTCAGATGTTATGTGACAAGTCCCAAAAGTGGATATACAAGGACCTTGAAACCACAAGATAATCATCACCTGAAGGCCATAAGTACCTGAAATATGTTCTATATAAAAATTATTTAAGAATTGCATTCATAATTTACTTTCTTGGATCACAACGGTAAAGAAACTACAAATGAGGGTTAGGTTGAGTGGCCATGCCCATTTTTCACTCCCATGAGGTTTGGAGTTCAATTACTTGTGGGACCTAACTAGCAATATGCTAGATTTTCCTGCCTCCCAAACATTGAAGGGTTCAACACACGATTAAAAAATAAATAAATAAATAACAGTGACTGGACCTTGTCATGTCAGGAACACTTTATTCATGAACCCTGAGCAGGATTCAATTTCATATTATAGGTCACTTGGGCCCTTGGTTAATGTAAGAACCTGTAATAGTAATTGTCAAAGCATAAGAACCTGTAATAGTAATTGTCAAATCATGCTAACCTGTTGTGAAATATCCTCAACAATGCAGACTACAAACTTTCCATGATTTCGACCAAAGTGAAACAAAGCTGAGAATGAATCAAATTCATCCTGGAAGAAGCAGCTTACACAAGTCAAGCAATAGAATAAGAAAAGAAGCTCAAAAGTATCAGTTCTCCGAACATCAAAGCCACACTTAAAAAGTTTGACTGAATGGGTATAAAATTTTCTGAAAATCATAATAAAATAAATTAGAGATAGCTAAGTTAAAATGACTACAGGAAAGATCAAATAAATCATACAAGTAAATAGGAATTAGGACAAAAGCTGACCTCTGGATATCTTGCCACATTATCTAATAGAGCATCAACTGTAAGATTAAAGAGCTTAAAACCTGACAGCTTCACTAATTTAAGTATTTTCCTAGTAGCACATCTGATGGAGAAATCTTTGTCAACCAGAGGGCCAAGAAACTGAAAAATTAGATAAGAATGTATATGATACATTAGCAAGTGTGTACACTGTCACCTTTTTTTTTTCCAATAATAACACGGTGCATAGGAAGGACAGAAATTATATGTGAGGAGAAAACAATTGTGTATTACAGATCACACAAACAGGTCGGCCATTGATAAGCTACAACGGAAACTACAAGAAACTCTAGTCAGTTTGACAAACACAATTAGATTTCATTGACCGAAGCAGCTAATGACAAGTACAACGTCTTTGTGTATGAAATGAATTAGATTTACAAACAATTAGTAGATTGTAATTGGAGCTCTAGAAAATAAATTGTCTACAGGAAAATCAATCAGAATTTTCAACAATCTGGAACATACCAAGTGCATGTGTTTCTCTTGCAATTTCAGGCAATCACAGGTTGCCATACAGTGCACAGTTTCCAGAGCTTGTAACCGAACAATGACTGTATCATCATTCAGTATATCCATCAGTAAGTTTAAGGCTTCCAGTGCAAAGTCAGTTGAGAGGACGATGAGTGTAGACAAAGAATGACAGGCAGTCTTTCGCACCTTCAGAAACATTCCACGGTGTTCAAATCATAAAGTGTACATATGGAGAGTCTAGTTTACTCTGAGTAAACAAGAAAAAGAAGATCGAAGTCTTGAACAGATACTCATGGATCACGATCCAGAAATGCCACACGATACAAAAACAGCTTTTCTAAAGATCAGGTAAAACTATGACACTGAGCATAAGCACACAAATCATAAATTCAAGCCAATTCCGAATTGACGTAAGAACACAAGTACCTAACATTGATCCCAATAGCATGAGAATATAGTTATGAATTAACAGGGTTGACATACGGCCTTGCTAAGAAGAAAATATGATAGACCACCATCTCAAACACATATATGCCTAGTACTGAACATGAAAAAGTTACCTCAAAGAATTCATCCTCAAGTCCATGTAGTAAAGCTCCAGCCACACTTGATGCCAATATTTCAAATTGTTCACCGCAACACTGACCAAGAGATTTCTTTTCTTTAACAATCCCAAGAACTCTCTTTGAAAGGGTTTGCAAAAGAATATCCTCAGATACCACTTCTATTTTCCTTAGGGCACTGAAAGCTTCAACCCTGACCTCCACGCTCATGTCTCTTGCCATAGAACAAAGCTAAAAGCATAAACAAAGGTCAAACATCAACTCACAACTTAGGAAGTTCACGAAGTGAAATTTCCTGCTCACATTCAGACTAACCAATAGGAAGAGAATGTGCCTTTCAAAAAAAAAAAAAAGAAAGAAGCGTGTCCAACCGTTCAACTGCTGCAGTTTAAAAAGGGTAGTGGCTTCCCTAGTGATATCCTAAACCAAATTTACCCTCACCAAATTAGTAAGACTACCTGAACTATAAATAGAGAGAGTGAGAGAGAATGCATATTGACTAATAATATCCAAAGGCAATAAGAGTTTAGACTCTTGAGTTCCCTCAAAGAATACATAGAGGGGGAATGAAAAGGAAGGAAGAGAATATATGTCCATACAAAACGATGCAAATGAACAGTATCACCTGGCCTCCCACCCACACTCATGGGCACTTGAGCTAATTCAACCTATCAAATTATGTAGCTGAACCAATTTTAGCATATGTTTGACATAAAGAGCCAAAAGAAGGGAAATATGCATTTCGAATATGCAACGATTGCATAATCCATCAGCTGATAAGAAAAGTGCAAATGAAATTTCAAGGACATAAGAAGCAAAATCCTTCCAAACAGTGTTTTGCTATCTTATTCTTTTTCTAACAACACAAATTATACAAGAACCATTCAACAAAATTCTTAAATGCATCATCTAGCAGACTTTGGATCAAGAATCGTTTACGAAGTCTCCAAAATGCCAATTAGGAGAGCACTGCCATCAAAATTACACAATACATGGTCTTTAGAAATACCTTGACAAATACTTCGTCAGAAAACTGTATTCTCGTCTCTGGGTTGGTTGCCACCAGCACTAGTCCCCAAGCACATACCTTGATTCAATATAGTCAATAAACGGAGTTAGCAAAAGCGAAATGGATCCCATTGTCCCACACAGGCAAGGCGTTAGCATTTACAATTACTCTCCTAAAAGAAAGACTTGAAAGACAAACAGCACAACTCAAAATTTCTAAAGCAATTGTCAACTTTAACTGATTCAGAATTTTGCATAAACATCTATCAAATTTTATAGCACTACACCATAATAAGTTCCCTAATAATGTTTTAAAACACAGTATTATATCTAGAGCATTTCCTTAGCCAATAAGCAAATGCAAAGTAATCAGAGCTTACCGCGCGTACTGCAGCCGACCTTACAGTATCTTCCATGTCGCGAAGAAGCTCAACGGCTCGGTAATAGCAGCCACGGATCATGTCTTCATCCTCGATGGCATTGGACCCGCTCAGGCGGACGAGTCCGTCCAGAGCAGCCTTCCTCACGCAAGGATAAGGGTCCTTCGTAAACCCGAGAAACAGAGTGATCGAGAGATACGACCGTAGACGAAACCTCTCGGCGTTCCTGAGAAGCCATAACCGTACGGACAGGGACGGACCGAAACACAGAGAGGCGAAAAAGCCGTCGCCAAGGTCATCCACGGCGGGAACCGACGCAGGGTCACGCTCCGCGATGGAGACGACGACGTCGAGCGCCTGGGCGGCGAGGCGAGTCGACAACGCGGAGGAGAGGAGCGAGTTAGCACGGACCGAGTCGAACACGAGGCGGGAGAATTGGGCGCGGTGAGAGGACAAATCGGAGAGGAGCTTGAGCGTGTGATGAAGAACGACGGAGTTGCGAGTGAGTTCGAGAGACCGAGTTAGGGTCTGGAAGATGGAGGAGAGAGTGGAATCGGGGGTTGAAGGGTTTAGGATTAGGGCTCTGATGCGAGCTAGGGTTTGGGAGGAGAGGGCTTCGTCACCGAAACTAGTTGCGAGGTGGAGAGAGGGGATGGCTGTGCTAGTGCTGGTGCTGGTGCTCCCATGGTGATCTTCCATTGAAGAGCTCAAAAGCTTTGGCTGAATTTGCAGTGTCACTTGGAGAAGCCGAGGCGGGAAAGCAAAGAAGAAGAGGGAGGGAGTCGTTCAACCGAGAGACTTGGGCTTTGGCCCAATCAGGGATGTTTCACTGAGAATTTGAGAGGAAATTGGGATCAGTAGCACGTCATGGGCTCATGGGCCTAAGTTCTTTTTGTTTCGTAGCAGCTTTTTATTTCAAGTTCCAATTTTGCCCATAACTGAGTATTTTTAGCTAACCAGTTGAAATTTGTTTATTAACTGGTTGTATGTTGTCAATTGACTGGTTGAGATTAATTAAAACCAAAGCATGGTATTTTTTTTTTTTTGGTTGTAAAAGTTGCTATATAACGAGACACATTGACACATTTAACCCCCCCAAAAAAAAAAAAGGCACCCGTTTTAATTTCAGAAGTTTTATTAATATTAGTTCTAGAATTCAAAATTTGAAGCCTATAGCAGCTAACTCTTGGTTGAATACATTTTGTTTTGTGTTTTTGTTAAGTGAATGGCTAAAAGACAAATAAGAAAAAAAGAAAGGAGCGGTGATATTCGGTGGACGAAAAGAAACGAAGAAAAAGAAAAAGGAAAGAAAGTAAAAAGGAGGTACAGCAATTCTTTTCGGTGCCGAATTCAGCTGCCATTAAATGCAACTTAGAAACATCAGGTGCAACACAAAATGGAGGGGGAGGCTTCAGCTATAAATACCTCTCCATCCTCATTCATTTGAGCATACCAACTCCAAGTAATTCAAGGAGTTTCCCTCTTCAATATCTCTCCCTATTTTCTCTTTTTTCAATGAAAAGAGAAAGTATCTTTTGTATCAGAAAGGGCATTGGGTTGTAAGTGGGTTTTACAGTAAGAGTATTCTTTGGGTATAATTGGTGCTGCATACATAAAATAAATAAATTACGAAATTAAAATTAATATTTTTATTCCTAGGTTTTAGTTAATTATTAAGTTTATTTTAATTTTGAGTAATTAGTTTTATATTTTTCATTTTTATTAGTTCATTTGTCTATTTTTTTAGTTGTGTCCCATTATTTATCTATAAATAGACTTAACTATGTAATTATATTTCAGATTATGAATAGTTAAATAAATTTTTAATTGTTAGATTTTTCTTTATGAATTCCTGTATAAGTTCTATTGTTCTTTTACCAATTCTTATAAGTTCTATTGTTCTTCTACCAATTCTTCTATTTCTGTGTGTAAATTCTGTCGCCCCTTATTTTTTTACATATTCTCTTTCTAATTTTTTATCCTATCTTATATCAATTGGGCTTAGGGTTATGAGTAAAATTTGCTAATGGCTCTTGTAATAACCTTCTATGTTATAGTAGAATTTTCTCGCTTCTCTCTACTCACAAACGTAGGCTTTTATTTATAGGTGAACTATATTAAATTCTTTGTATCCTATTTATCCGTATTATTTCACTATATCAGTAACAATAGTACGTTATTGTTCACATATATGTATCACTATTCACATGTACGATATTATTCAACTATACAATATTATTCATAATTACGATTATTATTACATATCAATGTTTTTACACCAACAGTTTTTGTTTCCTAAAATGAAAAGTATAGTTGGATTTTTTCAAGAATTTTGTTGAAAAAATTTCCACCTTCTATTTTATTTTATTTTTTAAAAAATACAAAATAAAATTGTATTCAAGCAAAAGTTAGTTGCTATAGGGTTCAAATTTTGAATTTTAGAAATGATACTAATAAAACTTCCGAAATTAAAATGAATGCCCTTTTTTTGTTTTGCACGTTTTTTTAATAAAAAAAAAGTAAGACTTAACTAATGATATATACTCTAGCTCAGTTGGTCCAACCAAGGCTTGAGGGATATGTGTGTGAGTTTGGAGGGTTAGGGTTCAAAGCTTGGTAAAATGTGTATTATTTTCCTTTAAATTTATAATAAGTGATGGTCATTAGTTAAGCCCCACTTTAAAAAAAAATTAATGATATATATTTAATACAAAAATAAATAAATAAATAACTCGAGATCAAACTCCCAATCTAATATCCAAATCCAACTCTACCCTATCCACTGAGCTGCAATAAGCTTTGTTTATTTCTTGAAATTGTAATCAGAAGTCTTTGAAGTCTTTGAAGCTTCATTTTACATACTTTTTTTAATTCTTAATGAATGTTTGAATATCAATTGATTAAGCATTTTTCTCTGGCGTCACCCAATTAACCCAATAAATACGGTAATAAATGTGCCATTCTAACATGATTTTTTTTTTTACCACAGTTGAGCTAAAGGAAGAGATATTATTGAATGAATTTCATTGAGGGTCTAGCTGTCATGTTCGACCGCAAATTTTACCTAGGTTTTTCACTAATCAAATCATCTCATCATTCGAATTAGCTTTTTTAATTGTTGCGATGATTGATCTTCCGTATAGATCAATTGCCGACGACATAAAAAATCTTATAAGTTTGAATTTTAAATACTTATCTAGAAAGAATAAACCGGAAAAGAAATCGCATAAAAACAAAAAGCACAATCCCTGCATTAAATCAAGTAATAAGATGATAATAAATTTAGAAACTAAGCCATAATAAATTTAGAAACTAAGTACCTTCCTTCACACACAAAAAAAGATTACTCGAAGAAAATAAAATAAAATAAAAATGAGTCTTACTGTATAGAGAGACTATCAGTTTGATTTGGTGGAATCACCTTCGGAATAAAATCTTCATTCTTATTTTATTACTTTGATTCTTTTGAAATTATAATTTCATCATTAATTCCACCCAAAAAAATATATAATTATGATTATATCATTTTGTCTTTATATTTAAAACATTAATTTTCCTTTCTGCCATACTAGAAAATTTATGAATAAAAATATTTAGGATAATATAATACTTATTCATTTCATCATACTTAATCAATTAAACAATAGAATATTATTTATATTTTCTCATCCCAATTTTATTTCACTGCAATTCTCATAATTATTCCTATCCTAGTCCACCTACCAAATATTTATATAACATAATTTATATCTCTATTACGATGTGAACAAAGAGAGGTAGGAATTATAGATAAGAGGAAGATAAAGTCCTATCAGCTATAGCTTCTCGATATTCTCTTGAAATACGTTGGCTTCATCTTCAACTTTTTTCAAATAATACAATTAGAACTTGACACGGTATCTGACACGGTATCTCTTTAGATTTTTCATTTTTCAAATTAGCTTTCAGGATCACTTAATTGTAGTTTTTTCTTTTTATGGTTTTTTTGGGTATTGTATTATTAAAATACTGACTGATTAAATAATTAAAAATGCGTGTGATTTTTTTTCCTGAAAAATAATAATACATCTATAAACTGCACTAACGTCGTCCACCACACATGGTCCATGTTTCATGTATAGCTTGTTGTCCTTGAGTCGTCAAGGGTAATGGTGGACCGAGAGCTAAAGAAAAACAAAGAGAATTAGGTAAAAAATCCCAATCAGGCCCCCTATCCAGTATCACATGGTCCCAACATTTTTTTCTTTTACCCCTTTTTTTTTTTAATATGTCGTATTAGGCCTTTCGAAAGATGTTGAACAAGCCTAGAGAAAATGCTTTATGAAGCCGCTAAAGATTTTTGAATGAGAAATTAAATAAATATGGAACGATAATATTGATTTATTCTTATAGCGGAATGATAATATTAGTTTGATTATATGTTAATCATGTGTGACAATTAATTATAATAACGTGTCATATACTATTATTCGAATTCAACCCGAACCACTTGATTTTGCGCTATTTTATAGTGCCGCATATATAAGACGTATTATTTTAAGCTTCGATATTTTGTTATTAGTTTTTTTTTTTTCATATCAAAAGAACTTTTTGTTCTCAAATAACTATTAAGTCACGTACTAATATACACAATCGTGAACAAATCAATTAATTATTTTATACTCCAAAGTCAAAAATTTCGTCAAAAGAAAGTCACAAGGAATGTACACAAATTACCAAATTAAAAAAATGTGAAGGCTCACGAACTTATGATAAGCAATTAAAAGGAAAAAGAAACTAGCCAAATATTGAAAATGGCAAAGCCACCAAGCAGACGTTTTTGAAGGCGTTTGGCGGCTTTTTCAAAATTCTATAGAATTGCTTATAATGGCTTAGGTTTGATCTGATGCCCGGAAGCTCCTTTACACTCTTATCAACTAGAATACAAAAATTTCAATCAATAATCACTAAACCTTGATAAATGATAAATAACCATATCCATAAATTATTCGCAACGTAAAGAATGAAAATGCGCGCAATACAAAGTTCGGAAATCACTTAGACAAAATGTTAATAATAATAATAATACGAATCTCGAAGATTAGATGATTATATTAATTCCTAGCGTAAATTCGTAGGCGTGACCATGACCTTAGAAACAAAGAATGAAAGAAATTGATCATTTGGACCTAGTTTGGTACTTTGGTCAAACTCAAATCAAACTGGTTAAAATATATCAATAGACACGCGGGTCAAGCTATATATAATGATTCAAATATACCTTGTTTTTTCAGTTCAAAAAATAATTTAGCTATACACTGGAAATTGGAAAAGGTGAACATTAGTGATGTTGTTTTTTATTTATTTCGTTTGAAGACGTAATACCGTTGGTATATGCATGTTGCATGCCTATTAGACAATACAATAACATAAGGTCCATAAATGTTTCTCAACGATCAAATTTCATTAATATTCGTATACTCGAGTACATTTCATGTTTTCATATAATCTTTTGTAAAATAATGGTCCAATCATGAATAGGTTCGGCCTATGCCACAAAGGCCCTCCAAAAAAACTAAAATTCGATTCATTTTGAGGTATATCAATTAGGTCTTATCGAGATTTTGAATCGAAATTAAAACATATCTACGAATCTAACTATCTAACACACTACCTCCCAAAGTCTTTACCTTTTTTTTAAAAAAAAAAAAAATGACAACATTTTTATGGTTTTTTTTTTGGTAGTAGATGTATCATTTTTTATATCCTACGACCTAAGACATAAAAACTCTATTAAAACCTTTGCAACTTTCCTAAAAAGGTTTTTGACAAATCCGGAAAGACTGGATCTCTTACCAAATGATACATACGGTTGATTTATGGAATAAGTTTGTCGGCCTAAACTGTCCACACGCAGTTTATCAGCACGTGCAAAGCGTGTTTTGAAACATTGAATGTTTGAGTAATAATATCTTATAAAACCAGTTGTAGTACTTCCATTTATATGTACACGTAAGACCACTATTTAAGAAACTTCAACTATAAATAGACATAACCATATGCCTTTTATATCTCAATATAACACAACCAATATCAATAACATCACTCCAGAGAGAGAGAGAAAGAGAGAGAGAGAGAGAAGAAGAAGAAGAAGAAGAAGAAGAAGAAGAAGAAGAAGAAGAAGAAGAAGAAGAAAGATGCCTTGTCTTTACATCTCAACGAACGTAAACTTAGACGGAGAGGACACTAATCCCATCTTTTCCGAAGCAACCAAAGCTGTCTCTACCATTATCGGAAAGCCCGAAGACGTAATATCTCTTTTCCTTGATCTCCATATTATAATTTTTCATGATTTATTGATCATAATTAATTTTAATTAGCACCACAGTACTCTTCTTTTTAATCTCAAATTAATGATATCCTTCTTCTTCAACTTTCGTTTTTATGTTTTGCTTAGCGTAAATCTCAACATGATCTTGATTCTGTTGAAGATTGATCTGTTAATCATCATGATCTTTCCTTCCCCGTGCCCAGGATATATAGAAGTGGAATGTCTTGATCCTGCTTTTTCGGAAGCATTTATTTACACACACAAGCATACATACATGTATATTTTATATGCATATATTATTTGTTAAGAGACTTATTTAATTTATGTTTGAGTCTTTCTACAAAGTTTTTAATAAAATAAAGTTTCTTCCCTACGTATAAAACATATAAATGTTGACCGAGTAAACCGGTTATTATTGAATGAGCTTAATTATCCAGATCGCCTTGGAGGTTAAATTGTAATGCATGCTTTCCATTTATTTGCTCTAAAAATAAACTATATATATACATTTGTGTGTATATAAATTAGATTGAGTGATGCAGTGCTAGAAAAAGCAATTGAGGAAAAATTCGAAGCATATATATATATATATATATAGCATTTGAGTGAGAATATATAGGTGAAATGTATGAATATACATACATATGTATGGTTATTTTTTTTTAGCTGATAGATGTACTAATTAATGCCTTACCCGCATCCAAGGACAAACTTAGAAAATCATTTACTAAAATGTTTATTTTACTGGGAGTTCTTTCTGGGAAATTAGTGTTTATTTGCTATTTACTATATGACATAAATGTTGAAACCTTATTTTAAAATAAAAATAGTGCTTTCATTTCCCACTATATTCCTTTACGAGTGCGAGGAGGTCCAAAGCCTGTAGCGTGCCTTCCCATCTTGGAATGTGCTATAAGGCTCGCTGGTACTCCAATTCTTTTTTTTTCTTTTTTTTTTTGTTTTTTTCCTTCCGGTTAAAACGTCAATTGGATTTCAATGATGGGACTCCAATTCTGGCCTCAACTGTTTAAAGGTCTTTGCAATCCCCTAATTAAATAATAAAAAAACCATATAGGATTTGGCATCTCTATATTTTATGAATTTTGTAAAAAATCATAATCGCTATTTGCTTACTGGCTGGCTATAATTCAGAAAAGACTTTTTTTTTTTTTTTTCAAAGCCTTATGTTCATATTTATCATTTGTAAATGTAATTATTGTTATTATTATTAGGGTAAATTGTTAAAAAAAAATATCATAAGATTTACATCTGTAATTTAAATTTTGAAACTTAAATTCTACAAAATAATATCATAAAATTAAGAACTTTTAAAAATGGATACTATAAAATGTCTTTTTGACTAATTTTAATAATGAAAAAAATAATAATATCATATAGCAAAATTTGATGAATATTTATTATTATCCTTAATTTTAAGAGTATTATTATCTATTATTTATTGAAAATTATTCCACAAATCAATTTAGTATATTAATTTTCAAAAATTATTAATCTTAGAATTTTATTTTACATAATTTAAACTTTTAAACTTTATAGTTTAAATTACAGTATAATTTAAATTACAGAATATTGAAATAATATTTTTTAAATTCATCCTTATTATTATTATCTATTATGTTGTCTATCGCGTACTTACTAACGGTTTGGACCTCATCAGGACTTGTCACATAAAAGTTTGTTTTTTTTTTATTTTTTTTATTTTGTTGTTAATTTTTTTTTCCTTTCATTTTTAATTCTCACATTATTAACTAATTATGCCCCTCTCAGCCTCTCTGATTGAATTAGGAGAATATGATAAATTAACAGAGTTTTCCGAGATATAAAATTCCTACAAATAACGTGAGTTTATCAAATACTTAAATTATATTACAATCAAATAGAATTAGAATAGCATGTCCACAAGACGAATTGTGACTAGCTAAAACACTAATGGTTTAATGACATTTTCTACCAAGCATGACCAAATAATTGCCTGCAGCTACTTAATATCATTTGTTTGTTTACAATCTTGTACTCTTTATCCATTTTGAATTACATATCATAATATGATCCCGACACTTCACATTCTGATTGTTCAAGCCAGTTTTATTATTTCCTTTGTATAATTTATATAATAATGTTATGCAAGCTAGGATAGGTTAGTGGTTGATAAATGTTGAATTGAGGCCCATAGGACTCCAAAATTCATGAAGGATCTTGATTTGTACAAACACCCCGTGGCAGCACATAATGCAGGTGCTCTATGTTTATATAGTCAATGTATGTCTCTGTTAAGTGTGTTATGTAGTTGCTTTACTATTGAAGATTCTTCTCGTTAATTTTTCTTTTTAAAAAAGAGAAAAACTATTAAAGATTTCATCTTTCATTTATCACGGTCTTTTCACGACTACTGCTATAAAATGTCTAATCAGTATGAAATGATCTAATCACTTTTCCTATAACATTAGGCTTTTTCTTTTCCCACTTCACACCCGAATTACATATATTTTTGTTCCGATAATATCATATATGGTAGGTATTGAAAAAGCTGAATTTATATCGAAGAAGTTCCCAGATTATAATATCTATTCGAGACATGATGTCAATCACTTTCTCGAAAACGTGTATTGTGCAATAACCAACAAAATGACACTTCTAAACTACAAATCTTAGCAAGTAGTGTCTCACAAATAAGCTTCTAGGTCTTTTTTTTTTTTCCTTTTTTTTTTGGCAATGGAGTAAACTTTTGGTCTTTACACCATATGTTATCATCAAATAAATTAAAATATTCAATTTGTTAATAAAATAATTTCTTATTTTTTAGGGAAACTCAAATAACATAATTTCAAGGTATACACACTACTTTTTCCCCCTTATTTTGCAAGTTGGCACATCGTTTTCGTACACCAATTCATTGGATGAGAGAAGAGAGTTGAAGATGTAGGAAGTCTTACTCAACCACTTTAATATATATCCTCTAGGGATAATTGCTTGGTTCATGTATTCTCTCTAGATAGGATCATGATAAGGCGAAAAATAATGTGGTGATGAGAGCAATGCATTAAGTACTTACCACGCATGACTCATTACATCCGTGGGACTCACCCTATATCAGAATTTAGAGAAAAATATTGTACATACAACCCGAGAGGGTCGTATTTACGGTGTGAAAAGTGATAGTGGATCATTTAATGATAATGAGTCCTATACTAAATTTAGTTTATATCTTTAGAATCTTTAGAACCATTTTTCAATATTAAGAACTTGACACCTGAGTCATGTGTTTATCATATAACTTTGCTCATCGTCGCTTTATTTTTTTGACTTTTTTGTTTATTTTTTTGTTTTTTATCACCGAGTGTCTTTTTTCCATTTTGTGTTATTATTATTATTGATTTTTTGGTTTATGCGCAGTTTGTGATGGTCATACTCAAAGGGTCAGTGGCCATATCGTTCGGCGGCAACAAAGATCGGGCGGCTTACGCCGAGGTGGTGTCAATGGGTGGGATTAACTCAGCAGTGAAGAAGGAGCTCATCTCAGCTCTTGGCTCAATTCTTCAGTCTAAGTTGTCCATTCCAAGGACTCGATTTTTCCTCAAAGTCTTTGACACAACCGCCGGACGACCTACCAAGTCTAAATTATGAGACTTAAAAAAATAAGTATAGTAACAATGATATGAAATATGATATTAGTGTATAGTAATAACAAATTCTGGGCTTTTTATCGGCTTGGCCAAGCAGAATTGTTTACTTATTGAGCAAGGGTCTAGGCACTATTCTAGCTCAGAAAATAAGAAAAACAAAATTGATGTGCATGCATTACGTACGAGTTCTCCATATACTCCTACCATGTGCTTAGACAAACCGCTCTGCCATGTATTTATTGAAGTTTTATATTTCAAAGACTATCATTATTTACTAAAAAAAAAGACTAATCTTCTTAATTTTCTAAATAAATTAAAAGTGAACGTGAAAGCATTTTTAACAGCTCATTTAAAAATTGTTTTTATTTTAATGGAATGTTGAACGTGTAACTGTTAACAAAAGAATTATGTAGGATTCCCTCCAAAAAGAAAAATATAAGACAATACGATAATGATAATTATTAAAAGAATCTTACAAAAAGAGGCGGGTTGTTATAACATAGAAAGTAATTTGAAAGTTTGGAAAAAGAAGAATACTTTTAAACAAAGAAAATGTATTATTGATTTTCAAACACGTTATCACACGAGGAGATAAAGTTTTAGTGGACCAATCATATTTTTTATCAGGGACCGATAAAATGCATTTCATGGTTCAATCCTTGATAGATACACGTTATACATCATAAATTTTAAATCGATAAGTGAAGTAATTATTTTAGTATAATTCCTA
>JXTB01000391.1:46897-122541 GCA_002914805.1 Parasponia andersonii
ACTAATCAAAATTAGTAGATTCATAAATTATAACATAACAAACCCACGTAATTTTATATGACAATTTCTAAACATTTAGGAGAAAAATAATAATAATAACAATCAAGAAAGTGAAGAAATTGGTCATATGTTAACGCTTTTCACAACTATATTTTCATTACGCACGCGCTGTCGTTTAAAGAAAAATAAACAAATTTAGAAAAACGATTGTGTCGCGTTTTTCTTTAAAAGAAATTCTCAAGTGTAACAAAAAAAAAAAAAAAGGGAAGAAGAAGAAGAAAAAGACCGATGCTGTGTATATTAACTTTGACAACAAAACAAAACATGAAAGTAGCTTAGCTAGCTACATCTTCTAATTCCTGTATATCTATATATTTAATGTCAAATATAAAGTAGTTTGTTTGAGACCAAAATCGTGGGATGTTGTTTGGCTTATGTGGGGGCAAAATTATGTTAAAAGTGGTAACAGCGGTGTTTGTTTGTTTTGTTGGTAAATGTCTTAGTTGCGTACTCATCTCCACTAACCTATGTTTTTTGGATTTGGGACTAGCTAGTTTTCCACTTTGTTAATTATTGCGTCGTGTCACGTCTAAATGTCCAGAAAAAGTACAAGTTATGCATTCAACTCATTGGTGCGTTCCTCTTTTTTTTTTTTTCTCTTCTCTTTTGATCTTTCTAGTTTCTCTTCTTTTTTTTTTTCTTTTGTTTTTGGGATATTTTGTCTAGAATGTTTGATTTCATATTATATGATGATGGTGATCCTGTTGAGTTTATGATACACCATTCCATAGCTGCTTTAGTGGCGGTCCCACATCTTGTGATGGAAAATGGCAAACAAAATTGGTCACGGTGTATTTTCTCAACGCTTGATATGTATGGCATGTGAGAACCAAGTAAAGTTGGAAATTATTGAAGGGCTACTTTTATTTTTTTGCTATATAATTATCTAATAACTCTTAAAAAGTGGCACTTAAATTTGGAAATATGCCAATTTGCTATTTTTTAAGTTTGTTGTTTTCAATTTCGACCAGCCTTCAAATGTTCGCTTTTGCTCTCTCAAATTATGCTTTTGTTTTTAGTTTTGGTCATGAATCTTCCCATTGACATACATATGAATGAAATTATATGTCCTAATTTGGTATCTGGCTGTCTCACTTACTCTTGATAAATTAGTAATAACTATTTTTAAAAATGAAAAACACCAGTTAAATTATATATATTTATTTTAATTTTTGTGGAATTATCAGCTTACCAAATATATCTGAGATAGCAAATGAGACGCTGTTTTAAGATAGCAAATTTAAGTGCTATACATAATATAGTATTAACATAAAATAAATGAACAGGAGGACTTATTTTTTAAACTCACAACAGGAGTGTATTTTAAAAGAAAAAATAAGACAAAAACAAAAACTTTGAGTGTATTTGAATTTTATCAAGTTATCAACTAATATATTTCGTATATCGGGGTATATCAATTGATATATTAAACGATATATATTAACAAAATACACCCGGACATACCCGAAACAGACATCCGCTCTAAGCTACTAAATAAAAGGGGTAATGCATAAGATCAAACTTGTGACATTGAACAAAAATACCCCACGGTATGATTTATTAAATATCCTTTTTTATTTTATTTTATTAACAAATATATCCTTTCTTAGTAATAATTATTTGAGCTTACTATATGTATCTACAGTAAGTCACGTTTATTACTATTATAAATTGGTATATGATTTATTTACTATGATTTAAAGAAATTTATCACTTATGAATGGATGCATATTTACCATTATATCTTTGATAAATTACTTATTAACTATTATTATGAGGTTGTATATAATTTATTTATCATGATTTAAAAAAATTTATCACTTATAGATAATAGTATATTATCATTATACCATGATAAATTACTTATTTATCAATATTATGAAGTGGTATATTATTTATTTAACATGATTTAAAAAAAATTTATTTATAAAACGATAGGATATTTGTCATTATAATTCTAATAAATTACTTATTTACCACTATTGTGAGGTGATATATAATTTATTTATCATGCTTTAATAAAATTTATCACTTATAGACGATAGTATATTTACCATTATATTTATAATAAATTACTTATTTATTATTATTATTAGGTAATATATCATTTATTTATCATGATTTTAAAAATAATCACCTATAAAGTAGTGATATATTTGTTATTATATTCCTAATGAATTACTTATTTATCATTACTATGAGGTGATAATATGATTTAATTACCAATTCTATATAATTAATTTATTGGAGTATATAATTTATTTATTATGGTACATAATCCATTTATCAATGTAAATAATTAATTTACCAAAGAATATAATTAATTTATTAATGTATATAATTAAGTACTCGTATTTATGATTAATAATATCATAATATGTAAATGTTTTACCAATGTCTATAATTAATATGTCATAATTTTTTTTTTCCTTTAAGCAAATAAAGTAAATTAATATACTATAAATTTATAAAACCTATCTGTATCCACAAGTTAGGAACACCAACACCATCCGCAACAAAAGATACCAGAACCCACGTAATTAGCATTAATTAAATAATTCAAATCATACTCACGGCTAAATTTAAAAACAAAAATCATATTCACAACAAAAAATACAGAACCCAAAATAAACATAAAGCTACAAACAAAAACAAAAAAGAAAAAAATTGACCACACTGCACCAAATCCATCATCATCAATGGCTTACTTGGCCACCATTCTCAGAATAAATTGTTAATATAGAATCTTCTAATTCGACTCGAACATGAAGGTACCGTAGAGCTAGCGAATGACGGTGATAAGCGTTGTCGAGGAATATCGGTCACGAGGTCCCAAATAGGCTTTAGGAGAGAAAAAAGAGATAAAATAAGGGTAAAATAGTCAAAATAAACTTTAATAATTTAAAAGAGAGATATAAAAGTTACAAATTTTGAAAAGAAGCATAAACTTATGTTGGATGCCTAAAACGGGCATCATATGTAGTTTAAACGCTCCTTTAAGGAATTTTTAGACACCAAAAGTTTTTAGAGACCAAAATGCTACTATCTGGGTCCATTTCTCACGATCTTTCTAATGGTTTGGCCCACTACGGCATGGTAAAGTAGGATCATAAGCCCAGTTACGAGCAGAGTATGGTTATGAGAATTTTGTACATATTAGCCGTTTCTGTGCCTTATATGTTAAAACTACTCATTTTTTATTTCCAATTTTTAGGTTTACTTTCGTGTGTAAAATATATGTGATATATATTTACAATGTAAATTTTTACATGTAGTTTATATTTGCAATATAAATTTTAACATACAGTTTATATTTACAGTATAAATTTTGTATACATTTCACGTATAAAATCCGTAAATGCAGCATTTACAATGTAAATTTTTTTTTCCTATACGTTACAATACTTGTGGTATATATTTTGAAATTTATACTAATTTTTGAATATAATTTTTACTATGCATTTCATATATAGAATCCGTGTGGTATACATTTCTCCAAAAAAAGTATAAAATGGGTATTTATGAAATAAAACTAAAAAAAATGGAGTATTTATAAAAAATATGCTTTTTCCCATCTTACAGAATTAGGCACATACATAACTCCATGGAAGGTACATAAATGATAAATCTATATCCCATAGGTATGTATGTTATATGTGTAAAAATATAACATACATATTTATACACGAAATATATTCTTATAAATAGGGATATGTATCCGAATTGAAAAAAAAAAAGGGTAATTGTATCAAAACATGATGAAAAACCAAAAATAATGGCAGAATCTAGTATAAAGGAAAATTTTGAAGGTGATTTAGAGGGCTATCCCTCTCTACACCAAATAGCTCCGTTTTCTGCCTATACGTTTTCAAAATGGGAAGAAAAGTTAACGGTGTAACTTAGATTGGTATGTGGGAGAAGAGTAAGGTGATAATGTAGCTTCTTCAGTGTAGTAAATTTGTAATTTCGCATAAGTGAGCCCCCACTTTCTAGTCCTAAAAATACTTTTATATCATTGCAAAGTCAATTTGCCTAAAATTACTCCTACTACTCCTAGTGCAGTGGTGTCCTTTTCTCCTTCCTTCCAATTCTAGGTTATAGATAGATTCAAGCCCAAAGAGGCCCAAAGGATATCACCCGGCCGAATCCAATAAAAGCGGATAGGACTGTGAAACGGGGAAGCAAAACCAAGTTTGTCTTGTGAAGTTGTGTGCAGTGCCAGTGAGGGATTGAGAGAGAGAGAGAGAGAGAGAGAGAGCCTTTGGAAGATGCCGTGCCTGAACCTTTCAACGAACGTCAGCCTCGAAGGCGTAGACACTTCCTCTATTCTCTCCGAAGCCACCTCTGCCGTCGCCAAACTCATTGGCAAACCTGAGGCCGTACGCTTCTTCTTCTTCTTCTTCTTATTCTTCTCTCTCTCTCTCTCTCTCTCTCTCTCTCATAGAAATCTTTTAATGTCAATTTACGCTTTGAATTTTGGATTATTGTTTTATCATTTTGATGTATGGTGGGTTGTGAAATTTGGATGAGCTTGGTTTTCTAATTTGTAACATGGGTTTATCATATTCTCAATTTTGATTTTGACCGGACCACACTGGTTTGTCATTACTATCTCTCTTAACTTATGATTATCTGTATCAGAGTTGAATATTGGATTAGGATGATAGTTTTGGGACTATTATTAGTATTAATTGTCACCCATTGGCGTTGATTTGCTTGCTTTTGGATTTTCCACCATTGAAAATGTGGGTAATGTTACTTTGTGTCTAAACCCTAAACCCTAACATGTGGAATTTGCAGAAATTTGTTGATATTAGAAGAATGGATAGTATGCATGCGTCAATTACTGACTTGTTCATGTTTAGTTGTTAGTATATGTAGTATCGAAAAATAAAGTACTATAGAATTACAGCTTGCTTGTTTGATAAAATCTTTATCATTCATTTCATTTTCATTTTCAAATAACGAAAGTATAAAAATGTTGCTAACCAAATCTTTAGGGCTTGTTTGGATACACTTTTTGTTTTGTATTTTTTGTTCTTTCAAATGAAATGGAAGGTGAAAATCTTTTCTAACAAATTCTTGAGAAGATCCAACCACTCTTCTCATTTTAAAAAACAAAATACACAAAACGAAAGTGTATCCAAGCAATGTAAATGAAGATGGTACCGGGGTTTTTCTTCCCATTGAGTAAAGAATTTTATTTAGTGATAGATCATTGCTTATATTTCCTTAACAAGATCAAAGGGAATATCCATAATTGAGCTGTGTTCTCTGGATTTATTGACTGCTTCATCACTTGTTTGCTGATATCCTCAACCAAAATGAGCTATAAAAAGATAGTCAGCGAACCTTTTCTAAGCTCTTTATGAGCGGAGAGTGGAGACCCAATACTTAAATTCTGTCCCAAACGTCTCTAAAGTATGCTGTGAATTTTTCCCATGCAGTATGTGATGATTGTGCTGAAGGGTTCAGTTCCCATTGCATTTGGTGGGACAGAGGACCCAGCTGCATATGGTGAGTTGCTCTCAATCGGTGGACTTAATCCCGATGTGAACAAGAAGCTGAGTGCTGCAGTCGCTGCAATTCTTGAGACCAAGTTGTCTGTAACCAAATCTCGATTCTATCTCAAGTTTTATGACACCAAGGCGAGCCTCTCAACTTTATAAGTTTTCTGGAAGATGGGGTTATTCTCCATATCTCCTGCATGCGTTTCTTTCTCATTGCATTCTTCCTGTTTGTTTAGGCCCATCAAACTCAAGAATATGCACAGTGTTTACATGCTTTACACCAGAACTAGATCATGTAAATAAACCTTTACTGTTGAAATCCTGAGCAAAAACTGTTTTTAGCTTTCTTCAGTTCACTAATTTGTGCTTTCTGCTTCGTCCGATCACTTCATTAGAACAGTTAAACTTATGCTAAAAACGCTTTTTTTTTTTTTTTTTTTTTTTTTGTGGTTCTGATGGTTCAATTATTTTGCAGGGTTTCAACTTGGGATGGAATGGTTCTACCTTTTAAATTCTCTGTTCCTTGATGCTTCTTCAAAAAACTGTATGTCTATGGTCACTTATCATCACCTTCATAACTCTGGTTAAGACATTATAAATATTTCTATATGTTAATGTGAGTTGTTGTTGAAAGATTTGTATGCTTCTATGGTATGTGTCCTTGAAAAAGCGGATGTTGACTTTGCGTTGGCATTAAATCAAGTTGAAGGTTAACGCCATGGCTGCACAGCGCCCTGGTTTGGTGTCCACTAACGGCAAATTTTTTATGCCCGCTTTTGATTTATTGGTATTTGGTAATACATTTTTTTAGTTGATTCTCAAATTAGCATATTGTTGCAATTTAATACGCAACCACTTCCACATCTTGAGATACCTTTTTGCTATTTTTGGTTCTCGTTGAATAGAGGTTGAATAGAGATGGTGAGAGTGAGAAATGCGGCCTTTTTTAAAAAAAATAAATAAATTTAGTACCATATGGGCATATACTATTTTTGGGAGACACTCTACCATATACGACCTTTAGGAGGCAGAATAACTACTCCTTAGAACTACCCCTTTGTAGTGGGCAACCCAAATCTTATGAGAACAAACATGAGTCCGACCACTTGAACCTGCCTTTTATGGGTCTGTTTGTTTCACCTATTTCATTTTATTTAAATGAAACATGCATTAGAATGAATGTTTATTTTAACAATTCTAATTTTTCTATTCAAATCATCTTTTGAAATGAGTTTTTGTTTTAAAATTTCATTTTTTCTATTCAAAATGTTTTATTAGTTTTATCAATCATTAGAATGAGTTTTAAATGTCTTGCAATGAAAATTCATTGGAATGATTTTTATTTTAAAAATTCATTTTTTCTATTCAAATATTTTATTAGTTTTATCAATCATTGGAATGAGTTTTATATGTCTTGGTGGAACGAGGAGAATAGAGCTTAAAAATATTTTTTGAACGATGTATTCGAATATCTCTCGCTCTAGATTCTAATGTTCTAATTATAATCGATTCTATTTTATTTCATTATTCAAATGATCAGATACTTGTCTACTCTATATTAGTCTCTAGAGTCTGGTTAGATATGAGGTAATGGAGTATCCTAGTTATACATGGTTCTCAGACAGTCACATTTGTCTCCTAGTCTACTCTATATTAGTCTCTAGAGTCTGGTCAGATATGAGGTATTGGAGTATCCTAGTTATACATGGTTCTCAGACTTGATGGGTCAATCATGATGTGAGAATCGAAAACACTTTTTATATTAAATTCAACTTGCATTTGCGAGGATTCGAACACTTGAACTTATATACTTCCATATACTACCGAGTAAGGTCCTCTGCCACTAAGTCACCAACATCGGTGGTCACATTACATGTTAAGCTCAAAGGTTTCTCTGTTAAGTTATAGAATCTTTAATCTCTTATTAATTAATTTATTAAACGCAAAATCCTTTTATTCTAAAATCTTATTTGACTGTGAATCCGTTTATCATAATATTATAATAATTATATTGATTTTTATTATAAATAGTTTGGTGTTGGGAGGAAAACGAGGAAGATACGCCTCTTCTTCCTTAATGCGTAGTACGCACGGTGAAACTTGCAAATACAGGAAACCAAAAGGAAAAAAAGTCACTTTCTTACTCAAAGCAGGTCAATATCGTAATGCGGACGTGGCACAATCTAACTGGTTAACGATTCGTCGTCGCTCTCGTTTACTCGTACATCCGCAAAACCAGCTGTCAAGATTCTTTCCAAGTCCATAAGTCCATGCATCCAACGGCCATGAACGAAGAAGTAAAAAACTGACGAGACCACTAGATCTCGCCCTCTTATTGTCGGTGGGCGCGTAACCAAAAAGAAAAAAAAAAATATTTTTATTAAAGCTTCCTCCTCCTTTGAAAGTTTGAATCACGCGTTTCCATCTCTCTCTAAAACCAGAAGAAAGAAACCCTCTCTCTCTAAAAATACCCACGCAATAAATCTTGACTTTCTCTGCAAGATTCATCCAACAATGGCGTCCTCATCTCCTCCGATTCTCCCCATCTCCAATTCCCAGCCCCCCGTCGCGGTCTCTTCCGCCGCCGCCATCGGCGGCTCCGCCGGTGGTTCGGCTCAGTCCCAGGCGCCGATCTCAACGCCGGCGGTTCGGGCATTCGTAACCCACATATCCGAGTCTCTCCGCCACGGCCTCTCCCAGCGCCGGCCGTGGTCGGAGCTCGTCGATCGCTCCGCCTTCGCCAAGCCCGAGTCGTTCTCCGAGGCCACTCTCCGAATCCGCAAGAACTACTCCTACTTCCGCGTCAACTACATGGCCGTCGTCGCCGGGATCCTCGCCGTGTCGCTGCTGACGAACCCGATCTCCTTGCTCGTCCTCCTCGGCCTCCTCTCCGCCTGGCTCTTCCTCTACCTCTTCCGCCCCTCCGATCAGCCCCTCGTCCTCTTCGGCCGTACATTCTCCGATACGCAGACCCTGTGGGGCCTGATCGGGCTCAGTGTCTTCGTCATCTTCCTCACCAGCGTCGGATCCGTCTTGATCTCAGCTCTCATGCTCGGATTCGCCGTCGTCTTCGCTCACGGTGCGTTTAGGGTTCCAGAGGACCTCTTCTTGGATGAGCAGGAGAATTCCCCCTCGACTGGGTTTCTCTCTTTCCTCAGTGGCGCCGCCTCCAACGCCGCCGCAGCCGCAGCTCCCGCCGTCGTCGCCGCTCGGGTCTGAGAGGAAGAAGAAGGCGTTTGGGTAATTCGTATATAGACAATTTCGTCGTTTTGTTCATTTGAAAAGAAGTATTAACGTTCATTTAGGGAAAATAAAGTTGACAGTTTTGTCTTATAAATTTAGGGCTGATATATAGTAATGCAATCTATATGGATCTGTGTTATACAAATTCGGAACCTTTTTGATGGTGGATCTATAATTCTTTGATTTCTTTTTTCTTTTATGGATTTGATATTGGTTCAATTTGTAAACTTCTACTTTGATAGATATGTCATCTTCTTTATTAGTTATATACCCTGCAATGTCTTTAATCATTGATCCATGGATTAGAATTTAATTTTTGATCTGGGCATTAGATATGTAAGATGAAACACATAGATCTGCATAAAGCTCTTATCTTGCTTTGATTGTTTACTACAAATTATTACGTTATAGTTTGGTGATTACAGTTGAATTCTATTAGCAACGGGTTGTGCATTAGTCCAAGATTTATCAATTTGGTTCTAATTTTGGATGCCTTATTTTCCTGGTGTAGTCTTTGTCATTAAACATGAACGTGAAATCATGACCTAAAATGCAATGCTTAATATAACCATAATATTCTTCGAGACTCTGATTGATGATGTTTGAAAAGACAGGTGAAATTTCAGTTAGAGCATTTAATATGATTACGGATGAGGTTAGTGTGTGATGGATCAGTTTAAAAACTACATAAACCAAGGTAGTGTGTGTTTTAAAGGCATTGAATTTTGTTTAGGCGATGTAGTTGAAGGTAAGGTAGTACGAAATAGTTTCGTCTTGCATGTTTTCTTTCGTACACATGCACTCTCACTGTTACATGATGCTCCCAACACTAGCATTATCTCTTAACCGGTTCCTTTTTCCTACGTTTAGGGACTATTCTTATGTTCTGTTTTGTAGTCTTTTGATCCATGCTTGTCGAGTTCGAGGTAGCTTGTGTATGATGTGTACAGTAATTAGATCTCTAGTTAGTTGACCTATCTTTTTCTCCCCATTAAGCGTAGGTTTCTTCCCCCCACAACCCCCCAAAAATCTTCCATTGTTGTACTATGAATGCTGTTCCGCAAGTCTCCCTTCTTCACATCTGGTTATTTGGATTGAACCCATTGTTGTACTATGAACGCTATGTATGCCTTCTGGAAACTTCATAGCTATTAGATGTTACTGCTTGTAATAGTAATGTGTTTATGCACTTTTTGGTGGGTTTCAAGTGTTTGAATGCATTGAAAAAGTTTTGGACATATTGACCCGATAACTGTAGGAGGAAAAGCAGCGGTCGGTTTTGAGAGGAAAGCTTAAAATTAGTTTGGGTTATCCTCTCCTTCTCCCTCTTATATCTTTTCCCCTCAAAATTAAAAAACTTGTAGTGCATTCCTTCTCCCTTTATCACATGATAGAACTTTACTGTGCATGGCCAGATAAAATGGGAGTGAGAAAAAAATAAATAAGCTAAGAGCATATGGTATCTATCGAGAAAAGAATAAAAAAAGATAGTAGTATATCTGATCCACACAAATCAGCAAAACTTGTTTCACGGTACTTCAGTTCCCTACTGGCGACTGAATTGTGAGTATGTTGAATGCACCACCGCTCAACCAAATTATTTGCTTTAGACAGCAGAAAGTTCCATCAGCGGAACTATGCATATATTTTCACCCATGGACTTCGAGATGTTGGATATCTTGGTACCTGTTGGTACTTTGAACCATGGTAAATTTGGTACAGGGATCACTGATTGCACGGTAGCTTTCTCCACCCGAAGGTTCAAAAATAACAGGAAAAAAATGATAGTAAAGGATTGGAAAAAAACAAAAAGAAAAATCAGCTTTGTATTCATTGTCGTTGTACATTTGTACGGGTCATCGACTCCCATGAATTAGCAGAGGCGGACCACATTGAAAAAGGTACACTTTAACGAACTCCTTTAATGGGTTTCTCACAAACTGTTCCAGAGCCCAAAACAGACCATACCCGAACTTGCCAGATGACAAGGTTATAATGGTCAAATCGAAATTCCTAGAGTGGCAGTTACGTAAATAAAAGTTGTACATTATGCAGGAAAGAAAGTCCAAGAGAGTATCTCAGTATCTGCTTATGTGGCCAGTGAAATATAGCCGTTGGGGAAACGACTGGAATTGAAGACCAGGTTTTTCAACTCAAACCGTTATCACGTAAGAGAAAAACTAGCCGTTGGGATAAATTTAACGAAGATGAAGACTCTGACCCCATATGGCTCCTGACTTTGTGTCCTGCATCTCTAAACCCAAAATAATAAAAAAGAACCCCTTTTCCTTGTTCCTCAGCATGAATATCCTCACATGATTTATCTATCCTTATCAGTACAAACCCACTTCTCTCTCTCTTCTCTCCCCTCAAATACCATTTCTTCCTTCTTTCTTTCTTCACTAACTTTTTCTTCTTCATGGTTCTTCTTCATACTCTCATAGAATCATAAGAGTTTAGAAAAAAGAAAAAGAAAGAAAGAAAGGAGAGAGATTTAAACAATACTAAACTCCTTTCTTTCTCCACCTTTCTCGTTAGTTTCATGGGAAATAAGTGCTATAAGTTTCTTAGATTATTTACCAAGTTATTTACGTATGGCTTATTGTTTATTCAGCTTCTTGTTCTGTATTCTGAGCCTGTTTCAGGCCAATCATGGGATGGGGTAATCGTCACACAAGCCGATTTCCAAGCACTTCAGGCCTTCAAACATGAACTAATCGATCCAACAGGAGTTCTTCGGAGCTGGAACGATAGTGGATATGGAGCTTGTTCGGGTAAATGGGCAGGAATCAAGTGTGTGAAGGGACAAGTTATCGCAATCCAGCTTCCATGGAAGGGGCTGGGTGGCCGAATCTCCGAGAAGATTGGGCAGCTCCAAGCACTTCGAAAGATTAGCCTGCATGACAATTATCTTTCCGGCAGTGTCCCCTGGTCTCTCGGGTTCCTTCCCAATCTCAGAGGAGTCTACCTCTTCAACAACCGACTTTCGGGCTCTATCCCTCCTTCAATTGGTAACTGCCCTTTACTTCAAACTCTTGATCTAAGCAATAATTCACTGAGTGGTCCTATTCCTCCCAGCCTTTCAAACTCTACTAAGTTATTTAGACTCAATGTTAGCTTTAATTCTCTTTCTGGTTCTATCCCAAGTAGTCTCACTAGGTCCCCTTCCCTTACAATCCTTGCTCTGCAACACAACAAACTTTCTGGCTCTATTCCAAGTAATTGGGGCAGTGGGACAGGAAACTACTCTTACCAACTCCAATTTTTGACCCTTGATCATAACAACATATCTGGATCGATTCCAAGTTCGCTTAGCAAATTGGGTAAGCTTGAACGAGTTTCTCTTAGCAATAACCAGATTAGTGGGACCATACCCAATGGACTAGGGAGTCTGACAAGGCTTCAAGTTCTGGACTTGTCAAATAATGCTATCAATGGAAGGTTGCCTGCTAGTTTGTCAAACCTCTCTTCCTTAGTTTTATTGAATCTTGGGGGAAACCGCCTTGATAGTCGGATCTCTCAAGACTTTGACAGACTGCAGAACCTTTCAGTTCTGATTTTAAGGAATAATAAATTCACTGGCCCCATTCCAGAAACCATTGCCAACATCTCTGGGATTAACCAACTTGATCTTTCTGGGAACAATTTTAGTGGAGAAATTCCAGCTTCACTTGACAGATTAGCAAATCTCACTTCTTTCAATGTTTCTTACAACAATCTATCTGGCTCAGTCCCATCTCTCCTCTCCAAAAAATTCAACTCAAGTTCTTTTGTGGGGAATCTTCAGCTATGTGGGTATAGTAATTCAACCATATGTTCTTCTCCCCCACCTCAGAATCTTCCAGCTCCACCACCAGAAACTCCAAAGAAGAAACACCATCACCGCAAGTTGAGTACTAAGGACATTCTTCTCATAGCGGCTGGTGCCCTCCTATTAGTTCTTCTACTTTTGTGCTGCTTTTTGCTTTGTTGTTTCATCAGGAAAAAGGCTGCTTCGAAAGGAAAGAGTGGTAAGTCCAAGCAGGCCGCAGCAGGTAGCACTGAGAAGGCAATTTCTGCAGGCGCTGAAGTTCAATCGGGTGGGGAAGCTGGTGGAAAGCTTGTTCACTTTGATGGGCCATTCGTGTTTACAGCTGATGACTTGTTATGTGCAACAGCAGAGATAATGGGAAAGAGTACTTATGGGACATCATACAAGGCAACACTAGAGGATGGTAATCAAGTTGCGGTGAAGAGGTTGAGGGAAAAGACTACTAAGGGCCAGAAAGAGTTCGAAGCTGAGGTTGCTGCGCTTGGGAAAATTCGACATCAGAATCTCCTTGCCCTTAGAGCCTATTACTTGGGACCTAAAGGAGAGAAGCTTCTTGTTTTTGATTACATGCCTAAGGGGAGTCTTGCTTCCTTTCTACATGGTAAGTACATTCATCCATTTCATACATTTTATACAATAACTTCAGCAAACAAATTCTGAGCTTTGGACTTTCACAAATTAGTAACAATTCTAGATCTTGGTTTAGTACGTTTAATCTAAACTACTTAGTTTGCTTTCTTTTATGACACAAATAACTCAAACTCAGCCTAGTCATATATGCTTTCGTTCATGCTAACCTCAATTATTACCCTCATCTGAATTGTAAATTTTTATTATGCAGCTCGGGGACCAGAGACCGTCATTGATTGGCCAACAAGGATGAACATAGCCATGGGCGTGACACGCGGACTTCTCTACCTCCACACTGAAGAGAACATGGTTCATGGAAACTTAACATCCAGCAACATACTACTAGACGAGCAGACCAATGCCCATATTGCAGACACCGGCCTTTCCAAGCTCATGACTAGTGCCGCCAACACCAACGTGATCGCCACAGCTGGATCTCTCGGCTACAATGCACCCGAGCTCACAAAGACAAAGAAGGCCAACATCAAAACCGACGTCTACAGCCTTGGGGTGATCATATTGGAGCTCCTAACAGGGAAATCCCCAGGGGAGCCCATGAATGGTGGCATGGACTTGCCCCAGTGGGTGGCCTCCATTGTAAAAGAGGAGTGGACAAATGAAGTTTTCGATTTGGAGCTCATGAGGGACGCCCCAACTATAGGCGATGAGTTGCTCAACACATTAAAGTTGGCCCTTCATTGTGTTGATCCCTCACCAGAAGCGAGACCGGAAGTTCAACAAGTTCTTCATCAGCTTGAGGAGATTAAGCCAGAGGCAGCAGCACCAGCTTCTGCTATTTCTACCGAGGAAGCAACCAAAGTGCCACCGTCAAATGAGTAAAGAGGTTTATCTACTGATTACATGTAGGAAGAGGAAATTTAGTGGTTTTGTACTTTGTTTATGGAATAATTAGAGTTTATATAGAGTGTAGTTCACGAAATTCTTTGATTCTTATTTGGTGTTATAATTATTCTTTTTGTGGAGAAATTAATAAATAATACATGTATTTCTATTTATTGATCTGTTCAAAGGGAGAGAAAATGTTTGCTGATTATATAAAGTACTTGTTATGAATTTCATTGTGATTTCTTAAATATCTTTGATTCTTATTGTTTGTTAGTAATCTTATCTAATTTTTTTATTGATAGTAATGTTTAATTTGTATAAGTTTGTTTATAGGGAAGAAATATGCTTCCAAACTACTGAAGATATATCGATATTTAGATAATTTAGCAAATATTAATATGCATAACGCTTAGTGAGCTTTTTTTCTGGTGATATAAATATGGAAATATATCTGACTAATCTTTTCTACAAATCATTCAATGTCAACAAGGTATGATCTAACTTAATATCTTTCTGGTACATTTTATAATCTCTCTTTCTAATGCAGGGACTATATTGATATGAATACATTATACCTGATCATGGCGTAACTTGCACCAACAAATATTAACCATATACGTATATCGTGATTGAAAAAGATATGCCAGTGATCTTAATGCTTTCCTCAACCAATACACTGGGGACAAAAAATTAAAACACAAAATAAAATAAAAATTTTCTTCAGAAATTCAATTTTCCGAAAGTCCGCATCTAAACATCATGTCGTATGCTGAGCAAAAAATTAGTCTTTATCGAACTCCAAAAATCCTAAACGACATGTCGTTCCATTTAATTTTCACAAAACGACATGACGTTCTATTATTTTCACAAAACGAAATGTCGTTTTTAAATTTCGCATGTAAAAGGGCTTTTCTCCATTGAGAAACTCAAAGCTCTCCTAGCCGAGCTCCATAACTACTCGTCGGACTCTCTCTCTCTCTCTCTCTCTTCTTTCTCTCACTAGGAGAGCAGCAGTAGAGCCGCCATGGGCGACCATCCTCTACAGAAAATCGCAATATCAGGGCCAACCCTAGCTTCCCTGATCCAACGCTTCTCATTCTCCTCGGGCGCCGTTGACGGTCTCTTATTCGGCCACGTCACCCACATCGCCCCCTCCAACCTCTCCGACGACATGCCCTCCTCCACCGCCTCCGACTCCTCCCCTCTCGTCGCCACCATCACCGGATTCATCTGCTCCGGCACCGTCAACAGCTTCTACGATTCCGCCGGCCGAGTCGACGCGCCGGCTCTAACCCGCTTACTCGGCAGCGACTCAGACGAGCACCGGTCCCTCATTGGCTGGTTCTCCGGTCGCCGTAGAACTCAGCTCCGACCTTCTCTCCGGGAATTCTCGGTCACCGCTTCTCTCTCCTCCAAGACCGATCTTTCTTTCCCCGTCAGAAACGCTCCGATCGCCACCAATCTCGCGCCATGCGTCTTCGTCCTCTTCGGTTCTCCGTTTCAGGACCAGACCATTCACACCCACGAGTACCGGGCCCACCAGTTCCGGACCTCGGCTCAGTCGTTCGAGTCCATATCGATCGACATTGTCAACATTGGGCCTGCGTTTCGCGGCCATTACGGCTCGTTCAGCCCCAACTCGCCGTTCCCGCTCATGCACTGCGAGATGAGGACTTCGCCGATGAGCGAGGACCGGGACGACGAGAGTTTGGGGCAGAGGAAACGAGTCTCGAAGATTCAGAGGGAGTTGGATATGTGCGCCGAGGGTTTGGAGGTTGGGGACCTGAGAAGGTTGGTGGGTCCTCAAGCCGTGAATTACACGGCTGGTGTGGAGGACTTGTACGAGAAAATGCTTACAAAGATTGAGAATTTGGCGAGGCTTGTGGAGAAGAGCTCAGCCAAGGTTCTTGAACAGGTGAGCTAGTTTAACTTTTATGTGAACTGGTTCTACATATCAATGGCTGCTGAAAATTTATACGGGTTTTGGGAGAGACTTCGACATGTTTGGTGTTATTTTGTTCATTGCAGTATTGGGTTTCTTTGTTTTTAGGCGAAGTTGGAAATTTTGTTGCTATAATGGACATTCTATTGTCCATATGGGTTTGCTTGTATCTGTTTATCGTCATTATTGGAAGTTAAATGCAAATGTAAAGAGATATGTGTTATCTTACAGACTCAGATGAGTTCTTCTTTTGTTTCTCCAAAATTTTGCAGGAAAATCATAATAGGAATTTAAGGTTGAAAGTTGCCAGGTCTGCTGGGTTGGAATAGGTGATTGGTTCCTACTTGAGGTGTTATTTTTGGTCTTATCAGGTAGTTTTTCTTTCCTTTTCCTTTGACTTTAACTTTAAATTATTTGCATTTGCTGAGCGGAAACAATCAGCCTTTATTGATGAATCTACCTATATTTAGAAGACAGCTACAATTTTATAAACATTTAGTTATTATTTTTGACTGAAAATGACCATGTGCTTTGATCTAAAGAAATAATAGGAGAAATACATGATGGAGGTGTTGATTAAGTTTAAAGTTCGAACTGCTGTCAGCTAAATTGAAATTAATAAAATAGTTGTTGGTCCTTTTTTTTTTAGCATATGACGGTGGGTGAGTGTTTGATCAAATTTCTCCAATCACCTAAAAGCATGTTGATTCGATCAAAAGTTGTCATATTAATTAGTTTTGTGAGGTCCTGGAAGAGAGGGAGTAGTTCAGAGGTGTTAAGAGTTGATATGGTCCTTAATTTAGGCTCAGTTAGTCAGTGATTACATACTTCTACTCTCACAAAAGCCACTTTAGGAGAGGGCGTACTTGATATTCCATATATAATCTTGTACTATTGACTAATTGTGGGGTATATGTGATGTTCTATCTGCATTCTTACTTATTGACGAAGGGAGGGACACTCAGAGGGAGAAGAAAGGAAGAAGTTGCACAGGAGGGTGGAGGGGCTGGCTTTTAAGGGATATTGTACTTGTTGAGTTGTTTTATGATCTGGGAGCTGCTTTTGAGTAACAACAAACGCTTGTGATCCAAATATTAGTCGTTTCCATTGATCTCGCTTGATTTAGGTACAAACCCTATGTTTATCAATTCCCTTATAGTCTTTAGCTGAAGGGAGGGGCTGTCAATCCTTAGAACTTGGAAGGATCTGTTTTTTTCCCCCTGGTGAAAAGTCTGTTTACATCTCTTGTTTCAGTTCTGTGTTACTGTTTCATTTCATCCTAATTCTTTTCTGATGCTCCCTGTAGGACATATACTGTAGATGAGTTTCATGTCTCGACATTGATTCCTCTTCTAGATTTTGATTTATATAGTTTACATTCTGATTTTGTGTACCTGATGGTGTCCTCTTTGTCTATATGCTTCAAAGCATTTTCTCTGTTGAAAATTTCTCTCTCTCTCTCTCTCTCTCTCTCTCTCCCCGTTTTGTGACCTTTTCGCTCTTTCTTGTTTACCCCTACTTACTCCCATTAATCTTCTTTAAGTTGCTTCCTTCATGTTCTTCTAGTCTTGCACTATTTCCTTCTATAGATTTGAACTCATTTGCAGTCCACTAGCGGCTATGTCACAAGGATGTTGCTTTCCATTTTGCCACCATGGCATTTACTTATCACTGAATATTTCCAGTACTGATTCAGTATCGAATTAGGAACCTTATTCAATGTGAAAACCTACTTAATGATATTATTCTCAAAGTAAATAAATGGATAGCTTGCCTTAATCTGCTGCAATTATGTCCAATTGTTTGATGTTTCCTCTTTCCATAATCACATGATAAGATAGACTCACATGATAAGATAGACTTTCTGATGTAGAACCAAGAGAGAAGAAGGAGAACCGGAAAGTAGAGAAGAAAAGACAGAGAAAGAGAGATGAATTTAGAGAGATTAGAGATATTAATTAGAGAATTTAGAGAGGGAAGTCGGAGATAAAATATCTAGAGGGGATTGTTTGACTTTACAGCTTTCTGTATCTCACCTCTATCGTTTTCTTTTCTTTTTTTTTTTTTTATTTTTCTTTCTCCAAATCGATGAGTGCAGACAATTGTGATCTGATATTGTTGTGATGGGTTGAACATAAGGGAATCACGACATTGCACCTGTTGCAGTTGGACGTTTTTGGCGCCTTTGTAGGACGAAAATATTGGTAGACTGCGGAACTTGCATTGATACTCGGAACTGAAGTGTTACTATTTTGGATGGTTTGATAGTCTTGAAGGAAAATAAGATATATATATATATATATATAGCCTGATGGCTGATGCTGCTGCTTACTTTCAAGCTCATGTGCAGGTTGCTACACCATCAGAGAGTCCTATGTGGATGGATATTATTCCTGCTTCTGCTATTTCTGTTTCCTTAGAAATTATATCTGTAAAAAAAGTGAGAGAAAGCTAATGCATGGTCCAATGTTTTGATCTTTTTCAACTCCACTTACATCTTTCGAACTTGAGAGAGTTATGTTATTTTTACTTTAATTGTAGCTTTCGGAGGCTTCTATATTGACCGCTAAGTTAGGTCTTTTTGTGAACTCATGCCATTCAGGTTAGGATGAGAACCTCTCTGTAGGCTTTAATTGTCCAGCTGGCTAAATTAAGAGGGTTTAAAACAAGAAATGGATAAGATCCAAATAACGCAGAAGAAACAACGTGGTTCCCTTCCCCTAGAAAATCTAAACCCATGGGTTTGTCTTCTTTCTTTCTTTCTTTCTTTATTTATTTTGTAATATCTTTATTATTATTATTATTTTTCTCTTGGGTAAAGAAGTCAAATAGTCAAAGCAGTGTGAAACTGAAAACCATGATTCCTATTCTTTGGTATTGGGTTGTGAAATCTCGTTCATTATAACTTTCGGAAGGTCCCACGCCCCCCACAGAATAAAAAAGACAACGACTGTTCTAAAGGGGGGAGAGAGAGAGAGGGCAATATTGTAATACTATTTGGAAAGAAAAGTAAATAAAATAAATAAATAAATTGAAACCAGATAAGAAAGTCTTGGCGAGCAAGTAAAGAAGGTGGAAGAAATAGCGGCTGCAGTTAAAAAAGGTGAACCAATAAATAAGGCAACCTCAGTCAGACCTCACCTCATCAATACAGCAGAATGCAGAAATCAGACGCCGCTGCTGTAGCTAGAATTCCCGAAACCACCACGAACCAACGACTTTGCACTTCCCTTCCTTCGCCCTTAAGACAATTCCATTTTCGAGGTTTCGACTTCGCTTTCTATCCATTTAAAAAAAATATATATATATACAATCAAAAATAAGAACACCCTAATGAGATAAATATATATATATATATATATATATACAATTCTACACAACTCTTTCTAAGGGGTGAAAAAAAAAAAAAAAGAGCAAATTTACATAAAACCCTTTTCTTTGACAAGAATGCTTCCATAAACCCCAGAATAGAATACATCATCTTATTTACGAGAAGAGTTTAAGAGAAAGCACCCGATTATTTTCACAAAGAGAATGTCCAAGAATGACTATGGAGGCTATTGACAAGTAAGTTCCTACTCTTATTCTACTATGATGTTTCTTCTACAGTGGTTTTCGACTATGATGTTTCTTCTACAATGGTTTTCTCCCCGTTCTTGTTTTTTTTTTTCCTTACAATTTTTTCTACGTTGTTGTGCACCATATTCGATTGGCTTGTTACTGTAGATGTGGTGGTTTCAATGTCCTCTTATAAGAATAATTACCTAGTTCATTTTATTCAACCCCAAAGACTTAAGAAAGCAGAATCCAAAGGAGCCAGTCCACTAAAAATTGTTTTTAACAGAGTTCTCTCCTGTTGTATTCAGGAACAGAAAGGCTCGGAAGAGAAGAAACAATAGTGATTCAGTGGTGGATACTCTAGCAAAGTGGAAGAAGTACAATCATCAGCTTTCTTCTTCTTCTTCTCTAGAAGGAGGACAAGAGTACCTTAAGTCTCCAGCCAAAGGCTCCAAAAAGGGTTGTATGCGTGGAAAAGGAGGACCCCAGAACTCAGACTGTTGTTTCAGGGGAGTTCGACAGAGGACTTGGGGGAAGTGGGTGTCCGAGATCCGAGAACCCCATAGCAGAGCCACTAAGTCTAGCAAGAAAGGAAGCCGGCTTTGGCTCGGTACTTTCGCGACCGCAATCGAGGCTGCTCTGGCTTATGATGAAGCTGCCAAAGCCATGTATGGTCCAGTGGCTCTCCTTAACTTCCCCGAAAACCCGGCTGCGGATTCTACTGGGGAGCTTACCAATGAAACAGTGCCAGCTGAGTCTAATGAAACAGGAAGAGTTGAGGAGGAGTTGAACTTAGTGATGAAGCATAACAACAACTCTATACCGGAAAACTATGACTCTTTAGAAGAAGCTGGCGTCGTTAAGGGATCACTAGAAAAACAAGACTGTTTCCGGGATACCAAGTTGAATCAGGGGCATGATTTTTCTGAAGCTGCAAGAATTTCAGAACCGAGTAGTAATATTTTGAATGAAGATATGGAGAGGCATGATTTTTCTGCGGCCGCGAGAATTTCAGAACCGAGTGCTAAGACCTTGAATGAAGATATGGAGAGGCATGATTTTTCTGCGGCCGCAAGAATTTCAGAACCGAGTGCTAATACCTTGAATGAAGATATGGAGAGACATGTTAAAGAGATTATGTTATCCAACGGTTATGATGGCTGCTCTGATAATTATGCTTGCCTGCAAAATGAGCATAAGAGCACGGGTTATTATCCAGAACTTGATTTCAAGCTCCAAAAAAATGTAAAGGTGGAGAAGCTTGAAAATTCTTGTGGCTCTGCTGGTTCATCCAGTGGACTAGATTACTTACAGAAATGGGCAACTAATGAAACATTTGTCACTGATTATTGGGACCATCAAAGTGAAACACCATCTAGTCATCCTTATTATGAGTTGCAGACAAGAGATGGTGACCTCTCTAAGAGCTTGAATCAGATGGAGGAAACATACTTGAGCTCCGGTTACAATTTCGATTTCAATTTCGATTTCGATTTCTTGAGGCCGGGTTATGATTTTGGTTTATCAGAAGAACAAGGGAAACTTGACTTATGGTTCCCAGAACAGGGAGGATTGTGATTGTTGTCCAAATCTTCATAGGCTGATAGACCAGCGGCTAGATTTTAATCTGTGATCCTTGTTGATGAAGAAATTTGATCAAGATGCCTCTGGTGTTTTATGTTTCCAAGCTTCCGTTCTTTCATTGTATCTCCATGGTCGGTATCGAATTAGGATATATATATATAAATATATATACATACATATACATATATATATATATTTATTGCTTATTGTTGCGAATTCTAGGAATAATTATTAGTTGCAGATATTCTGGTAAAAATCGACCAGGAAAAGATGCAGATGGAAATTTGGGGCAGAGCAGAAAATTTTGGTATTCTTTTGCTAACATTTAATATTCGTTTTGTATTTGGATTGTAACAGAGGGTAGTTGTTGCCATGCCACCCCCATGTCTACTCTTCCCACGCTTCTTCTAAAATCACACTCTAAATTAAAATTTAAAATTCAATTATTGCTTATTATACCCTTATTATACCCCTATCCCTTAATTAATTCAATTTTCTTTCTCTCTTCTCACCCACTTCCACCTCTTTCTTTCTCCGTTTTCTTCTTCCATACCCACCATTCTTTTATTTTCATCTTCTTCGGTGATTCAACTCTATTCAGCAATTCAAAACTTAGGATCTCCCTCTGATTTTTACTGCATCAACCTGAATTGCTCCACCAAGACCCCCGCATTAATTGCTCTACCTCAATCTCTTTTTTGCAACACTTCAAGACTCATTCTCTCTTTCGACGTAGATATGCGAATAATAAATTGTATTCTTATATTATACCTAAACTTGAGAACACTCGATAATAAGAAATCAAATGAATTTTGAGCACTAACCCTGAAAAGTATACGGATCCAAATAGCCAACAAAAGGTAAAATATACCGGAGAAAATAAAAATCAAAACAACAATCCCATGTTTTTAACAGTCTTGTAATCCTTTTATTTCAAGCACTGATATAAATACCCTTAGATGAGACAACATCGTAGAATTATTTACGCCAAATGGAAGTCTTTGAAAAAAAAAAAAAAAAAAAATTAGGGTTCAAGAGTTAGACACCAGACAAGTACGACTTACATTGGAGAAAAGGGTGTAAATAATACTTTTAAACAAATATTTGTTTAGAGAGATTAGTGTAAAAGGAATCTTTAAAACAATATAGACTAAAAAGTAATTTCACTTATGGTTAATTATGTAAAAAAAAAAAATAATTACTTAAAAAATTGTGGAAACAGACTAATAGACGCCGCCTTGTAATGATAGCAGGGTGTATGATTATAATTCTGACTCGCTCAAACTAATTTTGAATTTGAATTGTAATGCTAGCATGGGTTTATATAACTCTGACAAAACACAATTATAATGGGTATATAGTTGGCTCTATTAGGTGCAGAACTGCAAATACACCCACCGCATTTTCTTTCTGCTATTTTTTGGAAAGAAACAAATACAATAAACATAAGGACGTAGCATAATGAGGTGTTCTAGGCGCAAATACATCCTTCGAGACGACAAAAAATAAAAATAAACGAGAGAGAGAGAGAGAGAGGAGTGCAAATATGTCTAAAAGTTGCTATTACAAATAGGTGTATCATCTCACTGCGTTTACTACATAAAAACATAGATCAGTTAGTCTAGTCCACAACGCGATTCGTCTGAATTAACTTTCACAGAGAGACCAATTTACGTATCACCCTAAACTGAAATTTGCTAAATGACTGTCTGAGGCGCCTCCCTCTCTTTTAGAAGAGCTCTGAGCACAATCCTCTCAAAATCCAAACAATTTATTTACGATACAGTAATGGCAGTTCTAACAGAAGTGCGTTGATAATCAATAGAAGCTACTGTTAAGGGAGAACATGAAAATTGTATATATACGAAAAGTGCTGAAGGAATCAAGAACCTAGTGAGGAAGATAAAAGAAGTGGTTCTTGAAACTCTTCAATTGCCGACTTGTGCACATATTAGTTCCAGTAAATGTTTAGAAGCTCACTGTAATAGAAAACGTGCCTTTGAACGCATACGATGGAACTGCTGTCGAAGCTGAGGTTACCTGTTGGGCCCAAGTTTCGAAGAAATATATATATAATGTATCTCACAATCCAAACCACCTTAAAAGAAGAATCTAAGTTCATGGACAAACATTTCAGCACATCTCATTTGCTTTCCAGCTCTCTGGTGTCCCAGACCATTTCCCAAGGTCCACTTTTCATGCCCAACCTGAAAAGGAGTATTATAAACGAATAATTACGAGACGTTCAATGTTTGAGAAAATCAACATTTTGATAGCTCCGGGGTAAAATTTAAGGAACAATGTTGTACTAGTAAATCAAATTTTGCTAGATCCGAGGTAAAATATAAGGGAACAATGTTGTACTAGTAATGGCCTCAAAACTACTTGATTTTTCAGTATCAAACAGCAAATGAATGTCATGACATTTGCCCTGAAATAGGCAATAGCAAACAGTAGTGAGATAAGTGAATCCAAATCTCATCACATTTTTGTAGTCTACGTATTTGTGGGATAAGAACAATGATTGAAACTTATCCTCTTTTAGTTATATTTGAGCAGTTCAATAAATATAATTGTAAGCCCAGCCAAACATCAAGGATTTTTCACAAATTTCGGTTAGCAAGTTTATGGCCTTACCAAAGGAAGATAGTAGGTGAACTAGGGAGAAACCATAATTCCAAATCTAGAAGTTGATAACCTAGTGCAGTATCCATTGTAAAATGAGGTAATGCCTTGACTGCCTCCTTGCAACACAGAAATGACTTACCTCCAAATTCCAGCTACTACACGCAATGTCATGAAGAGAAACAACCCAGCCCAGACTCCAGTAAGACCAAATGCGGGAGCAGCCACCAGTATGAAGATGGAAGAAACCAGTCCAGCTAGCACCTAAACAACAAAAATCAAAGGCTAAGGCATATTTCAAATGATCAATCACTCACCCATAGGATTAGAAAAGTACCATGGAATAGGCAGCATATCCAAAGTCTGAAACTCCATAATAAAGTCCATCAATAACAAATGCCAAAGCGTTCATAGGCTGAGATCCAGCAACAAACTGATAATCAAACATGCCAAGCATTGTTAGGTCCACCAGTCATGAAAAGCAGTTGGCACGAAGAAAATTCAACTAGTCTGGTACAAATCTAAATCAAAATCATAGGGCACTCATTTTGCCAGTCAAATATAACAAAAGGATAACTTCTGGGGTCCCATATTAAGTGGTGTCTTATCTCATGTTTCGATCCTTTAAATACTGGAAGGTCTGTGCTATTAAGTTCAGTATATCAGCTTAACTTCTCTAAAATCTGCATGGCATCGATCAGGGTTAATTTGTGCGTCTGTCGTGTTTTTGTGGTTTCCACTTTCCAGCTTATTTTGTTAGACGTCTCTGTATGGAAGTTGTTATATTAGGAAAGGTCCAAGACTCGTGAGTAAAACTAGATCTCTTGGGAGAAGAGTGGTTTTTGGTAATTTTGGTCCACTAGAAATTACCGAAAAACTCCATAGTACATAAATGATTCTACCCATGCCATTCTCAACCCTGCCCAGCTGCACTATTGCCATATTGCAGCTCTTAGAAACCTGTCTATGGTAATACATTGACTGCATCTCCCAGATAAAATAAAAGTTATTGCATAGGTTGCGACATAGAATGTTTTCAAAGAAAATATATTACATTATAATCATAGATGTCAAGAAGGTGCAGACCCTGCCTCAAGTATACCTAACAGACCTCTAATTGCCACACATATGCTTTCATGCACCTGCATAAGAACACAACCAATGGCCCATCCCCAAAATGAACCAATAGATCACTGTAAAAGCTATTTAAAAAAATGCATCAAGTCAGTGAGTAACTGGTAAACTAATCAAACAAGCTGTCTTCATTACCCATAAACCAGACCAGGCAACATCCGAAACTTCCGAATCTGGGGTGAATAAGCTAGAAAAAGCACCAAAACCAAGGAATAGTACAATAGCCAAGGTAAATCCCATTATCAAACCAATCTGCTTGAAATCAAAATACAGAAACATTGAGGTTCCAGGTCAGTTAAAAATATCTTCCCTTTGCCATGTAAAAAGGGAGAAAGAGATCAAATTACAATTGACTAAAGAGGAGCTGAAAATTTGTTAACCTGTAGAACTCTGTAAATCACCCGGCGCGATTGTTCATAATCTTTCTGGGAGTAACCATTGGCAAGAAGTGCCTGGAGAGCAACGTGATTGGAATTATAAGACTAAAAATGTTGAATCTAAAAAATCTTAACAAGAATCTTGACATTCTGCCATCCAAGAAATTGAGAATATTATGTGAGGCCCGTGTAATATTTTCTCTTCATATAATTTTTTATCGTATGATGTTTATTAGTTCCACCAACAGCTACTTGATACAAGGCATGCAAAATAGAGAAATATGAGGAACCGTTTAGACAGCTACAGCATCTGGGATGTCATATTTCTTTACTCAAGAACCGCCAGATTTTTCCATTAAGAGGAGACAAAAGAGTAAGAGAGAGGTTAACCTAGTTAATGGTAACTTCAATCTTTTATAGCAAAATAGGTTCACTAAGCTAGTGGAATGGAATATTAAAACATGCAAGTTTTCTGCTTGGCATTGCAAATGCTGCAGAGAGTATCTTCTTTTCCAAATGCTGGACTATTTTTAAGATATTTTATCAACTGACTCTACAAATTTTAATAGAATGTATTTTCTTCTTCCTTTTTCACTTGACACTTCATTAGATATGTTGCATAAATCTCTGTAGAGTAAAAGATCCAACACCTGACCAGCAAGTGCCAAAGCATCGGTAAGCAAGGATATTGCCAACCACACTTCAAAGCAAATTTGAAAACCTGCCATACGTACGGGACCCTCTTGAGCTGCCATGGATGTAGCTAGTGTTGTAGTTGTGAGAACTGCTACAGTTCTTCCAATAAGAAGACCGCCTACAGAATGTAACAAAAGTATCTTGAAATTATGTCTTGAAATTATCCACAAAAGGCACATATAACAAACACCTATATAAGATAGGCATTGAATCATCAATGATATTATTCATTTCTAAGCAATATACATAAATGCTCAAGTATATCTCTATCTAAGGACCAATCTAAAGTGTCAAATGGATCAAAATTCCCATTCCAAGCTTAATAAAATATAAGTCCACATTAAACATTATTACATCAACTCATGCAATTTTAATGCCTAATTCATTGTCATTTCTAAACCTACTGAATTCATATTAGCTCTTTCGTAAATGTTTGCACATAATCTAAACTCCCAATTCAACTTCATTCAGTAAACATAGAAAAAATCTTCTGAACGATCAACATAATCTCTACTGCATGCACTAGACAAAACCAGATGACTAAAAACAATTTTTTAAGCCCTATTCACATAGAAGACATGAACATGAATGTATACGAGACACTTTTCGTATTTAACATCCACCTGAGGATATAGAAAAATGACTAATAGGAGAAGATTACAAACCAGAGAATCAATTCAAAATATTGAATAAATGCAAAGGTCTATCTCTGTCAATATATATATACATATATTTTGTAACAATATATTACTAGATCTAGATGCAGAACTAGTGTCAAGTACTAAGATCCGAGAATCTACTTCAGATTTCACATAAGGGAAAACTAAAATGCAGCAGTTTAACTCATCAATCCTTTATGGACAAGTTCTCTTCCATAAACCCAAAAGCATATGGTCATTTTAATCCCAATAATGTCCACTGTACCTTTTTACCATAATTTTCATATTGGAAAGGTCATTTGCATGAAATAGTAAAACAATATCAACCATGCAGATATCTTAGGTGGCAAATAACATACCAGACGTGAGATAGCTGGTTATTCTTCTCCCATCAATTTTAGCAGGGATGAGCAAAATTTTGCCACTCAATTTCCAGAGAAGAATAAAAGCAGTCAAATATCTGGTGAAAAACATAGATAGGAAAATCTGTAAGGAAAAAAGTTAAAGATATTTGAATACATACATCAAGTTCTAAATACATTGGTAAAATATAGTTTACCACATCATTTGACGTACTCAGATATCACGGTAGCGATTGCAGCACCCTCAATGCCAAGACCAAAACTGAATATCAAAATTGGATCCAATATAGCATTAAGCACGTTGCCAGCAACTGATATTCCAGAGAAGACACTTGTCATTCACAAAAATTAATTCATATGTCTGAAAGAAGTGTCCATGCAGTACCAGAAAGACAGAAGAAGAAGCATAAATAAGGTTTTTTCAAGTCTTAAATATTGATCAATTCCAAAACTCAAAATCATTTACAATAAGGCCGACTTATATAGGGAGTCTCAAAATAGTAGTATACAACACAACTGAAACTAGATAAGATAATTAGGATAAGGAAGCATACTCTCCAAATACAAACTGAACGAAACAAAGCTCCAATTCATACCCATAAACTTGTATATGTCCATAGATTATCACTACCATCTCCATCAGCTGTAATCTACATTTACATTACTATGTTTATATATTTCCAGAAAACCTTGAACTATTATTTCCCATCAAGCAATACTCTTTTGCTGAATAAAAAAGAAAGATGACATTTTCAACCCATTAAGGACACTTCCACAAGGAAAATTGGAAGTGAATATAAAGCTAAACACCCTGTCGTGTAGCTTACTGTAAGTTCAGTAAGCTTAAAAATTTATAGTTGGAATTTACGGCCACAAATGGAAGAGAAAGGGGTGCAGAAATACTTGCCTACAGCATACAGAGGAGTCTTTGTATCCATAAATCCACGGAATGTGCCTTGAGCAGCAAGTGCAATTACAATTGGTGGAGCACCAAAGGCCCTCAAGGTAAGAAATTGCTGAGCAGGTACCCACATTGGCGAATCCTAGATCCAAGTAAATGAAGAAACTAGTCATAATGAATAACCATGCCATAGAATTAGTCGAGGCCTTGATAAGGAAAATTCCAATAAGCCTAAGATACTAAATGAAAACTGAAGCTACAACACAAAGCTATATTTGCTATGATTCAATGAAGGAGTGTTTCCATTTTTAAAAAAGAAAAAGTAGTTCATGTATCACTAAACTTGTGAACGGCTACGTTTGACATACAACTGGTATACCCATGATATTCATAATGGAGCCAGAGCCAAAGAAGAGAGCAACAGTTTCAGCAATGCCGATAATTGCAGCTAGTGATAATGAAGTTGATACCGAGGGAAGGTATTTCTTGCTCTGGCGTTCCTCCTGGAAATCTTTACACAACCATAAACCAAAAAAACATCAACACATGAACAAATAAGAGTAAACAAAGTCCTGGCATGTCAAACATAGAACACTAGAATGTCACACATTTCCCATTTCAATTACCATCACCAATCTGAGACGAATTTTCACTGCCCTTGTTAACTGATGCCTGCTCTTCAGCAACGAACGATGTTGTGACATTGAGTAATGGAACGTTAAAGAACTTCGCAATCAAGTTAAATACCGTGACAGATACACCAACCGCGGCCAATTCCGCAGATCCTACAGAACAAAAATTACCGAAATAAGCAAATTTGTTCATCAACCGAGACAGGAATTGACAGAACACCATGACCATCAATTACCTATATGGCCAACAAAAGCTGTATCAACCAACGACGTTACGGGGTCAGCAGCCAGAGACAACGCAGCAGGCAACGCAATTGATAATATCTCCCGCAATAGGTCATCAAACTTAAAAATCCCATCACTGCACCCACACCCAAAAAAATAATAATAAAAAAAAACCCTCTTGTGACAGCTCCATACATGAAAATTAATTAGGTTTCAATAGTACGAATTGATGTTGGACCAGAATTCAATAACAGATTAAGCAAGAAACTCAATTAAATTGCATGAATTTGAGAGAGCGAACCTTAAACGACGAAGGCGAATAGAGAGTGAATCGGAAAACGACGGTGGAGGCGGAGGCTCGTCATTCTGAGTCTGAGGAGTGACTTTGAGTTGAGGCTCTTGCGACGAAGCGGTGGAGCTGTTCCGGGGCGAGGACTTGGGCGGAGTCGGGAGACGAACCGAGCAGATAGGGTTTCGGATGATCGATCGGGATTTCGACACTGGATGAGAGTGTATACAGACTAATCTCTGCGAGAGACTCGACGCCATTGTTGAATTTCTCTCTCAGAGAAAAAAAAAAAAAAAAAAGAAAAGAAAAGCAAGAGAGTGTGAATCTGTTTGGGGACTCAGAAAAACAAAGGCTCTGAATCTTGAAGAATCTACGCAACTGGCAATGCAACCGTATGTGTCTTTTTTTCTTTTTTCTTTTTTCTATATATAGATATATATATATATTTTTTTTTTTTTTGCGTGTTGCTTGTTATGTTAACGTATTTAACAGCTAGTTTTCGCGCTTGTGAAAAATATCTTTTCTCGTATTGTATGTATTTGGGCCCAAAAAGAGTGGTCTTCAATAGTCGGACGTGCCCTGAAATGTAAGTTCTTTTGTTTTCTTCTGTTCTCTCCTACTTTTCTCCATTTTGATATATTTTTCCCCGGTGTGTTTTCTTTTTTTTTTTTTGACATGTTTTCCCGGTGCTTTGTATGTTTGTATTACTATTCTTTTCTATAAAAAAATTAAATATTCTAAAAATAAATTATTAAAAATGGGAATGACAACAGTACAATAGTACAAGTTTTTGTTTCGGTCAATATACAACAGTACAAGTTTAGTACCATATGTATGGAAGTTTTAGCCACAAGTTTTACACCATAATCGGGAAAGAAATTATGAAGACACTTTTGATAACTAGCCAATGCAATTAGAAATGAGGTCACTAATTTGATAACATTTCCATCCAGATATGTTGTTGGTGAAGCTCGTTACAGTTATCTACTTTCGTAATATTAATTTCCTTGCAGATGTGACATGCTATGGTTACTTGCGAGCTCAAAAATAATTAAAACATTAAAACTTAAAATAAATGCATGTAATAGTATTGTTGTACTTTTCAATTCACCAATTCAGTAGGTTTTTTTTTTTTTTTACCTATGCATAGGTATCAATTTGGCCAATGAAAATTTAGCATGCACAATTTTTTATTATAAAAAGTAAGAGAGAGAAAGAGCATTGATGATGCATGTCTTTTCATACACTTCATTATAGTCATTGGATCACCATTAGATGGTGATCTAATGACTAAAAAAAATACCTACCCATAAGTAAAAAAAAAATCCTTATTGGATTGGTAACCTATATATATATATATATATATAGGGCCCCAATCCAGTAGGTATTTTTTTTTTTTACCTATGCATAGGTATCAATTTGGCCAATGAAAATTTAGCATGCACAATTTTTTATTGTAAAAAGTAAGAGAGAGAAAGAGCATTAATGATGCATGTCTTTTCATGCACTTCATTATAGCCATTGGATCACCATTAGATGGTGATCCAACGGTTTAAAAAAAATATCTACCCATAAGTAAAGAAAAAAATACCTATTGGATTGGCAACCATATATATATATATCGTGAGGTCTACATGTTTTATTATTTAAACTATAAAATTTAGACTCTGTAAAATAATACCTCTAAATTGAAAATTTCTGAAAATTAATATTTTGAATTGACTTTTTAAATTACTATAACTAGAACTATAAATATGGGCCGCTCCGTCTATTCAGGCCGAAATAAAAATTCGAGTCGAGTTGTGAATAATAGTGGCTCGGAAGTCTAAAAATGAGGTCTGGCCTGGCATTATAGCCCGATGACTTAATACTGGGTCGGGTAGTACTATTTCGTAAAAAATTATTTTTTTAAATACTAATTACAAAAACAACAAATATTTTTTTATTAAAAAAAAAATTTGACTACTAGTCTGGGTTAACTAGCCCAGCAGACTCACTACCTCGGCCCGGCTCGTGAATAGTATTGGGCCAGGCTGAGCCCAACTCGGACCAAATTTGCAGGCTGCAGGCCAACTCGTTTGGCTTGGCTCATATTTGCAACTCTAACTAGAACCCATAAAGACAATAATTTCTTCAAAATTAAAGAAAATAATAAAGACTAATTCAATTTTAATGAAGATTTTTATTATTTTTGTTACTAAAATTGATCACAAAGTCAGTTTATGGTGTTAATTTTTAGACATTCTCAATCTTAATATTATTTTGCAAAGTCCTAACATTAGGGATCTAAATTGCATAACACTCAAATTTTTTGAAATTCACCCTTCACCCAAAGTTGAAAAGTTAGATTTTTTTTAAAAAGATTTATTGATGTGGCTCTGGAATGAGGTTGGAATATATGTAAATAACTTCTGAAATATGTTACTAAACAATTTGCTTCCAGACTAACCTTTTAAGGCAGCAAGATAACATAGCTAAAAGCCAGTTTACCAACACTAGTAGCTATAACTAAAATACTTGAAATCAAAATTGGGGACCAGAAAAGCAATCCTAGATTGACTAAATATATTATTTAGTAGAAAATTATCTGGCTATGGATATTGCACAATGCACTTTCATTCTCACACCAGAGAAGTGGTATACAATACAAGTAATAGCTTTACAATATCATATAACGTGTTTAAATTGCTTCGGAATGAATGAGTTAAGCATGGAGTTTGATAGATACTTAACTGACCGAATTTGCAAAATATACCGGAGCTTATCGTAATATTTGATAGAAATTGAAAATAGCCAAAAATTTGGAATAGGTACAATAAAAGGATATAATCGTTAATGGTGTCTATACCAGGATATATATATATAACTGTTGGTTTGCACTTATAAAAAGATATAACTATTAGTGGTACCTATATGAAAAGTTACAACCATTGGATGACACTTTTGTTTTTGGCGAACCTGATAGAACAAAGGAAATTGTATTAAAAGAAAAAGAAAAAGAGAGACATCAAGTTAGAGGGAGCATATATCTGACCTCTGACAAAGAAACAGAAAAGAGAAATAAAATTAGCACAATTAGGCTTTACAATATAATTGTCTTCGTAATATAATTTTTATAAATAAAAGATGAAATAAAAAATAGAGTAAACCACTATTAAGTGGGATAAACAAAAGAAGGAACAAATGAAGCTAAAAAATCAATTACATGATGATAATAAATATGAATGAACACAAAAAAGCAATATACCCTAATTTTCTACACCAAGCTGATCTCTAACAGAAAGGAACCTCAAGAGAATAGGCCAAAAAAAGAGAAACCACATAGATTGAATCACTCTCTAACCAGAGACGCTTCCATCCACATTTCTAAGCAAAATCAATCGCATGAACTGTTGTTGCCATTTCTGTCTCAAAAGCGAAACTAATTCCTAAATGAATAGAAAAATACTCGTAAAACAAACTCTCTATAAGTCCGAAACATTCCTGAACTCCCAGAAGAACCTAGTGAGCAATAAACAGAATACCTTGAACCAGAACAGAAGAGGAGAGCTCCATATAACTTTAACAATAATTAGTATTTTTCGAGGCCTACTTATGACTCGAAGTCTCGTAAAATTAAGAGATTGTTCATAAAGTTAAGCATAGAGTCAGAAACTATAGAATCAGCCTCTCTAATAAAACGTCATAAAATAACAAATACTGAAAATATAGATAGTTTTTTTTTTCCTCTCAGCAACGGTGCCAAAAATTTGTTGGGTTATTTCTAATACACAACTGTAAATATACGGATCACAGCAATAAGTAATATAGATAGTAAAAAAATGTCGATGTCACAGAGAATATTTAATTCAAAACTACTAAACACTAACCGAAATTAATTTTTAATTTATCTAAACAACAATAATCGATGATTTAATTAGAAATTGGACTATACTTATTTAATCGGAAATGATGCTATAAAAAGGTGTAACCTTTAGTAAATACATATTCTTTATGAAAGGGTGTAATGAATAGACATGCTTATAGACTAAGGGACACGTCTGTCAGTGAAAAACACAAGATTGGCTATAAATACAATATAAGAATATCTAAATTTAGAGTAACTCCATCTTTATTTATTGAAACATGCTCCATTCACTTTTTCAAATAAAATAATCTAGTGAGAAGTCTTCTATTTTAATTGTTAAAAAAAAAAAAAAAAAGATACGTGTCAATAAATATATAAAGTGTCTGACAAAGAGATAAAAGGAGATGTTGCTAGCGTAATAATCAGTTTCATAGAGTATTTAACATATTTAACAAAATTGCTCTATGTTGAATACAATAGATTTGTTGTATCTTGAAAGTAATTTGCTATCAGAAACCGTTAACAAACTTCATTTGAGTTTAGAAACTTCATATGTACGAGACAAATAATACGTTAAAAAAATGTAGATTACTACATCTCATATCCACAAACTTCTTGATTTCCAAAAAAAAAAAAAAAAATCTACGAACTTTTCTTTCTTTTATTATTTGCCCAAACAATATTACTGATATTTATTTTTCCCCAACAAAATATTGGAACGCACCAAGTTCACTTCAATGCATGTTGATATCATATGTATTAGCCATGGAAGATGGGACACCTTCGTGTGCCATAGCTAGAGCGTACCTGTGCGGCATTGGCTAGTTAATTAGAATGGATGTAAAATATATTGGTCTAGAACTAACAGTCACAAGAAAGAAAGGCAATCGCGCGACCAAAATTACTTACTGCAAAAAGTAACGTTAAGATGGTGAAAATGAGTTGTTTGTTTCTGAGATTCATCATTACAACTTTGTAGCATCTTATCACAATCACATATCCACACACAAAATAGATCAACAAACGCTAAAGGGGCGTGTGACATTAAGATAGTTACAGAGTCCACTCTAATAATAGTGATTAGACTCGGTATAGCAGCTTCGAAGGATGGTACTATTAGATTCAAGTCAGTCTCGCAATGTTTTCTTATTAAGAAAAGTACTGTTCTAAAACTAATATTTTCTTTTTGAACTGCTATCCATGAAAAAATGGGTAACTCTCCCGTGGATGTGAGACTTCTATAAATCCCTTTGGGTTCAACTACTAATCCCCGTTTATCAATCTAAAATTTACATTACTTTAGACTAAATTATGTCAAAGAAGCAGCTGTGATGCGGGTGTGTGTCGTCACATAAGTACATGCACATTCAAACTAATATTTTACATTTAAAGTATTCGGTTCGGGTTTGAGTCCGGTCAAATCGGACGGGAACTAACTCACTAAGCTCCACTTAGTTGGTAATTTCTGGGGATCACTCCGGTTTCCAATGTGCAGTTACTTGACACTTGATGGGATTTGAAGAGACAAACTTGACTTAGGTGCCAGTCTTTGATAAAACATTCATTCAAGTGAGAGAATTAAAAAATACTTACTTCTTAACAAATGAAACATTAAAAATACCATTCAATTTCGAAGATGTTGAAAAAAAAAAATAAAGGTAAATTAAGCCATTACTATTGCCAATGTGGGAAATTTGCGAAAAGTCATTAACCAATGTCGAGCTTCTCAAGGTCAATTGTATCAATTTTGAGTTGAAAGAAATAGTTGAGAGGAGCAGTTATGTGATTGTGGTTTGTATAATTGCAATAGAGTCAAATACCAAACAAAATCACCAAACAATGTGATTGGTTGTAGAAGATTGATCAGAATGCCAAAAAGAATATTTCACCAACAATGTTAGGTTTACAATTTTAGGCAGTGGGTTGTTTGGAGGAGGCAGATCATTTTCCTCGGATTGGTTGGAATACGTACGTACTAGTGTCCAAATTTGAAGCAAATATCAAATTTGGACACGGAAGACGGAGTTGACTTTGAGATTTAAATAATTTACTAAATGAGTTGTGGTAGCATTAGCAATAGTCCCGTGTTATTGATTTGTTGCACCACAGCCATCTAATTATGGTGGGATCTACATTCTGTTTGGTACATACATTGTTTTATTATCATACACAATTGCATCTTCTTTTATTTATTTATTTTTATCTTTTGCTAGTTTTGAATTAAGTGGGAGCATGATCTATTGCCCTTGTGTAAATTACCGGTTGAAAATTTCAAATAAAACATACAATAAAAGTAGTACAGAATTATTACCAAAGTACAATTTATATGTTTGTATGCACGTACAAGGAGCACGAAAATAATAAAAAGAACCTTTTAAAATAGTTTAAAAGAATAAGGTACAATTACAAAGAAAGAAATGCTTGCTCTTCCTAAAGAATCAAGAATGTTAAAATAAAAAATAAATAAATAACAAATTTTACCCTCAAGTTTAAAAGAAATAAATATTAGAATTTACATATTCATAATAACAATGGGTAGAGATGTCTGCAAAATCCTTTGCCTTAATTTCAGGTGAAGCAAAAGAAAATATCTAAGACAGAGATCTTCAGGTCCGTGACTTACACGAAGTTGTGTTGAAGTCAATTACACTCCCCAATTCGCTCCTCCATTTGATCAGAATGGATAAGCTACATATTATAGTTTTTTCTTTAGTACTTTGGGAGAAAAAAAAAAAGAAAAAAAAAAAGAGGTTATGTATATTTTTCATGCAATAGAAGTATTAAATCTGTTTGTGAAGTTTATCCCAATGGATATAGATGTTCTTAAACTATTAAATACAAACCAAATCATAAAAGTTACGAGTCCTCTCGGGGACACCAAGGTATATTTGTGTATTATAATATATAAAGGAAATTCAACCGTGCTATACACTCATGCCCACGGATAGAGCCAGAAACTTTTGCCAAGGGCTTAAAGTCTAACGAAATTTTCCAAAATTAATAACTAGTAAATAGTACAATTATCTTTGGTGAGTTTTAATGCTTTAAATTGTCTCTTCGTTATTGAAGTTATCTTTGTCAATATATACACACAAATAAATCGACATTCATATCCATGATCAACCATTCGGTTATGCAGCAATTGCTAATAAATTTCATAGAATAAAATACTCTTTTCATTTTAGTCGTAACAACTAAATCACTGATACTTTTTTAATCCAAAAAACTTCTCACTATTGATAAATGGTTCACCGTGTTCATTGGAGAAGGAAAAAAAAAATAAAAAATTTAAAAGGGTTGCCACTTTTAATTACTGGGGAAGGGCTATGATATAATTTATATAAATTGAACTAAACTTGAGTCTTGAGTTGAGCGTGGTCTATCTAAATTTAGGTCCCTTTCAGTTTTTTTTCTAATTTAACTAAATTCAACTTAATTTATCAAAATTAAAATCAATTTATTTATTCATACAAAAAGAAAAAGAAATTAAATTAATGTATGGAAATTAGTTATATTTGTGGGAGAAACAATTTTTTCAGGGGGCTTAGGTTTATTACAATTTTTTTTTATTTAAGGTAAGGGTTAACTGTTTTCATAAACATATTTACTCCTAAAAGATGTATATCCTTTTAAAAATCTCAGTGGGGGTTTGAGCCCCATTCGTCAGAGTGTAGCTCTATGCCTAGTTACGTCTGACGCTATTATGGAATCTCAACCCATAAATCCTATAAGATGCATGCGAATTTTACTCTGGTTCCACAGAATTTAAAGGTTGAGATTGGTCAATTGCGTCAAGCAGAGTAACAGAGAACAACATTTTAACTTTGGAAGAACAAAGAGGAATGAAACGACATATATAAAACTATATTTAAAAGTATTAAAAACATATAGCAAACTTTCGTTTAAATGCGAAACCACATGTGGAATTAAGGAAGTTGTTATTTTAAGTAAAATTAACAAACAGTCCAAAATTCAAACACGCACAATATCTTAGAAGTTATCTGACAATAGTTTATGTTTCACACTCTGAAGGACGAGAGTTACTATGTTTTAGTAGTGAATTGAAAAATAGTCCCAATATGTAAGGTATCTTTTTCAAAATACAAACTTAAAATTTTAACATAAAAAACTGCCGGATAATATATATATATATATAATGGGAGCTCGCAAAATAGGATTTTTTTTTTCTTTTCTGTATATCGAATAAGCCATAATTAGTCTAGTGATTCGAGTGTAAGTAATCATACAATAATATCATGAAGAAAGTTGTAAAATCGACAATAAATAGTCATTTGTAAAATCGACAATAAATAGTCATTTCCTATAAAAATAGAATTAGACTAACCATTCCTCTTACTAAGAAGTTTCCAATTTAAAATACATACGTATTTCAAAGGGAAAGTAGCGTAGTCGGCAGGGGCATTAAAAAGATATGCTAAGAACCATAGAAAAACGCTGAAAATGTGGAAATTGGAAATGCATCCCTTCAAATTCATGCCCACAAACTGTTCGACAAAATGACCCAACCACACCCAGGGGCGCGCTCTCTCTCTCTCTCTCTTACTCTCACTCTCGCGCACAAACTGACACTTTTTGTCAAAATAGTAAGTAGTACTTGGTCAAGAGACTCTAGCTTTTTCATGGCTCCGGAAAATGAGACGATGAGGCTGACATTTGTCATGTTCCTTAGGCACTTTTTCCTCTATAAATACTTCTGCCCCTTCTCAACACCCAAGCTTAAATTCTCTTAGGCCACCATTACAATTATTTACAGAGCATTAAATGGTTCTGAACCCAAAAAACAAAAGATGGGTCTTCTCTTTTTTGATTCCTCTCTCTCTCTCTCTCTCTCTCTCTCTCTCTCTCTCTCTCTCTATTCTATAAAAGTTGGAGGCCTTTTTCTAGCTCCATGTATTGTCTTGTTTGTTTGGTGAGAAAAAAAAAGTTTGGAAGAATCTGTTAAGCTCAGGAGGGATAGCACCAGATTGTGGTATCTTTTTTTTTTTTTAACTCATGTCTAGCGCTATCCATCCTGAGTTTCACGGCTTCTTCTTGCTACAGTCTCTCTTGGAGAAATCATTTTTTGCCGGGTACGAAAGGAATGTTACTCATTTTTCTTTCTGTTTAATTTTTCTTATATGTTTATAAAAATGGATTATATTATTTTTTAGTATACATAGTTTTTGTGCAGATTGTTTAGATTGATCGGTGAAGAAACTAATTTCCCAAGTGCTTGGCGAGTCTACTCTAATCTAAGTAAATTTTGGTGATTTTTTATAATGTTTGTGTCAATTTTTTCAGTTTATATTGTTTGCTTAAACGTTTTTTTTTTTTCTTTTATAGGTTTTGTTTGCTTAAACTTCTTTGAGATGTTATATTAGCTCAAACTTGATTAAGAGTTTTGGCGTTTTATTAGTTCACTATTGCAACTTATCGTAAGTCTGCTTTCTGTTTCTAAGAAAAAACGTTTGCTGGTCCTTTTTTTCTTAATTAATATGCTTATTGTACTAAACAATGTCCAGTATAGCCAATTGTATTAGTGTAGAAATAATAAAAGTCATAGCAAATACTTTTTTTTAAACCCTCAATCTCAAAATTGGTGTTAAGTTACAAATCAATTTAAGCCTAGCACTAACAAATTATAATTTTCAATTTCTCTAAATGGAGGCGTAACCCTAATAATACAGTTTTCATTTTCTGTTTTCAAGCACCTAATTATACAATATTTTCAATTTAAATAGACAAGGTCATTGTACTTGTTACCACTAAAATATCTGTCAAAATTAAGAGCATGCATATGAAACTGCGAAAAGTGTGTCAACATTTTTTCTCCTCCTCCCTCTCTTTTTATTTTTTTGGCTTTTAGTGTCAACATAGCATTAAGATATCTCTTTTCGTACAAGAATTTATGATGTACTGCCTCAGTAAAGGGTTTTGGAAATATTACATAGTGGGCATCAATTATATTTGACTGGATATTTTTTATTTTTTATTGAAATATATTATACTAGAGGAACGACCAAAGGGAGAAAAAAAAAAAAAAAAAAAAAAAAAAAAAGGTTAAATGGTGACTTGATGAGCTATACCATGTTTTTTTTTTTTTTTTTTTTTTTCAGGGGATACCATGTGTTTGTGTTTCTTTTTCTTTTGAAAAGGATACCATGGTTTCTAATGCCAAATGTTTGTATCAAACGGGCTTATAATTTACCATTAGCATTGTCGAAATCTGGGAACATTTCACTCATATGTCAATATCTCACGAAATTGCTATGGTTGTACAAATCGGCTCAATAAATTATATGTCAATTTTGTAATCATGATGTAAAGTTATGACGGGGGACCCCGTTCCGCAGTTTTGAATTATGAAATTTTCTATTATTATTTGTTATATAATATAGTTTTCAAGGTTGGATACACACTTATTACCCATGTCCCATTCTGGCCCTTCCTGTCATAAAATGGACCACTGTCAACCTTAAAAGTTTGCACAATGTCTCCAAGTAACTCTGCTACTAATTACAGCGCAATGTCCCCAAGTAACTCTGCTACTAATTACAGCGCAATGTCTCCAAGTAACTCTGCTACTAATTACAGCGCAATGTCTCCAAGTAACTCTGCTACTAATTACATTATTAACACAATTAATGGTGAAAGGGATAAGACTTCATTTACGTAGAACAGTTTTACTCCTTCATTTGTCTCATACAAAGAATAACAAGATTTCAAAAGAATGTTGCACTAATTTTCTCACTGATTCAACATTTTAATAAATGTAATCATTCTAAAGCCACTCAAATAATTATACACGTGCAAGTTTAACTCAAATTTTGCGTACTAAATAATTAAAGAGTTGACTTAAATTGATTCAATAAAAATGTATAGCAACATAATTTTTGTGAGTAACATTAGGATACTCAAAACATGCACAAATATGTCGTCATTTTCAATCACATTTTATATCAAATTATAAACATATTATTTAAAAATTAAAATTATATAATTGAAAACAATGCCGTTTTATTAAATGTAAGTTTTTTTGTGTCTCTACTATTTTTGTTTTTGAAGGATTGTGTCTCTACTATTATTCAATTTTAATTGGATTTTTTATTATATAATGCAAGTTAGTTGGTAAAAAAAAATGAAATTGTACATATACTCCACGGGTAAATATCCTACGCGAAAAAAAAAAGGAATAAAAGAAATAATGCTAGCATTATCAATCTAGCATTATCAATTATCATTGACTTTAATCCGTTTCAAATTTATAAATCTTTATTTTAGGATAAATTTACAAGTTACTTTTGAAACCCTTGGTTTAAAAATCCCATGGATTAAATTTATGTGGCAAAAAAAAGCCCCTTTGGATTATTGCATCGACTGCCATGTAATACTAAGCCTCTTCTTTCTTCGCAAATTATATAAAATGAAATAATATACAAATTAGATACAATTATCTATATATTCGGTATGATTTTCTAATTTATTTTTCAATAATCCTTCAATATGTGTATGTCTTTATTGCTGGAAAATTTATCTTCATAAACCTACCGGAATTTACATCTATCAATTCTTTTTTCCCTTCGTTTTTTTTTTTTTTCGTAGTTTTATTTATAGACTAGAACTGTAAAAACCTGGAATTTTCAAGGGTAATTTGGACATTTTACCAATTTTCCGGATAAAATAATGTGTGGACTAATTTGCAAAAATTTTGTTCAGAGGGACTAAATTGTAAATTTTGGGGAATTAAATTGATAGATATTTGAAATTTTGGGGACTTATATGCAATTTTTGAAAAATTGCACAGCCCTATAAGGATGGGCCACGTGCACATTCTCTTTCCCCTCTCTCTCTTCTCTCTCCTCCCTCCCCCGAAATCTCTCTTTCTCCCTCCTCTCTTCTCTCTTTCGGCCGNCGTTTTTGTAATGTACTCGGAAAATAGAGAAGCTTGATATATATATTGTGTAGTTTGGTGATCGGCACAAAAATCGAGATCGGACGGTCGAGATTTTGTCTCGTTTTGCGTGCCACCAGTCCGGTGTGGACCCGGACCCGAATTGGACAAGTGATATGTCTAACCTATCTATTTTTGGTGCTAGGAATTCAGTGAAGAAGTCCGTTTGTGGAATTGGAGCTCCAGTGAGAAAGTTGGTTTTTCGCATGAGGACGATCGAGGGCTTGAAATTGGTTCCCGACCCTCCAGGCGATCGTCAACGACACCTTAAGGACTCAATAGCGTGGTGTCGCTATTCTGTTGAGGTAGGGGTTTAGTTACCTTCGTTTTATACTGTTTTTGAGTTAAAACTTATTTTCTGCAGCATATAAGAACAAGTATGTTTTTAATGATTTGAATTATATGTGATGGAATCTGGTTATACGATATATAATGTACTGCTCTAGGAATTTGCTGTGTGCAGGTTATTTTGGGTATATCAAAAATAGGACCGTTATGCTGCCTGTTTTTCTATAAAACCCTATTATGCATGTTTTACTGAAAAACCATAGTACAGTAGTTTTTACACTTCAGTTCTGTATTGCACGTGCCATAGGATCATACATGAGCACCGTGTTAGCATCGTGGGTTCTAAAGTGTGGCGCTGCGTGCCCCACCGTCGGTGAAAGTCCGTAAACTTGCGCGAGGTCTTGTTATTTCTGATTACCTCCCCATTTGGCAGGTGTAGGCAATTCAGTTACCCCTCCAGATTTGGTAGGCGACACATGGGTGTCCCTTCTGGGTATGGGCTTAGGTATCAGGCAGGCTGTTAGGTACACTTAGTGCCATCATCTTGGGTTTCCACAGATGAGAGAAGTGAGCTCATGGGTATGGGTTGATTTGTGTCATGTGCATATGGAGTGATGGTTTTGATTACGCTGTTATATATATATTGGCTCCCGGTCTGGATTATATATATATACGTGTGTGTATGTTTTGGATTTGAACTAACCATGCAGGAGATTCCCATCACTGAACTGTTTTTCCCCGAAGTAACTATTTTCCAACTGGGCATTGTATGCTCATCCCTCCCCCTACCTTCCTCCTCAGGTGGTGTCCAATGTGATCTTGGTGATCAAGAGGAGTAAGAGGTCATTCTGATTGCAGTTCGTCTCTTGGTAATGCTAGGAGTTTGTTGTGGTAGTTTTTGGACTATTTGGATTTTGTGTTAGCATTGAACCAAGATTACTGCTTTCTATTATGTCTACAAACTTATGTATGTCATTCTGGTATTTGACATCTGTTGTAAATGATGATGATGATGGGTTTTGAAATTAATTTCATGTTTTTCAGTAATTGTTCAATTTATGTTTGATGGTGTATACGAACTGTGGGAGTGGTTCACGGGATGGAATTCCAATTATTTTATTTAAATGGACTGTTTTTATAAAAACTAGAACTTTTGACACTTTTCAAATAAATTAAGGAATTTCTCACTTTTGTGAAATTCTCCTTCTGCTACTAGCCCGGTTTTGGGTCGAACCTTCTAAGATTTTTTGTAGTTTTATTTCTAGACTATAACCTTCTAAGATTCGTATATGAAAGAATTTAAATGTAGACTCTTTACAGTTCATCGAGATATACTTTATTCGGGCTTGTATATTGTACTTCGATATGATAAAGTATAACTCATGCTTCTTAATTTGTCAAAAAGAATCGTTGGTCTCTTAGAACCTTTATTTGAATAAATAATTATTCTTCGTGAAGATTTTGATTTAGTGTTGAGGTTCATTATCTATTCAATAAAAATGATTTTCAAAGTTGTGGGGGTAGAGTGAACTAGGTTGGCCTTGGTGGTATATTTAACAATGTGCGCTCTATTTTGAAAAAGAATCATGTATTATATAGCTTCCGAATTTGTATTCCAATTTGATGTGATATTTAGTACTTTGTGAGGATGTTTGTAGGTGGCTATGGGATGAAGAATGAGTCTAAGATGGTACAGACAGCGTCCTAATCCTTTATTACATAGAGCAATAAGATTGAAAATGAAATATATACATACAATATTTATAATAGTTGATTCTCAATACGATCGTTACGTCCATTTTTCGTAATCTATATTTTCATTATAACGAATAAGAAATGATTAAAAAAAATCTCATATTTATACTTTTCTCAGAAAAATCTCATACTTATACTTTTCTCAGACTCTACGATTTTTTTTTATATTCTTTATTAACTTAAATTAAGCACCCTAACACCCTCCCCTTTATATAGAAGAAACCTAGGCAATTGAAATATATATATATATATATGTATATATATTATATATATATGTATATATATTATATATATATGTATATATATTTTCAAAAATACTCCTACTAATAAACTTGTTAGTAAAATTTTCTTTTATGCGTGAATAGAGCACTTAATATTCAGTATGGGACAATATAAAAAAACAAAACCCTTCACCTTCTATGTTTTAATAAAAAAAAAACCTACACATTTTCATTTATATCAAATTAAATATTCAATGTTCTTAAAAAAAAATTAAACATTCAATGCATTTTCCTATCAAAGCGAACCAGGCTTATTAAGGGTATTCAAAATAACCGCCAATCTACGGAAACCGCCCAATCCAATCTCAACCGCATCGAATCATGCAATTTCTCTTTTTAAATGGCTAGTTACAAATTATAAAATATGAAAACTAAATTGCTTGATTCAGTTCTCAGTTTTGGACAAATTTAGTCGGATTCAAACTAAACCGGTTAGTAAGTTTGTGTATGTATTTTTTTAAAATGTATATTAATAATTAAAAATTTAAGCTCATTCATTCTTGTTGAATAGTGATTACTCTTATCTCATTTAAAAATATATTATTTAAGACTCTTGTGATATTTTTGACTTGAAGTTTTGTAACGTGTTTAAGATTTAAGAATTTAAGTTTGTTCTTCAATTTTGATTAGATTATAAATTGTAATTAAAATTTAAATTTACGAGGACTTTCGATTTAGTTGTAGCTTTTAACTATGTTATGGTTTCGTTTTATATTTGGACTTTATATTTTAGATAAAAAATGATTATAATATAAGTTCATTTGATATTGTATTAATTCAAATTTTGTAAGTTTTCAAACTACAAAAACTGTTCAAATCGATCGCAAAAATGTAAATGTGATCTGATTAGTTTGAATCGACCAATTCAAATTGCACAGATTAGTGAACCGACCAAACCACTCATTTAGATTGACGATTTAGATCATCCAGATCATCTAGACCAACCATGAACACCCCTAGAGCCCACAGACTTGATCAAAATTAGAACTATGATTTGTTTAAAAACACAATTTTACTCTTAAACTCATAAAATATATAATAAAAATGATAAATATTGAAATCAATTACTATTGTTTTTATTTTAAAAAAAATAATAATTTGAGAGAAAATAATAATTATTAAAAATAAAATTTTTGTCATTATTTTTATTTTTAAAATTTAATTGCCTTGAATAATTTAAAATCATTTTAATTTCAATAATTATTATTTTATTTAAAATTATTAAAAGAGATATTTTTAAAAAAAATTTCACTTTATCTCTTTTTTTTAAATATTAATTATTTTGAATAATTTAAACTCTTGAAAAAAAAAAAAAAAAAAACTAAAACGAGAATTTTTTGACCTTTGTAAATTTTTTTAATTATTTTAAATAGATGAAATTCTTTTACCTTAATAATTGTTATTTTTGTTAATAGAACAAACGTGTAGTGTTTGACACCGTGTAATGCCACCGTAACATTACCCCCCTCTCAAAGAATAAACAGTTAAATTGTCCACCGAGTAAAAGAAGGGTTCTTTGGAAATTGGTTCCCGAAAGTTTCATTTTCCCAGTTGTACATGGCCCTTATTAGGAATCAGTGCACCAGTATTTCAGACTACCTCACTGTCCCCTCACCCTCTTCGAGGCACATTCTTCCCCCAATGTTTTCAACTTTCAATGCTTGTCCTTTTCCTAGACGAAAATTGCCACCGTCTTTTAATTTTTATTATTATTTTTCGCTTGGCCATCGTATTTAAATAGAATTAAATCCGGGATATAGTACAATTTTGGCTTCTTGTTCGTCGAGGGTATTTTCGTCACGAAAAAATATATGGCCATCAAAATTATCATGTTAGGCATTAATAGTATATAACACCACACACCAACGTATTAATATATATATTATTAGAGTTACCTAAGCTCTACCTGAAATGTACGTATGCGGGTATGTGGGTGGCTCGTAACGTTACTCATTTGACCTGCCCTTGCTGCCACTACTGCTTGCATTGCTGATTTCTCACGTGCTATTGGACACACTCCTGTCCGTACGATTGAACGTCATCTAGTATCTGATCTACGGCTGACAATCCATCGGGATCTGCCGTTGCCCCAACTATTCCATACTGACTTTTTAGTCAAGGTCAATGCCTTGATTTATTGTTGTTTTATTTTAGAACCGAGTGCTCATTTTTTTTCTTTTTCTTTTCATGGTAAAAAATACACATATATATATATATAGCTGAATTTGGATTTGTTTTATTTTATTTTGTTTTGGTACGGAAATATTAAAATTTTGGAGTGTCTCTTAGTTTTAAGTTAGTCCTTTATTAAAACTTGTGTCAATTTCATCGTTGAAATCCAATAAACAGACTAATAATGGACTCAAGTCTTTCCCTTTTTTATTCACAAATAATATTATGAACTTTTATTAGATTAGTGTCACTTGTGAGTTTGTCTCCAGTCACTACTTTAGATTTACCAAAATCCTTGAGAGAAAAATATCTTTATTAAATTTATGAACTAAAATGCCAAAATCAAAATTTAAGGACCATAGAGCAAATAAGGTGAGAGTTCATAGAACATCTGTGTGAATAAACCTTCAAGTTATGTGATTATGTCCACTTTTCCTTGTCAAAAAAGGGGGGGGAAAATTAAAATAAAAAAACTTGAACACCCAGGGCTGTTGCCTTCCGAGATTTTGTTAATCAACTCCTTTATGACACCGTAGGACAAAAGAATAGCTTTTGGAAAATTATACCAGATAAGCATAAATTGAATTGCTGTTTTAAGAGGTTTATTCAAGCTTTACAGTCTCTACTATCCTAGCCCTCTAATATCAGAATTTCTGTGCCTACAATCATATAGAGTGTATTATTTGTTATTTCCTTTTCTCATAGTTTGTGGTTATAATTTAAACGTTGAAAGTAAAGAAAACTGTTATATAGTATTTTTTATTGATTACCTTTTGCAACAACTTAAGAATAAAATAATCCATCCTTAAAAAATGACAAATTAATCCAATAAAATAACCTTAAAAATATAATATACCCAATTAGGAAATGATGGACTTTATAAAGTATATTACATTATAAGTGGTCTACATTATTTACTTTCCATAAAAGTCATATAATTGTGAAGTTTGGTTTATTAATATAGGACATAGTGAGTGTTACTTTAACATAATTTTCTAAGCTTAGATTATTAATTAAGGACAGAACGAGAATTTGGTTAATACAGTACTTGAAAGAAACATTTTACCTTCAGAACAGAACGAATATTTGTTTAATGAAATACTTGAAAGGAACATTTTACCTTCTTATTCTTTATTGGACCGAATAATACTTATTTTTTCAACTCTACGAGGACTCGAACCATTCTTCAATCGCTTATTCATGAGTCACGTACTCTCATGATTGTCTTGGATTAATTGAGTTTAACCTTAATTAGTACATATTTCTCAAGCTTATTTGAATAGCAAATTACTTACAAATTAATACTAAAATGACAAAATATATTTGCTAACCATTAATGTGAGAATTATGCTATGGTAATTTTATTGGCACCATTTATCGCAACATTTTAATACCTCGTTTGGTATCTTATAGCACATGGTTATTAGTTCTCGTGTATAGTAAAGATATAATACCATGTTTTTTTATATATAAAAAATGGTGTTTAACTAATGACTTTTATTTATTATAAATTAAAAGAAAATATTTATTAGTACTTAATCCTAGGATTATAGATTTTCACGTCTACTTTCAATGTAACTCAAACGTAAGATCGAAATCCTAAATAATGAGTACTATTACCACTTAAACCAACCTACTTCGTCATAACACCATAATATAATAAAATCTACTACATAATATAACACAACCCCGTTATTATGTGCCAAATAATACATAAATTAAAACATTAGAATCCGTTACCCCTATGAAAAACACTAATGTTTGATACTTTTGTAACAAGATAATTATCATACATAGTTTTTCAATTCAGTTCAGAGGAATAATTCGAATTGTTTTTTTTATCGGTAAGGTATATTTGAGCTCTTAGTTCAATTTTCACAACTTAATCACATGTTTCTCACTAATCATAAATTTAATTACTTCATGTAATTTCGGTCACATTTTTTTTTTTTTGGAGAGCGTAATATAAATAAAAAAAATGTCACGTTATTCCGTTTAGTTAAAAAGACATTTACTTTACAGTGATCCAGTCGGCCCAATAAAATGAGGAGGTGGTGGTCTAACTGAGCCCACATCAGCGAGTGAGTGATGAGGGGCCCACATGGTGTGGGATTAGCGGACAGCGGTGCTGGTGCTGGTGCTGGTGCTGGTGGTGGGTCACGTCAAAGCCTTTTGGATACTCCGGCCCACCAGCAAGCAAATTATGCCACACGGGGAATGGTCCGCATATATTAGCCCGAAGAGTCGGAGATTCAATGAATATCGTGTTCCCGTGTACATGTGATCATCATAGCTATAGTGGGCCCCTTTGCCCGACATTATATCCTCTCCTTACAAATATACATTTATTTTGATGTTCTCCTGACCATAGAGTAATTCATGTTAAATATCACAAAGTAATTTATATTACCACTATTAACTACGTGAAAAAAAAAAAAAAAAAAATTGCGGTACTAGATGGTGCAGTTTCCTAATTATGGCAAAGTGATACATACCGATGACTCTAGTGGAGTTAAAGGCGTTCGTGTTCCTTAACTCGAGAGTGTAACTTTTAAGATACTTTATTATAGTAAGAGATAAAGTGTCGTTCTAATATATCAAATATACGACACATTCGCTAATTTATCTTGAGATTGTTTGAGAATGCTGATCTAGTTGTTTGACAATATTGTGTTTTTTCTCTAGAATTTTAATGGACCTTGTCACTTCTTACTATTACACAATAGTTTTGCACTCCAATTCTAGTAAGTTGTATTTTGATTTATAGTAGAACATTGTTTATGCAATATGATAATAGAAGATCGGAGAAACCACTAATGGTGCTCAAAATCAACGATGTAATTTAGTGTTTATTGTTTAAATTTGACCTTTATTAAATATTTGTCACAATAATCCAAAAGTTCTATATATGCCAATTATGTTTGTAATTTTTTTTTTGTTTTTTTTTAAGAGGACTTACTTACTAATGAACTTTACTTATTACAAATTAAAGTAAAATTCATACTATTACCTAATATTTATCCTATCCTATTTTTTGACTATAAATTTTCACGTATATCCAGTGTGACTCGAATTTAGGACTGAGATTCCAAATAATTAGTACTCTTATTCGTTGGGTATGTATGTGAGCTTATACAAAAAAAAAAAAAAATACACAAAAAGTTAACTAATCTATTTTATCGAAAAACATGTGAAAATTTTTCCACATTTCTTTTTTTTTTTTTTTTAAGGAAACTTTGTTGACATTTTTTTTAACGTGCTGTTTTTCAGAAACAGTATATTAACATTTTTCTTCCAGAACAATGATTAAACTTAAAAGACATCATTTGTGATAATACCGCATCTAGTTTGTCTAAATGGAACTGTCTACCACAATGTCACTATCCACTACTAGTTGAGCCTTCATAAATCCAGAAACAACAAATCAAAAGAAAACAAAAATATACGGGCACAAATAGATTTAGATTGGATTCTTGTTTCATAAAGTTCAGCCTAAAATAGGCACGTGACCTATTGATACATAAAATCGTTATACTATTGAACTGTTATTTAGCAAAGAGATGAAAAAACAAAAAAAACAAAAACCGCGAACATCTAGCGAAGAGATGAAAGAGTGGTCATTTAGCAAAATGAATGAACAAATTACAATTGCTATTTGTTATAAAAGCTAACCAAAAAAAAAAAACTTTTGTTTAAGGGATTGCAACAAAAAAGCATTGTAAAGCCCGATACATCCCGTCATGGAGCCCAATAAAGCCAATCTATCGGAAATGAGAAATTAGGTTAAATATACATCAGAAAAGGTATATTTTGGCACATATGCTTCCCTTAATAAAACTCTGAAAAATATGCATATACTCATTTGAAATGTCACTTCTGTCCTTAATAATTGGTTTACAATGTATATGTCGCTTTTCTCCTCTTTACCTAGCTGTAGCTCCTTATTCCTCCCTCTATATCCTTACAGTATTTCCTGTAATCTCATATTTGAAATTATCACACTGTCTAAGGAGCTAAAATTCTAAGAGCAGAAAAGAATAAAAGGACAAAAGTTGAAAAAACAGAAAAAAGACTTGGCGGTAAGATGGAGGATGGAAATCTGCGAAATGAGTATGTAATTTATATGTTCAAATGTTATGGATACTATTTGAAATGGTTTTTAACTGAGTTTCGATATGTTGCGAGCATAATTAATATATTAAAAGTTTTTTAACTGGGTCTGGGATTATATGCAGAAGTCTTGATTTCTCAAAAAATAAGACTGCCTCATGATAAGCATCGAATTTTCGATGTAATTTCGACCATATTTCGATGAAGTCTGAGATGTAAGAATTTCGTTGACTATATTTCGATTATAATTCGATGGTAGTTGAATTTTCGACCTATTTTCGATGACTATTTCGATTATTTTTTTCGATAACTATTTCGATTATTTTTTCCGATCAATTTCGATGTATTTCGATTATAATTTCGACCAAATTTCGATGAAGTCTGAGATGTAAGAATTTCGTCGACTACATTTCGATTATAATTCGATGGTAGTCAAATTTTCGACCTATTTTTGATTATTTTTTTCGATAACTATTTCGATTATTTTTTTGATCAATTTCGATGTATTTCGATTATAATTTTGACTAAATTTCGATGAAGTCTGAGATATAAGAATTTCGTCGACTATATTTCGACTATAATTCGATAGTAGTCGAACTTTCGACCTATTTTCGATGACTATTTTGATTATTCTTTTCGATCAAATTTGACCAATTTTCGATGGCTACAAACTATAGATTCTTCCTTTTACATTTTATAATTTTTTCTGTTGAATCTAATTTCTTTTTTTTTTTTTTGTTTCATCTGCAGAGTCACGTTTCAACATCCTAGTTTTGTATAACAGTGAATGAATGTTTTCGTCAGAGAAAATATTATGGTCTTATATTGCTAAAGAAAGGAAGGCCATAGGTGTATGGATAGGTATAACTTTTGTGACCCTTGTAGATAAGCTGTATGAGGTGATTGGAGTTGATAAAAATCGTTTTGATTTAGAACTTAAGGTTGTTTATAAATGTGATGGTGGAGATGGAATCCCTATTTCTCCAATAAAGATTACTACTGATAGTGACCTAGAAATTTGGCTTGAGGAGATGTCTTACTCTATTCAGAACCGTACTCCTTTATGTGTGTCCATTTTACCGAAGTTGACACCTGTGGATGAGGGGTTGCAGTCAAAATGCTTTATTTGTGCCTGAAACAGGTGCAGAGAAAATAGATGAGTTAAAGGAATACTTTGGTGAAGTACCTAAGACTCCAGGGACAACAACAGAGACTTCAAGTAGTCGAGTGCGTAGAGTAAGAATAGTAGATAATGAAGCGAAGTGGAGTGCTCCCTTGTTTTCAGAGGGAGAATTGCCTCAGGGAACCCCTAAAAACTTGTCAGTTGGATCTTCTAATTCAGTGAAAATCGTAATCGGTCGACTATTTGAGAATAAGGAAGATTTGAAGCTGAAGCTGCACTTACATGCAATGAAGTATAATTTTGAGTTCAAGGTAAAAAAGTTAGGCAAAGACTGTTGGTTTATAACATGTATAGACGACAATTGTACGTAGTGGTTGTGAGCTAGAAAGGTGGAGCAATCTGACATATTTGAGGTACGAAGATATGTGCATGAACACACATTCGTTGGCAATAAGGCATAAGGACAACAGACAAGCAGCACCATGGGTTATTGGACATTGCATTAAGAGAAAGTATACAAATTCAACCAACTCTAATTATGCCCCTCGATCAATAATCGAAGATTTCTCTAAAAATTATGGGATTAACATGACATATGAAAAGGTATAGAGATGTAGGGAAAAAGCACTTCTGTATGTGAGGGGAATAGTGGATAGTTCATACCAAAAAGCTACCATCTTACCTATATATATTAGAGAAGACTAATCCAGGAATAGTAACGCATTTAGAGACCGATGAGATGAGATATTTCAAGTATTTCTTCATGTCACTGAGTACATCTATTCAGGGCTTTAGAATAACATGCTGTCCTGTGCTATGTGTGGATGGATCCTTCTTAAAAACAAACTGTGGAGGGATAATGTTGGCTACGATTGCACAAGATGCAAATAGGCAGTTGTATCCTGTTGCATTTGGAGCAGTCGACTAAGAGAACAACGACTCTTGGATGTATTTTATCGTAAAACTAAAGGAAGCAATTGGAGACGTTGAGAACTTGGTCTTCGTATCGGACCGATACTCAAGTATTACGAATGCATTATCGACTGTGTTTTTTGAAGCACATCACGGGACTTGCATACATCATATTGGTATGAATATCCAAGCAAAATTCAAGACTGATCATTGCCACAGTGAGTACTTCTTGGCGGCAAAATCCTATCGAATGAGTAACTTTCTTCATCATTTTGAGAAGATCAAGGTCAAGGATTAAGCCATTGCTAATTATTTAGAAGAAATAAGCATTGAGAAATGGAGCTGTGCAAACTTCTCTGCCATTCGTTACAACATCATGACAAGTAATAACGCTGAGAGATTTAATAATACGAGTAGAGATGCACGGAAGTATCCAATCACAACTTTGGCGGAGTTTCTGAGGTATACACTACAAACTTGGTTCTTTGAAAGACGAACATTGGCAATGAAATCCAATAAACCATTACCGAAAAAGATTGAGAAGAAATTGGAGGACCGTATTGAGGCTGCGAAGACTTTGATTGTTCAGCCTCTCAGCCACTATGAGTTTAATGTCATGGACGGTGACAGAGACGGTCAAGTTAACTTACAGACAAAAACTTGTAGTTGTAGGAGGTTTGATTTGACAGGTCTGTCATGTACACATGCATTGGCAGCTACTCTAAGTCGACGCATCAATCCATACTCCTTATGTTCCTGATATTATATAGTTGACGCATGGCTGTACTCATATGCAGAGACTATATATCTAGTGAGAAATGAAGAAGAATGGGATGTACCTGATGATATTAGTAGACGTATGGTACAACCACCTCCTTATAAACCAAAGGCTGGTCGGTCGAAAATAAAACGTACAAAGTCAAAAGGGAAGAAGATCATAATGCAACGCCATTATAGCCGTTGCAGTGGAAAGGGCCACAATCAGGCAACTTATAGGTACATGATACCAACAGCTTCAAATAAATAATTTTGTATAGAAAATCAAATAACAAATGACGTATTTTGAGAATTTTGTACTATTAATTTTATCATTTTAATTTTAGGATTTTAAGTACAACGTTGTAATGAATAATTTTAATATTTTAGTTGGAATAAGTTTGGAATATTATTTACTTTATTATAATGATATAATGTTTTGAAAAAATTATAATAGTCGAAAAATCATCGAAAATGAATCAAAATACATCTAAATGTCATCGAAAACAGTGACGAATATCATCGAATTTCGACTCTGGTTAACAAGCTGAATTATATCTCATTCGTTTTGACTTCAAATTTTAACCTGAGTATGCACAATAACATAATACATGCATAATACATCAGCTACTCTATAAATTAGCAAAACTAACAACTATACAAAAATTTATTATACACCTATGGTTCTATATTTTGGTAGAATAAATCTATACATAATTTATGTCTTGAATATTACATAACATCATCAACAATGTTGGACAGTGGAATGTCGGCTAATAGGCATTCCAAGTACTTTACAACAAAAACGCTGTAATCTCCACTGCAAAGGCAAATAATTATAGTTAGTGTCAAAATAACTAATTGAAAAAATGTTTGTTAATATCCTTATATTGTATTGAATTACCTCTTCGTTGTTTGTGGCACTACATTGGAAGGTAACCTTCTAACATCAAAATCACGAGGTTTCATCATTGTAGTCAAATCAAGATCATCGCGATTAGCGACTCCTTTTATATTCAGTAGAAAATTTGGCAACATCTTCATCATTGGATGCATGGCTTCCTCGACACGTGCATCATCATATAATGCTTGGTCAGAGTCATATACCATGAGCATATGTGCAGGAAGATCTATCTGCATAAAAACCCAATGATTTGAATCGATGTTCAAGGGATAGTAAACTTCGTCAACCTCCTCCCAGCCACATTGAAAATTATCTGCATCTCCTTTAGCTTAGTGAGTAAGCTGGTCATCCCACAAAAACTTCGCTTTATTGGAGGTTTTTCGGAATGCATCCCACCAACCATTCATGCATGCAATGTAGACTGTGTCCGCAAGGGCGACCTTCTTTGTATAAGTCTTTGGGAAAAGCCAAAGGCGTTCTCGTATCAACCGAAAAGCCGCGTCAATATGCTGCAAATGGAGAGAATACAATAACTTTTAAGTGAATATAAAAAAGGATTTCAAAATGAAGAAAGAAAAATTTAATTATAAATCCAATTACCTCATCTGAAAGCCATTTCCAAGGAGTCTGCAGGTGGAGGAAGAATCCAATAGTAGCAGCACCAGTGGGAAGCTGGATTAGTTTCCAGTTATCAATAAGTCTTGTAAGCCATCTCCTAAATGTGTCAAGCTGTTTATTTTCAATTTTTTGGAATGGGTTTGGTTTGCATGGATCATTACCTTGAACTTCTTGTTTGACGGATCGGTGTAGTCAATGAGTCTCTTAGATCGTTAACCGACCCGTTTCTTCCTCCCCAACTTAACTGTAGCCATCTCAGCTAGTTGTAACTCTTTCACTCCCAGAGTTTGTTGCACTTCAGGAGTGTGCTCTTTAGTGGGAGTCCATATGACAACATCTTCACCTGGCTGATACCCTTCAGGAAGGACATCCGACTAGGTGGCCTCAGATTCAGAACCAGTTGGCTGCCGATGTGCTTTGATTTCCTCCATCATTTTCAACAACCTATCAAGTTTATCATTGACAATCATCTAGTTCGCCTTCAGTTCAGTCTGGTTTGCCTTCAACTCAGCGATGTCAATCTTCAACTTAAGATAGAACTTATGTGAACGAGACACGTCATCTAATGGTTCCTCCTCTACTATGTTTGTGGGAGCGTCAAAGATGCCCTCCTCCTCTGCAGCTCGCTTTGCTTCAGCCACCTCCTTCTTGTTGTCGTCCTCGTCCTCGTCCTCAACATCAATTCCCTCTTCCTCAACTCTAGTACTGCCGAGGTTATGGTGTGAATCGTGATATATATGTTCATAGAATTCTTTCTCAGCCTCCTGTGGATTCAATAACGCCTTTGTGACAAGCTGTAAGATAGTTCAAAATAAAGTTCAATCAACTTATGAATTTTTTAAAGTTAATTATATAGAATAAAATCAATTTTCTGGACTTACTTTCTTAATCTTGAATACATCAATACAATCCAACACTGATGGTGTTTTATTGCTTGTCCATGATAGCATCTTTGGGAATTTGATGCCAAGGTTCTCAGAAAATGCACCAGTAAGCTTGGGGATAGCCTCATAAGCCAAAAACTGTAAAGCAATACTAAACCCATAGACTGTGTATTTAGCTTCCTTCGCCTTCTTATTCTTTTTCATCTTCTGAAGGTAGTTTTCCCTCTGATTCATTATGTCCTTATTCAAACTAGGAAACATTCTCTCGTAATATCGCATTCCCTATGGATAATTAAAGAAATCCTCCTCATTCTCCACAAAAGAGAGTATATCCATTAGAATCTTAGTGCTTGACTCTTGTACCATCAAGAGCCCATCTACCAAGTAGCACAACCCCAACTTCCATACGTCCTCCTTCTCCTCACAATTTAGAAATGCAGTTTCTAATTCACCGGATCTCACATTAGCTTCATTATTCAGGTATATCTCCCTGAGCCTCATGTTACTAGATATAGATTTGTACTTCACAACGTCTGGAACTTTGCCAAAGTTTAACACCGTTATCAACGCAAACTCACCAAGCTCGAATCTCAAGTTGCTATCCCCAATAAAAAACTGCAACTCCGCCGGGTTTTTGGATTTCACCTTCCTCAACAGTAGTTGGTGTATAAGTACTCCTGATGCTTGCATTGGAGGAGCAAGAAAACACTGCTTAAACGTACACTGTTTTGCCTTCTCTAATAAATCATACTTCTCAAATCTCTCTTTAATCTTCAATATCACCGTTGTTCATTTTATAGTAACCCTTCCAGGAAAGTGTTCCCCAAAAGGTACAAGGAGTTTTGACTTTTGGTTCGGCATAAGAGAAACAAAGCAATTTAGACAAAATTTTTACAAATTTAAGATATATCAAAAGCATCTAAATTACGTTAAAATATTATTGAAATGCATCGAAATATGTCGAAAAGTGATCGAAATTTCGATCATTTTGATTTCGACGACATTTCGATTGTCATCGAAAAATCCTATAGAAACTATCTCAAATGAGAACAAATAGCCAGGAGGTCAAAATTGTCCATCGAAAATCATCGAAAAACAGAGCACGTCGAAATGGAATCGAAAATTAATCAAAAACAGTCGAAAAAAGATTAACTACTAGCTACTAGAAAAGGTCATCGAACTGTCATCGAAAAACAGTTGAACTAACATCGAAAATTTAGAGCAGTCTTATTTTCTATTTTAAAATGTCATCGAAAATGTATCGAAATTTCAGCACTATTCATCGAAACCTCATCAAAAATAAAATCGAAACACAGTCGAAATAACATCGAAAGTTTATTTTACCTATTTTAAAATATCATCGAAAATGTATCGAAATTTCGACTCTGTAAATCGAAATATTATCGAAATACTATCGAAAATACGTTGAATTTCACGTGATTTTCCGGTACTATTTTCAGCCATACTCATCGAAATATGATTGAAATTTTAACGAAATTAATCGAAAATGCATCGAAAAAATGTCGAAATGAAGTTAAAAATTACGTCATACAAAAATTTCATCCAAAAATTTCTAAATCTCTTCCACTACAAATGCCTTAAATTCAAAAAAATAAAACCCTCAAATTAATTTTGCTTACCTTCTTTTGGAGACTCATTTTTCTCAACGTAACCCTCAACAGTGAGAGAGATTTACGATAGACGGCACGATGAGTTTTTGTCTTCCTCGGTTTACGGCACGACGGGTTCTTGGCTCTTCAGAGAATGAGATGAAAGAGAGAGTTGGAGAGAGAGAAAAATGAGGAGTTTCGGAGGGAAGTATGACAGACACTCCTTTAAAAGTGAGATATATTTTCTCTTAGGTATTAATAAGGGTATTTTCGTCCGCAAACATATTTTTCAAATGTTTTTTAACTTGTGCATATGGGCCAAAATAAGGGTATTAGGGTGCATATTTAACCTAATTTCTCTTGGAAATTAGAGTGTGTCTCCTTTTTTACATTCGCGTTTTAATTAATATCAAATTTTCTTTTCTAATAACTAAATCACTGAGTATACATAATTTACACTTAGCATATATACTTACATACCGATTTTAACTTACTAGTTAAGTATATTAATTTTAATTTTTATACTCATTATTTCATGTGATATATACCTCGATGTACCGGTTATTTTGATAAAAGATTTGTAAAACGGATATGGGCCAAAAATTCAGTCAATTTTGGGGTTTAGATTTATGGGCTATTTCAATCCAACACCTAATTAAGCTCACACACGTGTCGTGCCGCGAATGGACAATCGCACAAAGTTTGATCCTGCGACTGTATGGTTACCTCCGATGGTCCGCCAGGTCTCGTCACTCGTTCCCCTCCAAACCATTTTTACTTTCCCGCCTTATTTGAATAAAATACAAAATTAAAATAAAACTGAAAAGTTTTCATCTGATACTGACAGTAAACTAAAGCCCTAGGTCGAATACCAAAACCCAAATCACGCCGGGAAATGTCGACGTGGAAGATATTCTCCGGCGCCGGGAACAATTACCGGTGGGAAGCCACCAGTCGAGACATCAAGACCCGACCCGAAGTCGGACCGAGGGATATTGGCGCCCAATCTCATGTACAAGTACACAACTCAAGCTCGCGACTCCCTTCCATGGCTGACCTTTTGCTTCAAGGTAAATTCTCTGGTTCAAAATTGCTATGTGCGCCTTTGTTAGTTTACGCAGCGATGCTGATTTGATTTACTTGGCTCAGGATGTTCGAAGCTTCTGGAGGATAGTGACGAAGGTTTTGATAAAACTCCGATGTTCAAAACTGGATTAGGGCGAACTGTTCCAGTGAAACAATCTTCGATTGCCAAAGCGCTATCTGTTCTTGGCCAAGATGATTCAACTGATACAGGTTCCTTTTACACCTTTTTTTTTTTTTCAATTTTTTTAATATTTTATCGATTTCTTTTTAATTTTCTGTTTTTGGTTAATGTAGTGTCAAAATTTACGAGGAAATTTATCTTATTTTACATGTTCTAAGCCAATCTTTATTTATTTATTTATTATTATTTTTTTCAATCTTCTATTTGGTAGCAATGGAAAGACAAAATTGGGTGTAACTAGTATATATTTCTCAAGGAAATGATAAGATGGGGTTGAGGTTGAGGCTTGACCGACTTAACCGCATCCAAGTAGACTGGATTTGGTTTCTAAGCATCTGAAAGAAACAAAGTTGATATTCCTAAGTTGATGGTTATATTGGTCTTAATGTGTTGTGCAGGTCAAGTACAAGCTAGAAATAGTGAATGTGATTTCTCTAAGTCCCTTTTCCAGACAGGCTCTGGGAAAATGGTTAATATTTCTTCAGATGGTCTAGCTAGAGCAAAGACATTATTGAGATTGGTCGAAGACAATGATCCTGGCAATTTTCAGGGCTTCCAGGGTTCGAGGAAGTTATCTAATACTGATTCACCTTCTGGGTGGCAAAATGTATCTCACTTGGAAACAAGAGAAGTTGCCAATGGTTATGGTAATATGGACGGTGACTCCGTTTTAAGTTCATCATCATCTTGTAGAACTGATTTAGGACAAGCTGTACTCAGAAATGAAGCAAAGCCACACCTGACGCCATCCAGGATGTATAATTCAGTAACCAAAGTACCACCAGTAAGGTTTCAAACAGCAGGTGGAAGATCGATATCTGTTTCAAGTGATGCACTACAACGTGCGAGGAGTCTTCTTGGTGATCCAGAGTTAGGAACTTTCTTGGACATAGGGGATGCAGTTAATTCAGATTTTTCACTTTCGAAAAATAGAAGATTGGTTGATACTTTAGTAAATGAGGAAAATGATCCCCAAACTACTTTAACCCATCAGAAAATGGCAATGAGCAACTTCATGCCTAAAAGCTTTGTTTCTCCTTTACGGTCATTTTCAAAACAAATGCAATCATCGGTGAACTCAGAAAGTATAGATTCAGGGACTAACTTGATCAAGCAGTTTGATGCAGTTAGCCATGATAGTGTTTGCAAGTTAAACAGAAACCTTACTTGTCAACAAGAGCCCTTAAGAAATGGATTATGTTCAACCAATACAGTTGTAGATAACTCTTCGGCAAATAGTATCGGTTTAAGAAAGAATCTGGTTGGAAAGTCACCAGGCAGGCAACTGGTTGATATATCAAATACCGTTGGTACAGCTTCTGCAAATGATAGACAGGCAACTAATGAAAAAAGGAGAATTCTAAGAACTTCTAAATCTCCATTCAAGAGGCCCCGCAGTTCCAAATTCTCCACCCCTATGAAAAGCAATGCTGCTCTTGCTCCTAATGGTAAAATTCATTTATGCATTCAACGGAACTAGTTTCTATCAATGATCAATTTTATCCTCATTAAGCTACACGTTCCATCAGGTTTATCTACTTTTTACTCTGAACATTCTTGTTCCAAAGGAAGGGTTTCCAGTCGATATCCTTTTCAGAAAAAAAGACTGTATGTCAGGGAATATTTTGGAGAGCCTCCCGAGCACAACTTGGTAATAACCTAGTGATCCTGTTAATTGCCCTTAAGAGATTACTTCTGCTCTTACTACTGAAGTGCTTTATGTATTCAAATGGATGTAGTTAACATCTTCATCAGACCAGTTCAGAAGAATTAGAGCAGATAATGCGGAAAACTTCACATTCCCTGATGACTCTGGTGTAAGATGCATAGGAGCAGAAGTTTTCTTCCACATGTTGATCCGGTCTGGAGCTTTGGAGCAATATGCTTCCAAGGAGTAAATTTTTTCTCTCAATTTTCTTCTTTCTTCTACAACTCTTCTCTGAGTTATATTACTCAGTTACAGATTCTATCTTAACCTAGATAGGGGCTGGTTAGGTCCCATAGCCTCGTGTACTTTTTTACTCTGCAGGTGTGATCCCTGTATTGATTTATTGGTAGTATATTCGTAAATGCTCTATGCTTGTTTATGTAAGATTATGTGATTGAACTTTCAATCTATATGCTAAACGATGTACTCTAGGTGGGTCAAAAATCACTACAAGTGGATCATCTGGAAGCTGGGATGCTATGAAAGATGCTATCCAACTAAATCTTCCGGAAAAATTCTGACAATTTCCAATGTGCTTGAGGAGTTGAAGTATAGGTACAGGACTAGTAGGATCGTAATGTTTTCTCTCTTTGGTTAGATAAGCATCCATGAAAAAATGTTGTCAAATATATTGGTGTAGGTATGAAAGAGAAGTGAATCATGGCCACCGTTCTGCAATTAAAAGAATTCTTGAAGGGGATGCTTCACCTACTTCAATGATGGTTCTATGTATTTCGGCAATTAATTCAAATTATGACCCAAAGATTGAGGTTACTTCTTTGGGTCTTGGTGATGCTGAAAATCATACTGTTGCTGCTGCAAAAGTTGAACTAACTGATGGTTGGTAAGAAAATCCTAGGATATAAACTGGCATTATCAAAGGATGCTTTTGAAGATGTTTGGCATGGCGTGTAAGAATATTTTGTCTTACAGGTATTCAGTGGATGCTCTTTTGGATGTAATGCTGTTAAAGCAGCTTAATGCAGGAAAGTTGTTTAATGGGCAGAAACTCCGGGTACTACGTTCATCTATGGTTTCCAATTTACGCTTCTTGATTGGGCATTAAAGTTAGAGCTCCTTCTGCTTACAAGATTAATTCTTATCTGTAGATTTGGGGAGCAGGACTATGCGGCTGGGTTGGGCCTGTTTCACCCCTTGAGGTTTTCACTAGCTTTAGAATGTCTTTTCAAAGAAGTCAAATTTAAAATATGTATTTCCTTTTAGTTGGGGGATTTCTCAGGGTTCTACTATCACATAGGTGCCAAGAACAGCTAATCTAGGTCTGCACATAAATGGAACATACAGAGCTCAATGGGCTGATCGACTTGGATTCTGTAAGCACCATTCTAAATACTTAGATTTATTAATACCAATTTTTGATGACTCTGGGCTGTTGCTATTTGATCTTCTTACTCCTCAAATCCGTTTTGACAGGTAAGGGTCTTGGAACTCCTTTAGCTTTTAAATGCATCAAAACTAATGGAGGTCAAGTCCCACTGACTTTGTTTGGGATCACACGGATATACCCAGTCCTCTACAAGGAAAGGTAATTTGAAAAGTGATTTCATCCTAGTTTTATTTGAGAAACTTATCTTACCTATTTTGTGATGAAAATTGTCAATGTTGCATCCATCTAGGTTACACAATGGAAGTTCAATTGTGAGATCAGAGAGGATGGAGAATAAAGTTGTGCAATCGTACAACCGGAGGTGACTGTACTGCCATAGGCTCTCAGCAAGTCAATTTTAAGTTGTTTCACTCAAAAAGATCTTCATTTATTCTAAATTTCTAATTTGTTTAGTCATGCACAATCAGATTTCAGTATCGCCTATTATTGTATTCCCTTTTTTTTTGCGGGGTGGGGGTGCTGGGGGTGGTGGAACTATTTTGGTACTTTTTGTGGCTTTTTGATACACACACATGCTGATACTATGTAACTTTCCTCTTTGAAGTGTTGATTCGATTATATGTAACTTTCCTCTTGAAGTGTTGATTCAATCTTGCAAGTTGTGTCTTGAAGTCATGGTCGATTTTTCGCTTGGTACAGGCGCTCTATTATTGTCGAGAGCATTGTTTCCGACTTTCAGAGGGGCATAAAACATTCACATGCTTATAATGATACTGAGAGTGAAGAAGGGGCAAAAATCCTGAAGGTGCTAGAGACAGCTTCACAACCTGAAGTTCTATTGGCGGAGATGAGTCCAGACCAACTAAGTTCCTTTGCAAAATATCAAGCAAAAATGGAGGTGGGATTGCCGTTTAAGTGCTTTGCTTGATTGAATAGATTTACAGTAGAAAGGGATTACTAATCATGGCAGGTCTGACCTTAGGCAATTAGGCATTCGGACATGGAGAAGTCAATAGAGAAAGCATTGGAAAATGCTGGCTTAGGTAAGAGAGAAGTCAATCCATTTATGAGGGTGAGGGTGGTTGGTCTTACAAGTAGAACGTATCAACGAAAGGACAGTCCTAAAGAAGGCTTAATAACAATCTGGAACCCAACTGAAAAACAGGTAAACTAAAGTGTCTTTTTGCTATGTCCTATGTCTATAATAAGAGAGTGCCAGGATAAATATGGTGACTCTGTTCCCTTTCTTCCTGCTTTTCTCTTCATGCTGGTTATGAATGTTATGGAATAACATCGGAGTGTTTTAATAATTTCTAACTAATGTGAAAGCAAGCTGAGCTGGTTGAGGGTAAGGCATATAAAGTTGCAGGGCTTCTACCAACAAATACTGATGCTGATACTATTTATTTGCAAGCAAGAGGATCCACTACCTGGCAGCCTTTATCTCTGCTTGAGTTGGAACATTTCAAGTAAGTGTTCACTTTTCTATTCCTGTTACGTAAAGGGAAATTCATACTCAAGTTGCGATTGTCCTCTACAGGCCATTCTTCACACCTCGCAAATCAGTTGTACTGTCAAATTTGGGAGAAGTTCCTCTCTCCAGGTGAATCTTTGAAACTTATGCGTAGCTTATGCTTCTGATTGATTGTTTTTTTTTTTGAAATTGTTATCGTACTTACTCTTTTTTTTTCCTTTCTTTTTTGAATTTTTAGCGAGTTTGATATTGCTGCATTTGTCGTCTTAGTTGGGGAGGTTTACAAAGGTGCTCAGCAGATGAAACAGTGGGTGTTTGTCACAGATAGATCCATCTCTGACTTACAATCCGAGGAATTTTCTGATTGTTTGCTTGCCATTTGCTTCTGCTCACCATACATCGATGACGATTCTTCTATACCATTTAACCGTAACCTTGCAGGATCAACGGTACTTACATTTATTCTTCTTGCTGTCAACCAGAATGACACTACTTTTTTTTTTTTCAAACATTAGGTATAAACTGAGGAAAGTTAGTCGTGTCAGGGCCTCGTAAAAAGTTTAATCGTTAATTTTGGCAGTTTGACTATTTGAGGTAGCATAAGCAATCTCGGGCAGGAACTAATAATTTTTTTGGACGTATGATCCATTAATCCAATTAGAAAGCAGAAATATTTGACTCATTTCCCAGCCAAGGCTCATTATTCCCATAGCATTTATGGTAACAAGCATTTGTTACTCGACGTAATAGAGCAATGCTGTGTCATAAAATTTTGTAACCAACACGCACCGTCGTTTCTCACAAATATATTAAGCAAACCACTTCTTTTTCTTGTAAGCCTTTTAATTGAAACTTCCTAAATTTCTTTGCAGGTTGGCTTCTGTAATCTCATAAAGAGAGCAAAGGACCAAGTAAATCATCTCTGGGTAGCTGAAGCTTCAGAAAATTCTACCTATTTCTTGAGTTTTGACACTCCGCCTTGTTCTCACCTAAAAGACGCTGCTGTTTCTGCTGAAAGATGGGGAAAAACTTCTGAATTGGTCTGAAGTGTAAAACTTTGCACTCTGTTATGTTCTTTCCCATATGTTGTATGCCCTTATTAACTTTTATGGGGTAACGTCTACAGATCACTGATAAGCTTAGAGAGAAGGTTTCATTTATTATTGGCGATCATAACGGCTAATGGTGAGAATAGCCGATCTCAACTGACCATGGTGAGTCTCTGTCTCTTTGTACTTTTCTTTGTTTGCTTCCTGTTGTTTTGGTATTGAAGTTCAGATTCCTGGATTGAGGAATTTGTCTTTCCGAACATCAGCATTTGATTTACAGTTCTTTCCAACTACAAGTCAGGTCTGTTCAATATCATTCTTGTGCAATGATATTACCCTATGATAATTAATGTACGTTAATCCATTAGGAACTAAAATAATTTTATGTGATTTTGTCAGGTTATTAACTTGTGCAACATCTGAAATGTACTTTTCTTGACATAGATATTGAGGTTGCATGCAGTAATGGTGCAAATCAATGGATTTTAGGAGTTTACCATCTGGGTTGGCAAAAAGGAGCTTCCTTCCTTCATAATGTGAAACCTGTTCCTTGAATTATGTCATTATTTCCTGGAACATGTGTGTTTTCCCAGCATTGAATTGGCAAGAGTTCTTTCGTAGGAAACTTGAAATTCTACTTTGAAGCATGCTGTTCTGGAAAGTAAGTTGTCAAACACCAAATACCAAGCCACCCAAGCCATCTTCTCTTTCGAATCGCATTTCAGACAGGTCGGTTCTTTTGTACTTTCCCTGGTGCAGGGAGGAGAAGACTGGCGTGGAACGCTCTGGAGGACTCAAATTTTGTTTAAACTCAAAAGTTTGCATACTAGCTGATTTTTTGCACTAGTAAAGGAACAATTGTTCATATTGGAAGTTATTTAAACAATTATGTTCATGTAAACTCAAAAGTAAAAGTATGTTTGGTTCTTCTATATTGTATCGAGTTTTTATACATTTCCTTGTGGCTCTTATATATACTGTAAGATATTCCATTATTACACTATGCCATGTTACAGAGTCGTATCTCCTGGTCTGCCATACGGGAAGGAATAGCAACAGGATACTGTAATTGGTGGAATGTAAAAGGATAGCCTTTTGAACTTGCGGTTGTATTTCCGAAGTAGAAGAAAATACGGATTGAAGAAAAAGAAAATACGGATTGAAGAAAAGATTAAACAAATGGAGGAAAAAGCAAACGTGTGATAGAAATAGCATGAAACTCAATGTACGAGGAGGGGAACTAAATAGCATGAAACTCAATCCCACATCGGAAATAGCAAGATCCACAAAGAAAGTTATATTCGTGTACGGAAGCTGGTCTTATCGCCGGGCTCAGCAACGCGGGCCTGTAATCCAAGTGGAGGCATCAGATCAATGGGACTTTGTGTTAGCTCATTGGGCCGGACCTGATTTAGCTGTCTACCGGCCCGCCCGTTCCAAGTCGAGAGTTGGGAAGTGTGAGTTAGGCGAAGGCCTGGCTTACACTTCCCCTAGAGGCGAGGGAACCGCGTGAGGCTGGCTTCACAGAGCAGCGCCCACCTCCCGCTCCCGGCAGTGGAAGGATTACGGGCCGGTGCTAGTCAGGTTCAGTATGGTCTAGTGGGGCTAATTTAATAGGACCATTAATTTTTTTGTCTAGCAACAAAGTTTTGGGTTCTAAAATCGGGTGTTGACCTGATTATTGTACAGTAGGCAAAATAAATAATAAAATTTGATGTTATCGGTGGTGGTGGAGTGGAAACTCACGTTGGTCAGAGACTAATAACACAACTCTGAATCGCGAGATTTCCATCCATACATTGAGTTGAGTTGAGTTGGTCTGAGTCGAACATGATCTATGAAAATAGTTCCCACAAGTATTATTAGCAGATGTCTAAAATTACTTAATTCTGCGCGAACATGTTTAAATCCCAAATTTATACAATGCGGGATCACTTGTATACCAGACAGACCAGTACAATATTTTTTAAAGAATGGAAGCATTTAAACAATGAACCCTTTTTCCCATTGCTATGTGAAAGCATAAAAGAAAAGCCTTCAAAGAATGTTTTTACAAAAATTGGAAGAGCAACTCGTTCCACACATCAGGTACACCAGGCAAGCACCAATGTATGCAATCAGAGTAACTCGCAGGTTTTGATAATTGCTCGGGCTTCAGAGGCTCCCAGAATTTGCGGTAGACCGACGGGTGACCATCTTTTCGATACTCAGAAAGCTGAGTAATGTTGAGAACTAAAACTTTTGAACCCAGCTTGTTGAGGACCTTGTCCACCATGCGCATGGTAGGCAAGTCAGAACCACTTCCCCAGTAGCCCTCGAAATTGATTGGAGTTTTCTCATTATAGCAGTTGCCTTCACTTCCTGGATTCCATTCTCGATTCCTGAAATTGTAAGAAACATATATTGGTTCTAGGTTCTAATAAAGATTACGAAAGTGAAAACGAGATGCTATAAGATAAAAGCAGAGGTCGCTTCCTCAAGTTTAGCTCCTTCTGATAGTGGACATAATTGCAACAGAATTTAACCCTATTGCTAACAAAGTACATTTTTGTTTCCAATATATATTTGCAAAGATCCCTTTTATACCACATGGGAATTATTGCCAAAAGAATTGGCCAAATGGTGACATCTGCAGAAAACTTATTAGATGGATTATCACCACCAATCATTCTACAGAACTTCTGATTACAATGAAGTAAACATTCATTCTCCCTAATACTTACTTGATCAACTACGAAACAATTCAGAGTCTGAATCTACAGATTAACAACTATGATCTTGTTTAACTGCAAATTGCAGACTTTAGAGTCTATCTCCTCCATATTGAGATGGGTAAAAGTGTAGGATACTAAATAAACAGTGTAGGATGCAGAGAAATAGTTCTAAACTTGATAAAAGCCAGTAGAAAAGATGCCTAATTGACCCGACTTGTATGCAAGCAAAGCATACATGCATTCCAGCATTGTGTAACAGCATTGCAAATTTTCAAGCATATTGAAGGGATGAAAAAGAATGTGGCAGTAAAGAGTTCTGGCGCTTACCAAAGATGTGTAGGAGACATTGTAACAAAAAAGACCTTCTTGCGAGGGTCCACTTTAGTGGTGATCCAATCTGCCCAAGCTTCCATGGCCAACTCCATAGCACCAAGGCCATCTACCTTTTCACAAATGCCACTTTCTTCAGTACTCCATCTGCATGAGTTGGTCGCCTGATTAAGATACCTATGCATCATGTTCTAAAACTAAACTCAAGGGGTTATTATTATGATTATACTTACAACAGCTTAACTGGACCTTGTCTCCACCAGAGGTAAGTGTTAAAAATTAATATATCAGCAGGCTCCCACTGTGATGAATGCTTGAGAACTGTATCTGGACGAATTATCCGATCATCCAGTCGGTGATTCACTGGGTCATCAGAATTTGATTCTACGAGAAGTGGTGCCCAGAGAAATTCGATAGTTGCATTATATTCCTGCAAATGACACAGAGCAAATGAAGAACACGGGAAGTAGATAAGGAGTCTGTTTTAGCTATTTATGCCTTATGCTAGCCCACGAAAAATCTATCCCCAACAATCATTGCTTTGTATTTTTCCCAGGATAATTGTACAAATTATTATTTGCTCTGAAAGAGCTTGGGACACATTCTTTTAACCCCCGGTTCTATTGGTACTTGTTTTCCTGTTCTAGTTGCATCATATACAACATCTTAGACAGGAAATTTACTTACCTCTGCTCTGAATATGGTAAGAGGGGCATTTGGGGACATGGATTTTTTATCTGCAGGAATTACTGACTGTAACAAACACACCATTGATATCCATTGCCCTCTGTTTAATGAGTCCCCTACAAACATAAGCCTTTTCCCTCTCAACTTCTCCCATATTTCAGTTACATTCCACCTAAAAGGGGTAAATCAACCATCAGTAAACGCAAAATAAAAATTAGAAGGAATATCTGTCAACAAATAAGTTATATACCATTCTTGATTATAGAGAACGCTAATGCTTGTCCCCACAAGCAAATTTGGTTAGTCCAATTACATGGATTCCTTTGCATCATTGTGCTTCAAATTGCCTTTTCAGGTCATTGAAAAGCCTCTATCTATACCAACTCCACTAGCATGAAAATAAAGAATTCAACCATGAAATTGCAATGACTAAAAATAGCTAGAACAAAGAAAAGCACCTCTTCAAATTGCAGCCATGGGGTTGCCATCTCCAATTCTGGTAACTCAAATCATCCCTCCCATGCTTGTGACACGCCAACTGGTCCGACATGTACGGACACTCAGACTCCTTATAGAGCGGATACGAAGTGTTATCGAACACCCATTTGCCCGAAAACACGTCACAGGTCTTCGAACTATTTCTCCGGCGACCGGACTTCGTCTTACGGTCCGCCGTCCACTCAATTTTCCGGCGATTGTACTCTCGGGTGGAGTTGCATCTACTGAATCGATCAAGAACCTCTGAAAAAATAACATAAACCCAATTGAACCCATCACGTAAAATCAAACAAAAACGACAAATCCAACGAAACCCAGCTCAGCAATCGATCAGAAAATCCAAATTTTTCGAAGGAAAAATTCAAGAGTAAGAAGAGTAAAGCAAAACCCAGAAGCCAAGTCAAGCTTAACGTAAAGAAAAAGCCATTTATATGCATAAATATACCCGGAGCTCGACTCTGAAGTCTGGAAAGATTGGGCTTGACGAAGATGAAGGGGGGTTGTTGATGGTGATGGTCATTGTGAACGTGATCTTGGTCTTCTTGAATTTGCAGAATGCTGCGTTCGTAGTGAAGGATCGACAAGACGATGAAGACGAGGAAGAGCAATGCCAGTAGAGGGAACTGGGTCTTCTTCTTGCTCCACCTCTGCATCATGAAAAAGAAAAAAAAAGAAAAAAAGAAAGAGACAGAAAGAGTTGAAATGAATCTCTATCCCTGAGTCTGAGGTTTCTTCAGAGATATGTATTTGACTGAATCATTGAAAAAGAATAGGAAATGGAGATTTTGGTTGGGACAGGGAACAGTAGTCCAGCCCAGGCAATGTATTAATGTCAGCAGTTGTTGGGATATTCTTCTACTGCGGCCGGAACTATTTAGCTTCTGGTGCACCTGCTTGGGGATTTTTTTTTTCCCAATAAGGTTATGTCTAATTTTATGTTCAATCATTAAATAAGGGCTACATAATCTAAAGTTTGAATTACTTAATTAATTTTTAGATTACGTATTTAAAAAATTAAATTGTTAATATGAGGTGGCATTAATTAAGTAGGTAAATGTGAATTGAAACACCATTCTTATTCTTATTAATAATATTAATACTCACTAATAAGAAAATTATAATTAACTTAATAGAGTTGGAATTAGAAAATCGGAAAATAATAAAAATTTCCTTGACAATATTCAATGATTCATATTGAAATCATATTGAAGATTGTTACTGGTGCCATGTCATATTATATAAGAATCTGTGAATATTAAATATCCTAAGACATGAACACGATTGAGGTAGTCTACAATTAAATTTTGACAAAGAAAACTGATCGTGTGTTTGATTATAAAAAGTGGTCCACATCAGATTCTCCAAAGAATATCTGAATTAATTAACTAGGGAATTAATTAATAATAGGAGGAAAAGGCGATAGAAAATTGAAGAAAGTCTAATAATTATCTCATTTGAATTATTTTTTGCGGTTGAGATTCCTGGCGTGAATTTTATATCATTGATATGCTCGTTTATTTTTGGTATAACCAGTCATATATTATAACGAATATATGGCTATTCCATATTTTATCATATGTTAGCACAGTTGTCATGCCCTTTTTTGGTGATTTGCCTGATGAGGCCTAACTTCTACCACAAAACTATATCAAAGAGAAATAATCTTTAAAAAAAAAAAAAAGACAGACACTGCGTTATCTGACAAAATATTTATCTTGAGGACCATTTTTTTTTTTTTTTTTTTGGGGTAGCAAATTGCCACTCTTCTAAGAAGTTGTACTTCAGACATTCTTTATAAACACCCTCCAATGTTGGTCTGATTCATATATCATAAAGCTTAATTTTACTCCCGTTCTAAGACATAAAAACAAGGGAAGAGATGAACTTTTTCTATAGAAATTTCGACAAATGCCTTATCGCTTTCCCAGTTTCTTCTTTTTTCGATGTATGAATTAGTAGTGTAAAGGTTCAAGCAAAATGGTACAGACAAATCATTTATCCGAGTCGAAATTGGATTACAAACTTAGCATGTTTTGGGTCATTGGTGAAAAATGTAAGCATAGAAGAGCTCATTCCAAACATCAGGCACACCAGGAAGGCACCAATGATCACAATCTGCATAGCTGCTAGGATCGGATATTTGCTTCTCAGTTAGAGGCTCCCATTGTTTTCTATAGATTGAGGGATGAGCTTCTTTTCTGTAGTCTGAGAGCTGAGTAATGTTAAGCATTTGAACATTTAGGCCTCTTGTTTTCAAGCTGTCAAGTACATTCTCCACCACTCTCATCATTTTGGGATCTGTCCCTCTTCCCCTATATCCCTCCTTAAAAATCTGCTCTTTTTCTCCATAGCAATTTTTACCTTTAGCTCCACCCCATTCTTGAGCCCTGCAATTTAGATGCATGCATTGTTTCATCAATATTTATCTTTAAATTTTCTTGCTTTCAATGAGATCAAGCAGTCCTGATTTTCTTGTTTTGTATGGCCAAAAAAAAAAAAAAAAAAAAAAAGAAGCTATTTGTCACGACTCTGATGCAATGGACACGTTTGTTGCTAAATTGTATTGTTATATTAAGTAGTTGTATCTATGGCGTTTCTAAGTGTCCGTTTATGACTTTAACATGTTAAGAGTAATGCTAAATAGTAGTATTATTTATATGGCTCTTTTATAAGAACAAGTTGAACTCATACAAGTTGTACGTACCTATATCTTTTGCTGAAAATAATGGAATTTTGTACATGTACACCAACCTTCTGTATTAAATGCTATATAATTATGAATGTGGGACAGCATAATTTTTAAAAAAAATAATATTTATAAACATTGAATACAGATTCACAAATATAAATAAAGAGACACGAACAACGCACCCCACCTAACGGAAATATTATAAATCTTTTGGTCTTGGAGGATTGGCCAGTGAATCCTTTCACAGGTCAATGCATGGTGATTTGAAACTACATATATATTCCATCTTAATCAATGATTAAGAACACCTTAATACATAAATAGTTGTTATTAGTGAAAAATCAAGGGGTATTAATTTTATTTGCTTGAGTCATGAGAACCATTAATATTTCACATGGTTTATTTAAACCAAAGTATTGGGTTAGAGTATCATTATACCTTTCATGGATGGGTGACATACTAACGAAAAACAATTGGGTCTTGTTTGGGTTAACATGGACTTCCAACCAGTCGGACCATGTCTTCAAAGCCATCTCATAGGCGCGTAACATCTTAACCTCTTTATAAATCCCATTCGAACTCTCAAAAGATCCCCACCTTAATTATTGCACATAAATCAAAAGAAAACCAAAGTTTATTTACTTTTTTTAATTAATTGCAAAATCAAAATTGGTAGTTCCAACTACTTATTATTAAGAAGTTTCTAATAGATTCCAAAAGTAGTATTATAAGAATTAATGAAAAGAGTGTAATTAAGGATATGTTTATAAAGAAAATTGTACTTACAAGACTTTCATTTTGGGTCTTCTCCACCAAAGATAGGAATTAAAAACAAGAATGTCTGCGTCGGTCCAAAATCTAGCATGTTTTTCTATTGCTTGGACTCTAACTATCCTATCTGGCACACGGTGGCTCACTGGATCATCTGAGTTTGATTCCACCAGCAATGGTGCCCAGTAGAACTCAATTGATGCATTGTATTCCTTAATTGGATTTATCAACCGTTACTTGTCTTTTTCTATTGAGTTATATATGTATTATATACATATATATTATTTCACAAGAATAATAGGTGATATAATAAATTTTTTTAAAAAAATTATATTAGGCACCTAATGGCCGTTAGGTTCCTTGTTTTAAATTATTGGTTTTGAGCATATCCGATTCAAAAATATTGATTTTAAAAAAGAATTAGTTAGAAACACAAATTTTGAATGTCCAAAATAGTGTCTGGTAAGTTGTTTTCAAAAATTAAATTATAAAAACAAAAGCAAGAATAAGAAAATGATGTTTAGTTGTTTTCCTTTATAATTAAGGATAAAACTAATTAAACAAACCAGTGCTTAAAAGCAGGAAGCCAAATGCCTATTCTTCATTTTTTTTAAAAAAAAAAAGATAAAATGGATGCAAAATCAAAACAAAGCCTTATACTCTTTAAGCAATTTATGGGGTAGACAATGTATATTGGTGATGTGAGTTTTTGAACGTCAATGACACCATAAGTTCATAAACGCTTAAGAATTAGTGATAATAAGATCATTATATGATTATAATTAAATATTTTTATAAAGAAATAGGAGATATTTTCAAATTTTAAAAACTTGTTTGCACGTATAAAAAAAGAGAGCCTTTTTAAACTGCATGTCACACACCTTTTATTCTATCCAATTTTTAATAATAGTAAAAGATTTTGACAAAAAAAAAAAAGGACAGTTATTGTCACTAATTGCTCAATTAAAGGATTTTTTTTTTGGATATTTATTGAGTTCATGGACTAAATGGTGACTGTAGAAAGAATTTGCGAACCTCTAGTGCCGTAAATCCGGAAATAAAATGAAGAAAAAAGAATAAGTTATTACAGGCCCAGCCGGAGGACTTTACATTTTTGGACATGGTCCAATATAGCTTAAGAATCCTCCAAAAGAAAAGCCCAAAAAGGAGCCCAACATGAAACCCGTTCCAAATCTGACGCGCAATTTTGAGAATACAAGTCCAAGAAGTGCTGCTCGGATGAAAATTGTTTTATATATGGCTAAATTATGCTGTGTGTGACATTGTCAAATGCATGAGAAATTTTGCAAATGCATTGGTCTCACGTAATTATAATTATATTATGATAGTCTTTTTTTCTTTTTCTTTTTTTTTTTTGCTGGTATAGTTATAATATGTTAGTCGAATATTGCAAAACAAATATTCTAATTGCCTGAAAATAATATATAGGAGTACTCTTATCTCATATACTGAAGATGTAAATAGGTTTTTTTTTTAACAGTTTGCTATGTGTACTAATAGGAGTTTAAGGTTTTAAAAACAAGAAAACAGCGAACATAAACGTTGCCAAAATAAGTTCTAAAATTCCACCCTTTTCTGAGTGAAAAGAAAGAGAAATTAGCCATAAAGAAAAATAGAAAAAAGAAAAAGGAAGACTCACAGTGGCATTAAAGATGTTTAAGGAGCCATTAGCGTGCATGGTTTTGAAAGATGGAAGTATGGCCGAGTCGAGCAGGCAAACCATGGAAACCCACATGCCTCTATTAAGGGAATCCCCAACAAACACGAGCCTCTTGTTTCTTAGTCTCTCAAGCAGCGCTGTGGCATTGAACCTAGCTTATAATATTAACATGGAAAAACACGTCCCCCAACACACTTAATTAAACAAACCATCCAATAAAAAGAAAAAGTTTTGTAATCATCATCCACCCTAGCTAGAAGATAAAAGAAAAACAAAATGTCACATATCATACTTATATTATGACAAATTTTTCATGAACACATACGTATAAGTACGTGAGTAGTAGTCACATACTCTGACATAATTCTATCCAAACAATATCAATATATATATATATATATATATATATATATATGAATAATATGGTTTAACATTAACAATGTTGTCAACTTAATTATAATACTCATTCCGAGTTTTTAAATGAATGAGTTAGTGCAAATTTTAAGATAGCATATTCAAAATTTTTTAACAATGTTACTAACTCAGTCATTTGAACCATTAATGAAAGCGTGAACGTGATTCGGAAACAAATTAAGCAAATTTTGAGCAATTTATTCGTTCTAATCGAATTTCGTCCCGACTTTTTAAATGATTGAATTAAAAATACTGCTATCTAAATCGTTTAAAAAGGTAAAGAATGCCGTTCAATCGGAATACACATATATATATATATATAGTTTATTTTGGGAGATAATTAATAATAATGCAACATATATAGCTAGGCAGACCTGGGGAGGTCGCAATGGTGAGGTTGCCACCTCCAATTCCGAAAGCTCAAGTCCTGCCTTCCAAACTTCTCACAAGCCAGCTGATCCGACATGAACGTGCATTGTTTCTCATTGTAAAGAGGGTAAGATTCGTTGTCGAAAACCCACTTCCCAGAAAACAGATTGCAACTCGAATCGGATTCGATGGATGAAGCGCCTCTAGACTTGGAACAATTTTCCAACATTTGGCCACCATTTTGGCTAAGGTAGACTACGGCAATGACTAATATTGTAACTAGAATAGCAACAAGGGAATGAAAGCTGTTTCTAATGCCTAATGTTGGAGGAGGAACTATTTGGTTTTTCTTAGTAGCCATTGATGGATTTGGTTTCAAGTTGATCTACCTAGTTAGTACTTTTGGCTTTGTCTCAACAATAAGGAAGTTTATAAGGTGGAATGTTCTTAGTTTTTTTTTTTTTATTATTTATTTTTTCACTTTTGTTCTCCATCTTTGAAGCTTCTCATTGGTTGGGTGAGTGTCTTTTTCTAGGGTTGGTTTTGCTGGGATTAGGAGTTGATTTAGATACATGTTAGGAGTGGTTTACTGAAAGCAACAAAAGGTGGGGGAGTGGGGAGTGGGGACATACTTTGGAAGTTTGGGTTGTACATAAGCTTTGCCTGAGTTAGTGAATTGACCAAAGTATCCTTTCTTGTGGGGCCTTTATAACGACCGTTAAATTGTTTTTGCGGCAAAGTGTTAAAAACTGAATAGGCTAGGCTAGAGTCTAGATAGAGTCTAGGCTATAATGAGGTATTATAGGATAATAAATAAGTGCCTCACGGTTCCCTTTTCTTTGTACTTGCTTTGACATAAGCAAATGCTAAATATTGCCATAGCTTATAAATAATTGATGAAAACACTAAATCTTCAACGAGTTAAATTTTCTGTAAAATCGCCTAACTCGTGTGAGTTCCTTATATGTTCTAAACTTAGTATTTGAATATGTGATTAGTTAAAAAAAAAATCAGCAATAATTAATGTTATCTCAATTAACATTTGTGCTAAATTTGGCATTCAATTAATATATATGTATATATATATTCTTTTTAATCGTCTCCCCTGTAATTAACCACTAATAATAAAAAATTAATGAATCCTAAAAAGTTTAATGAATCCTAGATTTGACGTTAATTATTATTTTGTCGAAAGAAGGTAATACATAAACGAAGAACCAAATTGCTGTGAATAATTCTAATTTTTTTTTTATGGTTAATATATGTAATTAAATCGGCTCGAGCTTCAATTAATTGGTTCTCACTTTCTTAAATATTTGATTTGATCACTTTCACAATATTTGTTACTGCGCACAACCAGTTCAAATTGATCCAAGTGGTTAGAATTGAATTTCGCTTTTGTCAAGATTGAGGAGAAGATGTCATTAAAAATGAGCGCGTTATCTCACTAGGAGAACAAAGTCCATATCAATGCATTCAATTCACATCCGGTAAAACAGACATATAATTGAAGTTTTTGTGTATACTATAGTTCTTAACTAGGAGAAACTGACATAGAGCTCGAGAATTTAGATAAAACGACACAATTAGGGAATGATCATAAGAAAAGCAATATGAAATAAAGTATACCAAGGGAACTTTCTCAAGGACTTTATATATCTATCAATAGTGCTCATATCAGTTTGGTAATAATATGTCAATTACTTACAATATAACTTTCTCAGGGTCTATAGAAATTAATTAATTATGAGTTGCAAGTAATTAATTACAGAATTTTATTGTATTTTTTTAAAATTTTGTGGAGACTATTTATATTTTCTTTTCTTTAGTTTAAAAAACTAAATAAATAATTGTTTTTAGTGTCAGGATAATTTCCCATATTCTTTTGACATTTTCTTCAAGTGATATTCTGATCAAAGTATTATAGCCTAAGTTTGAATTTGGCATTATCAATATGACCTAATATATTATTGCCTTGTCTTATAGGGTTATTTTAGTAACTTGAAACAAGTAAGATGTATTTTTTACTCCAGTACCATAGTAGTAATAATAATAATAATAATAATAATTGAAAAAAAAAAAAGCTGTCGTCACCTCTAAAAATATAAAATAAAAGGGGAAAAAAAAAGAGTTTTAAGTACTTGATGTTGGTTATGGTGGTTGCAATCTCCACATCCTGATTCGTTGTCGTGAAGGAAACTCAAGATTTTATATATAGAGAGACTCTCTAGTAGCACACCGTGGCATCCACTACTACAAGTCTAGCTAGTACTATATATATATATATATATAGAGGTTGTCAATTCAATAAATATTTTTTTTCTTTATTTATAGGTAGGTATTTTTTTTT
>JXTB01000391.1:145881-240176 GCA_002914805.1 Parasponia andersonii
TAAAAAAGTAAAGTAAATCTTTAAACAACATAAATATAATATCTATGTGTTTTATTTTTAATAAGGTACGTAATGGCAAAAAAGTCTTAGAAAGCTTTGAAAAAGGACAAAAGAAAGAAAAAAAACAAGGAAAGAAAAGCAAACGATCGACATGGAAAAATAATACATTTAACATATTTCTCTTGCAACATAAAAGAAAACATGACAAATGTAAATCTTATTTCGGTCTAAATCACTACATATCATGGAAAAACTACGATTCTATTCATATGTAAGATTGAAATCTTTAACTCATCTTTATCATGTTTTGTAACTATTAGAATCAGAATATCACAGAAACTCTTTTCCAATTATTGCTAACTTATTTTGTTATACAAGTATGGTACTTGAGGCTAGCTCATATAGTTGGGTAGGTAAGTGTGTGTTTTGGGATTCAAATCCCCGTGAATGTATCTTAAAAAAATTGTTAAGCAAGTATGAGTATTCACAACAGTTAACAATTACAATGAAAAATGAAATTTTCAAAAAGTTATGAGTCCTATCAGAACTGCATCAGAAATAAATACCGCCTAATGTAATCTATTAGGCACAAAAATAACTTCCCCAGTCTCGCAAATACACTCTATGGGTTTTTTCCAAGTTTTGGTCGCCATTACAAATTAAATAAATATTGAAAAATAATATACACGACGACATTTAAATTATTATGGATGGTAGTAGAAAAATTTGCTAGCGGTATACTGATGAACCACACGACGACATCCATCTGGTAGTTTTTGTAACAGAGAAAATTTAAGTAACAGAGGAAATTTTCGTATCATCATTAACCAAACAAAAACTAAAAGTATCACAACAAGATAACACAAGAATATCACCTGATTGATAACCATATCAAAAATCAGATCCAAGACATATATCACACAAGAATATCACAAAATTATCACAAATCATAAAATTAAAAAAAAAATAAATACACAAAATCAGTTTCAGAAGCACTTACCTTTCAAACCACAAGATCATTGAGAAAAAGAAACCACGAGCCCAAAAGACCAAGCAAAACAAACTGAGACCAAGCAAAAGAGAGAGGAATCGAGAGCAAAAGAGAGAGGGCGACAAAAGAGAGGGGCAATAAGGAAGGAGTGATGGTGAGAGAAGAGTGGCAGAAGAGAGAGAGAGAGAGAAAGAGAAGGAGGGGCTGTGAGCGATGAGAGAAAGAGGAAAAAAATGGACTGTGGCTGAATTGAGACTAAGGGAAAGAAGGAAATAGGGTTTTGTTGTAAATTTTTTTTATTAATTATTTTATTAACTTTCCCTGATGGAATAAAGACTCTCCCTCGGCAAAGGTACTTTAAAAATTCTTTAATTTTGGATTAAAAAATAATAGGTGCCAAATAATAATTCTTTTCGTGGTAAAGTGACGCACGTTTTTTCAATATCCTTTTACCAACAGAAAATAAATTATCCGTCAGTAAATGATAAATATACCGACGCAGGGCCGTCGGTATAAAGTGTCTATAATTAGATTTTTTTAGACAACATTTACCGACAAGTTTCGGCCCAATGCGCCGACAAATATACATTTTTCCGACGAGTTTTACATAGTCCGTCGATGAAAGTCTGCTTTCTTATAGTGACTTAGTCGAAGAAGTTTTAACAAACTTATGTAGAAAACGTGGTGATTTGTTACGTGACTATCTCATTATTAAGTTAATAATATCATTTTAATTTTCCTTTGAGAAAATAATCGAGGGGGGAAGGGTGGTTTCGAACACGTGAAAAGAGTGAGCCATGATGGAAATTCAAATGGGAAGAAGACATTACTAAGGGGCCATTTAAAATTGATTTTGGACCCTAATACCTTCACAATAATTTTGTTTTCCTACAAAAACATCACTTAAACTAATACAAAAATAATTAGTAATTAATGATTCGATACCATTTAACAACAAATATTTAGAAGATATAAATGGTACAATAAATCCAGTAATGAATACGTTTTTCTAAATGTACAATCCACGATCTCCCAAGAAAATACACATATAAATCTGATTGTATTATAGTGATTTTATGTGCATCCGCAATCTATTTTTAAATAAAAGACAATGGTTTGGTTGATTAATGTACGTTACTATATATATAAACATATTTTAGGGGATTGATTTTACTCTTTCTGACTTTATTTTAGAGGGTTGATTTTCTCCCCTCTCTATTTTGGTGGCTCTACCCTTGTTCTGCCTTTGAGCGTTTTTCAACGAATCTCATGTTAACCAAAAAAAAAAAAAAGCAAAAAACATATCTTAGAGCTAGATTATGTGTAATTTGATATTTTATATTGGCGGTTATATATGCTCTTTCCCAATATACACGAAGTGCATTATAGCTTGATGGCGAGAAGGGGAAAATATTCATGATATATATATATATATATATAATCATATGGCTCACTACTGCTGCCAGTACTTGTGCAATATTATCCCTTTTTTGTCTAGATTAGTAGCACTTAGAGACTTTACCCTCGTTGTTTGCAATATTATCCCTTTTTGTCTAGATTAGTACCACTTATAGACTTTATCCTCTAGTTGTATAGTTATTTTTTTTTTTTTTTTAAAGTAGGGTTTAACTAATAACCATCACTTGTTATAAATTTAAAGAAAAATAATACACATACTCTATCAAGGTTTGAACCCTTGACTCTTCCAAACTCATACACACGTCCCTCAAGCTTTAGACCAACTGAGTTAGCTCCGGTTGGCACGGTTGGCCGGTTGTATAACTATTCTAGAAAAACTGAAATCAGAATCGCTTGCGAATTTTCTTCAAATGTGATGCAAGATTCCTTGGTATTCTGAGAACAACATAAGCATTGTTTTTCGCATCAAAAACATAATCAATATTGTTTTAATTTAGTATTGATATAATTCAAACCTTGGGGCTCTGCTAGGTAGCTTTTTTTTCCCACATTCTCTCCAGTACATTAATGGCCACTGACCTTTAATGTGAGGGAAAGGGCAATTCTTTGTCTTATTTATTTATTGGCTTTTTATTTCAAAATTTTTTGTCCTAACTTAAATATCATGGATATAACGTTGAATGAGTTACGTACATATATATGAGGAAGTATTTTCGAGAAAAAAAGAACAAGTATTATATTTATGAGGAAGAGGAAAAAATTGATGGGAGATAACCACCGAGTTACTTTCAAATACAATTCGGATGCTTCAAGAAAAAATTAAAAAAAAAATCCAGTTTTAAATGTTTCTATAAATGATCACATTATACGTGAGATTCTATTTATAGTTGGCAAAGTCCGATAGCTTATTGTCAAATTTTTCCCTTGAAAAAAAAAATGTAAAAAATAGTAGACATTTACAGTTAATGAATTAGTAAATTGTACAAATGCGAATGTGCGACCGGCCGGCCACTCACTTGATTAACGGGAGAATCAATATCTTAAGAAAAACAAATATTGATAAGTGATTGTTGCATTTTTGACACCAAAATATGATTATTGTATATAATATTGTTGTGTTTTTCTTTTTTCTTAAAAAGAAAAAACGTGATAAAGCAATGAGAGAATTTACAGTATTATTTATTTAAAAAATGATCTAGGAGATTTGCATATAATGACAAGTTAGACAATAAAATCTGATTTTAGAATCAGACACTTCTAAAAATAATTTTTTAGCCCTTTAGAAACTATGCTAAACATACTCGTAATTACAAATGGACTGATCAATCTTCTATCCACGAGTATCATAAGAAAATGACTAGTGTCGTTTGACTTATTAGTGGAAGTCCTAAACTTTTTTACAGTGCATATTGGCGTATTTCTTTGCCAGCTGTGGTTGGGATTTTTTTCAAACGGCGTATTAGACAGAAAACAGAAAATAGAACGTGTATCCCTTTTCTTTCCCTTTGTTTTAATAAATATCTATTTTTCGATTTTTTATAACTAAATAATTAAGTATATATATTTTTATAAATATATCTACTTATATATTATTTTTAGCTTATGTATTGAATATATTAAGTTTTATATCGGTTACGTTATATCTTATATTTGATATTTGTATTGTTATATTAGTTGTTTTGATATAATATTTGAAAAGTAAATATTTTTTTATAACAAGTTCAAAATTCGATTATTTTACTATAAAATCTTTAATTTTCTTTAAAATAAAAATTGATCGCATAACCATCCCACACCGCATATTTGCATATCTAACTAGATGTAGCACGTTTTTGAAGATACGAAAGTTCTTTTAGCAAATACCATGGGTTACCAAATCGCAAGTAGGTATGGACAAATGAAATACAGTCGAAGCCTCGAAAGCAAGAGAATGCTCGGTTAAAAAAATAATTAAAAAAAAACAAGAGAATTCTAATATTATCTCTCTATTTTGGTTGTTCATTTAAGTGGAATAACTATTATGTGATAGACAACATGGATACACCCAACCCAATATTATAGGTATTTATAGTTATCCGATAAAAAAAGAAAAAAATTGTGGTGTGGAGAATAATTAGTGCTGCAAATATATGAGTATAGCAAATATATGAGTATAGTACGAGTACAGTATTAGCATAATATGTTCATATATATACTCTAATAATCAATTATGAAAAATATACTTAATTTTACAACACTCATATCCATATATCTTTAAAAAAAAACTAATGACTTTAGAGCTTTATGTGTATTTATATATTTGAATTTGAGGTTTGAAAACTATTTTATATGTTGTTATAATTGTTATTATGTCAATTTCATGGAAAAAAAATTATATTTATTAGTATTTTTATTTTAAATTTTCTTATTTTGTCAACAGGTGATCGTGGCTTTCTCCATTATTTGTTGGTTAATACTTGCATCGTTTCTATATATAATATAATGGTTGATATGGCGATCATAATATTGTAATTGGCTTTCGAGGATGGGAATGATAATTCAAAAATTATTCCCGATTCGTTCTGTTATTGTTTCTTACAGACAATACACTAATTTTGTACACTATTCTAAGGGTTGATAAAAATCATAACTTAAAGAGAATATATATATATATATATATATGGTTGCCAATCCAATAGGTATTTTTTTTTTTACCTATGGATAGGTAGTGATCCAATGGCTATAATGAAGTACATGAAAAGACGTGCATTATTATTGCTTTTTCTCTCTCTTACTTTTTACAATAAAAAAATGTGTAAAATTAACATTGGCCAAATTGATACCTATTCATAGGTTAAAAAAAAAATACCTACTAGATTGGTGCCCTATATATATATATATATATATATATATATATATATATGAGAACTAATCAAAGTTTAGTAGTTCATAGAAGATTCGCATATATACCATAGCATGTTTACTAAAATATAGTAAAGGAGGAAATATGTGGAGCCTACATAAATTTAGGAGAAAATAATGGGAATACTTCCCCTACCAACATCTTAAGGAGTGTGATTATCCGTAAACACTCATTTTCTCTTTCTTAATTATTAAAATTATAAAATACAATTTTGCTCATAAAAATCTGTCTATCTTAAAATGTACATATATTTAAAAGGATAATTTAGTAAATATAATTAATTCTTATTACTTTTTTTGGGTTAAGTAAACAAATGAATAGTATTCTAATGTATACGATTCACATTCATATTAGTTTTAAGTAAACAATATATTACAAATAATGATTCTTATACCCTTCTATTTTATTCCTATTCATTTCTTCTTTTATTTATTCCGATTACAATTACAGCAAAGTAAGCATGCCATGAAAGTATTATTCAAACACCATTAGTTAACTAACAGAAAGGAAAAAGGAATGTGCAAGAGTTTTCTCCTTTATGTATATCTATTTTTATTTTTTCAATTAGTGCTTTTTTAGGTATAGATTTAGAGTAAGATGATTTTGTATATCTATTTTGTTGTTATTTATTTTATAGGTGATGATTTAGAGTAAGATGATTTTGTTGTTATTTATTTTATAGGTGATGATTTAGAGTAAGATGATTTTGTATATCTATTTTTAATTTTGACCAAATTAGATAGTTTATTTATTTCTCAAAACAGTAGAAGAAATTGAGTATATCTATTTTTTCAATTAGTGTTTTTTCACGTATACATTTAGAGTAAGATGATTTTGTATTTTTTTTCGCTTGTTAGTTTTGATCAAATTAGATAGTTTATTTATTTCTCATTTCAGCAGAAGAAATTGAGTATTCCACCTAAATCCAAAGGATATTTTATGATAATCTAAAATAAATAACAACAAAATTGCCTCCACTCAAAAAAAAACAAGAAAACAACAACAGCAACATGGCCACAGAAGGAAAAAAAAAAGCACAAAAAAATTTAAATCTTAGAATATGAAGAAAATAAATATTTTTTTAAAAGAAAAAGAAAATTAGGCGGTGGGCAAAAATGAAAAATTGAAATAATTACAAGGTCAGTCTGGAAAATAACATGGCAAAGAAGAACTCAAGGGTCAAATTTTACAATGTGAAACAGCGGTCTAGGTGAATAATAGTTAAATAATAATTATTTTATTTATTTTTTAAAACAAGAAAGAAAGAAGGGAAATCTGCATCGAAATCGCGGCGAAGAACCATAGAGCTTTTTCTCTCCCACGTTCTTCGTCCAAGAAGATCATATCTTCTTCGATCTGTTTAGAGAGAGAAAGAGAAGACGAATATGGATCAGATACTGAACAAGGTCGGTTCGTATTGGTTCAGCCAGAAGGCCAACAAGGAGATCAATTCTGTCGGTGATGATATTAACGTAATTCTCATCTATCGATTTTAAGCTTGCTTTTGTATATTATATATAATTATTGGTATAGATCTTTATATTTCAGTCTTGATTTAATCCATAAATCTGTATTTCTTTAATGTATTAGTTGTTCGTTCATTAAAATTAGGGCTTGTGCTTTTGATGATTTCAGTTTAGGAAATTTGATCTTGGGGATGTGAAATTAGGGTTATTGATTGGAATTGGGCGATTTTTCAGACAAATTCCATTAAACTACTACGTATTGAACAAATTAGGGGTTTCAGGAGACGAGTATTCAAAATTTGTTTTTCGACTATATAGTGACAGGATTAAGACAAATTGCACAGTGCTTTGGGGTTATTGTTATCATCTGTATTTACCATTGCTGTCGTATTACATCTTCAGAGAATAACAATGCTGATAGCAAACTGATGACAATAGCGGGCAAGAAAAACAGATGGGTTGTCAGTTTTCTACACTAAAGTGTAAGAGTTCATTTGCCTTGTTTCGAAGATCGAGTCCTTTGGCAAAATGGCAATACGAAAAGAATTTATTAGCAAAATGACCTTCTTCCATTTAACATTGAGAGACTATGATGGTCGCCCAAGTCATTTTGCAAATAAAAGTTTTGAACATGATTTTCCATTTTTCNAAAGATTGGTAATTAATGGTTTGTGTAGCTAATAAATTGGTATTTGCGCTATGTTAAACGTGAAATTGATATTAAGATGACAGTGAACATTGTAGGAATTAAATCCATCAAACATGGAAGAGAAAGAAGTAGAAGCTTTCGTCATTCTAGTCAAACCATTTGTCTTTATTTTTAAATTGGGTCAACAAGTATATTATGTGATGTACTCTCTGCTTATTATTAACTCATAGTGCAGCTTTGTTCTTTTTGGGACTTTATGGTGTTGTTGAGCTTTAGAAGTTAGTTTGTTACGTCAGCATATATATATAGGCTTATTATTTGAAAAGATTATCCAGTATATCATGTAACCTATAGTTACGTTTAGTTTATGTACTAATGACTGATATCCTCTCACAAGTTGTTTGTGTATATTCAACTCTCTCCTACCTTTGCATTCTGTTGTTGCTCCGGTTATTTTAGTTATTGTAGTGACTCTTTTCCTTCAATGACCAGTCCTTGTCATCCAGTATCGAAGGAGGAACCAAATGGTTGGTTAATAAACTTAAAGGTTAGTTAACCTCCATTTCTCTCTTTTTACTTTGTTACATTTCCTGTCGAAGAAATTCTTGTGTGCTAATTATATGAATAACTTATGCGGTTAAAATTACTGTGAAATATGCAATGTTAGGGTGTGAATATGAGGATTGTCCTTCCACTTTTTTCCTGCTCCATGATGTGTATTTTTCTCATGAAATTGCACAGCTTTGAAATTACAATATATTTGGGAACCTTGAGGAAAGCATTCTGACCTAAGATGCTTCCAAGAAATAAGGTAGAATAGAAAGGAAGACACAGAAAGAACATATATAGAGAATGATAGAAGAATCGAGGAGCTGGGGAGGGAGAGGCAGGAGAAAATAGTGGAGGAAGAGGAAGAAGTACCAAGCAAAAGGAAATTCAATGAAATGTTTAATTTATCAAAGCCTATCTATAGATAGACAGCAACTAGGATTCTAGTAAACTTAACAAGTAACTTAAACTAAAAGGTTATCAAATAAAATAGCTGTATCTCCTTGTAATCACCATTATAAAATACTGGGTCATACCTTGCGCATTGGGGTGCATTGACAGTGAAATGCATTAGCAGGTCTTTCTAGCAGCACTGAGAGCTGATTGGTTATAAATGCAAGGCAAGGAAAGTAAAATGTATATGGTGAAATAGCCCCATTAGGTGCGTGGGACGAATTTGTTGCTACGGGCAACAGTCAACTCTTGTCATGAGGCTCGTTTCTGACATTAATTGGGAGATGTTATATGAGCTAGTTCTAGAAGGGGATATGCTACTAGTATTTTGAATAAAATCCTTCTAGGGTGCAAAAGATGTTATGGATTTGTCACTTAATAAAACTGTTGTTTTTTACAGGAAAAATGCAAAAGCCGTTGCCTGAGCTCCTGAAGGAGTATGACCTGCCTGTGGGAATTTTTCCTCGTGATGCTACTAACTATGAGTTCAATGAGGAGACTGGAAAGCTTATTGTCTATATACCTGCACTCTGCGAAGTTGGCTACAAGGATTCATCCGTTTTGCGTTTTACTACTACAGTAACTGGATTTCTGGAGAAAGGTAAGCTAGCTGACATAGAAGGTATGAAGACTAAGGTGATGATATGGGTAAAAGTCACCTCGATCTCATCCGATAGATCAAAGGTCCATTTTACAGCTGGGATGAAGAAAAGCAGGAGCAGAGAGGCTTATGAAGTTCTAAGAGATGGTGTAGGTGTGGACAAGTTTTGAATGATGCTTGTCATGCAAGATGAAACGTAAGCTGTAATTTAACTATCAGATACTTGGACCCTTTGGCTTTTTCCCAATGATTCGTTACTGTAAGTACAAAAACCTGGTCGAATCCTTTATAAGATGTTTATCGTGGATATCTAGTGCTTATGAATGGCGTTAAAATTCAGTTAGTGGGTTTGCCAAACATTATATGTTATTTCATATCATGGAGAAGATAACTACTATTTTATGTTTTTTATTTTCGTTAGTGGGCACTGTTGAAGAATTTTAAGGAATGATTAATGACTTTATTGGGCACTGAACTATGGGAAAAGTTTTATTTTGGTTTTTAAGTTTTGAATTTATTTATTTTGGTTCCTAAACTATTAAAAATGTTTTATTTTAGTCATTTTGTTACATATTTTGTTTGGTTATTAATCGAAGGAGCGCATGAAAAACAATTGTCTGCTTTATTGATTTTTAAAAAAATATTACATTTGAGAATTCTAGAATGTAATTTTACATATGAAATAAACAACCTAAAAAGGCACGTGTCTCATGTGCTCATTGTATGAAGAATAAAATAGAATTTATATAAAAAACATATATAAAGAAATAGAATAATTTTGATAGTTTAAGGACTAAAATTGTAAAATTTAAAGTTCAAAAACTAAAATGAAACTTTCTCTTAATTTGGAGTACCAATAAGACATTAAACCTTTGTAGTAATTAGTTGGCACAAGAAGCGAGTTCATGGATGAGATGATGTGGCAGAAATCAATGAAAAACCATTTTACCTGAAACAAGAGTCGCGATGTGTGACAGTGTGAGGTATATGAATTGGTCTAAACTTAATAACAAAGATGAAAAGGAACCTAGACTTTATAGTTTTATTTAGGGTTGTTCTTAGATTTGCCCCGGATAGTGTCTCAATATGCTCTCAGAATATTTAGAGTTTCATACCCCTTAAACCACTAAAATCATCACTTATTAGGCAAACAGACGATAAATGATTAGTGTCATTTTACTGCTTCTAGTACTAAAAACTCTTGTGGGTTTTTCAACAAACACCATAAAGTATGTTGCTTGCCATTTTTTGGTCAATTTTTCTTGATAAAATAACAATTTCAGTGATTTGGAGAGCAAAATTCACACTTTTGATAGTCGGGATATTAAGACATTCTACTTTACATCCAAAAAAAAAAAAACGTTCTACTTAATCCATGGGCAAACATAAAATACACTCTTTATGAATTGGGATAATCCCATTACCAAATATTAAATGGTTTAGTAAAATATTGGACATATACTAATGTGTAGACTAGATATTATGGTTATTAATAATTAAACCATCGTTTTGAAGAAAGAGAAAGGATCATCACCTGTGCAGTAGTTGCCGTACGTATCATAAATGTCCAAATGCGAATTAGAAGGCGAGTGTTGATATATGCCTTACGTTACCTTCTATCATTAGAGTCATGCCCCAAGCATGGATTACGTATTGTGGTGTGCGAGACTTCATGTCAACCTTCTTACCAATAATACGCTCATAAATACGGCTGGTTTTGTCATGCCTTAAGCTCCTTAGGAGAATAACTCTAGCTCTCAACCAGTTTGTACAAGAGTGATTTAACCTGATCAATTATCCTATGAAAGTCTCCGCACATAACTCTGGAGTCATTCGTGCAGTTTATCTCATTAGTGAAAGAATAGGGTGTCACAAACCCCTCAAACTGAAAAGCCATGCACACCCTCATACATGAAACCATTTACACCGAAATGCTCTACCCTACTTATTCTTTTCACTTGGTCTGCACACCCTCGTGTAGGATAGTACACCAATGTGAGTGCTTGGTATAGATGAGATACCTTGAGAGCTCTACTCTGCCTACTCAAGTCCATTATAGCGCTTAGTGTAGACATTGCTCTGCACCACATTACATTTCATTTTTAGCTTTATTAGAGGTTCAATTGTCTATGGTGATTTCTTATCTAGGGACAATGACAATGTGCCCTATGCATAGTGGTTATAATTGCTTTGATACCACTTGTCATGAGGGTCATGCCTCATATATAGATCATGCCCATGTGGTGCTTGACACCTATGACCAGCCTTCTCACCAACAATACACTCATGAATATATCGACTGGTTTCGCATTATCTTGGGCTCCCGAGGAGAATAGCTCTTCCCAACCAGTTTATTAAGGGATGTCCTAGTACCATCAATCATCCTATGAAGATCTCCATATCTAATTATGGAGTTATTTTGCCCAGTTTACAATGCTTCCTTGCAGTTTATCCTGCCTAGTGATGGAATAGGATTTACACCTTTCATCCCACATAGGATGGACAACGTGGGGCATAAGCTTGTTAAGCTTATAGAACAAATCACATCTTTTAATTATTGTGTATAACATTATTCATTTTAGGTGCTTGAATAAATTAATAAAAATCTTAAGAACAAGCTGAAAAATGAATTTGAGAAAAAAATCATTTCTCAAAGTGATTAACCACTCTAGTTAGAGAGAAAGAAAAATAAATTCTAGTTATTTTGAATTCTTCAATTAGTGATGAATTTCCAATTAGTAGTGATTGAAACCATAACTGAATAAATTTTATAAATAAATGGCCAATAAATTGAATAAACTAATCGGTGATAATAATCCTTTTTTCCCCTCAAAACTGGTTAACACAAATTATTTTTTTTCAAATTTGCAAATAAGTTTTGTTTTTAAGATTTGACAATACCTCTTATTTCCTTTTAACGATTCTTTTTTCTTCTCATCGAAATTATTTCACAAAAACTTGCCATAGTAAAGAAGAAAGTAGGAACAAACATACTTGGCGAGAGTATTACAACAAAAAGTCGTATGCTGCGTTTGGAAAAGATGAATCATTCTAGAAAAGGAATCTATTGATAATCTTCCAATTAGTTGGATCGTAGGTGCGATGATTTACTTCACGAGCAAGGTCTCTGGTTCAAATCCAGGGTGGCCTAGCACACTTAGAGAGAGTAGTACAATAGAGAGTTGTATGTTGCATTCAGAAAAAACGAATCATTTCAGAAAAAGAATCTATTGATTTTCTTCCGATTAGTTAGACTGTAAATGCGATGATTTACTTTATGAACGAGATCTCTAATTTAAGTCCAAGATGACCTAGCTATGTCAAAGAAAAGAATAGAAGAAACATTTAACTCCTTCGCACATGCTCCACTTGGCTCAAGGGTTCAAAATACTCAATTTTAACCAAAAAGACATTTATTGTTACTAATTGGTTAATTCATAAAATTTTTAAGATATTTATTTAGTTTATGGAACAAATGGCTAATGTTCAAGGAATTCATTTACTTTTACTGCCATAAACCCTTATTTTACTTGTATTAATTTATTTAGAAATTAAGGACAAATTAGTAATTTTATATCAATTCCAAATGTCACCAGCTTTTTTCCACTTTGCTCTCTACGTTGGAGAGGATAAATTATGGTGAGCTCCACCTTAAAATTTTCCTCTTTTTTTTTTTTTTTTTTCTTTCTTCAATCCTATTTTCTCTCTTACCAAAGAAGATAATTTTCACTTTCTCTTCATTTTCTCCCCAAAACCAAACATAGAGACACAACAGATTAAAGTTCACGTTATCATAGTATGATTAGTGTTATTGAGTCGTTGAAAGAAGAGTTTTGCGGCTTCATAAGTAGACCAGCAAATTGCAGCAGCAGGTGCATGGAAAAGCATCCTGGGGATCCAACCCCTCATGAGGCCATGATATCCATCCTTTATAACCACGCTTTTAATCACATCTCCAATTGAACTATTAGAATATCTATCACACCCACAGACGCCCTGCCAGAAATAACATTGTGGGATTTTCAGAAACAATAAGAGAACCTATCCGATTTAGTTTTTAGAAAAAAAAAAAAAAAAAAAAAACAAACTAGATTTAACAAAGACACTCTTTAAACCAAAGTCAAACATTTATAACAAGGGTAACAATATACCATTAACTGTCCTTAGAAGAAAAAAAATGAAAAAAAATCATTATAGACATTTATTAATTTATATTTTTCCTCAAAAATCATTGTCACTTTTAATTAATATTATTTTTAGTATGATTGATCAAATCCACCTTTAATTCCTAATTTTTAAAATGTTCTAGACTTGATCCTTGAATTATGTTTTTGTCTCAGTTTAGTCTCTAAACATTTATATGACACCATAGAGCATCCTGAATTTATATACTTTTGTATTATTTTTTTTTATCTACACTTTTATCAGGATATTTCCAAATTCAGGCTAGAGACCAACATTGAGACAAAATAACACAATTAGGAAAACAGAGTATGAAATTTAAAAGTTCAAGGACCAAAAATATGACAAAAACAAAGTTCTGGCACCAAATTTAGATCAGTTTAAAAATTAGAGACCAAAATGAAATTTATGCTATTTTTCAAGGAGTTAAGCTTAAAATATAATTGGTCCTTGTTAGCGATACAAATACAACAAAACCAGAAACTCAAAACTGCAAGTATTCCTCTCTGTCAGATTTCGGCTTACCTGACATTGCAACTGAGTCTTGACAACGTCAAGCGGCGTGGTCAAGGCGGCCGCCAAAGCTCCGGCGACAGCCCCCGCAGTGGCGTGGACCAGCAGTCTCTCGTCGGAAGCGCTCTGCGGCGAAAATTCCGTCAACCCTCTCTTGGCCGCCTCGTAAGCCGCGAAATGAACCGCCGTGAACGGCGCGTTCATCACAACCGTCGTCCGGTACGAGGCGTAGAAGGCCCCAAACCCCTCTTCCGCCAGAACCCTCCTCACGCAATCCCCCAAACCCTTGTACGGACTGCTCTTCAACTGGAGCCTCTGCTTCACCATATCCATGGGCGTTATCACGGCGTCGCTCGCCACCGTTGCGAACACCCCGGCCGCCGCGTGAGCCGCCGGGTTGTTCGGGTTCTGGCCTGAGAAGGAGTCCTTGAAGTACTCGTACACGGAGAAGTAGACGGCGTGGGCCGGGCCCGCTCCGAGGCCCATTGCGCCGATTCCCCGGTAGAGAACGGATGGGCCCTCGAGCTTCAGAATCGAATTCAGGGCTTGCCGGACCCCGACGGGTCGAATCGGTAGCGACCCGGATCCGGATAGGGCCTGCATCCGGGTCTTGAGAGTGTCTACGGGGAACATGGCTGTGTGCTCGACGGAGCCGGCGATTGAGCCGGCAATCATGAATTGCCAGAACTCGAGGCCGTCGTGGGCTGTCGGCGATGATGCTGCCGATATTTCCGGGTGAAAATCGGTCGGTTTCGGTATGGCCTGAAATGGGTGGGCTTGGGATGCTTCCGTTGCCATGGTGGTGGGTTGTGGAGAATGGTAGAGTGAGAGTGAGAGTGAGTGTGGAGGATTTTATATACGAGGGAATGAATAATTGATGATCGCTTTTGGATTGAATGAGAATTGGGCTGTCACCATTGGAAAAAGATTTTTGGGAGAAATTTTTGGAAAGAAAGGAAGAGAGATTTTGACATATAAGAAGAAATCAAAATTTGGAGGGAAAGATTAATAAAATATTGATGGAGGATTCATTATCGTCTATTTTGCCTTTTCTTAACGTTGAATTTTAGCGGGAAAAATACAAAAGGAATCCCATAGAGCTAAAAAATACTTTTGAAATTCATTAAACCAATGTTAATCCTGATCAGAGATTGAAAGTGGGTTGAGCCAACAGGCCCATAATTGATAGGATTTTATGAATTTTATACCGTGTCTAAGTTTGATCTGTCTAAAATATGAGTCAGATAGTCTAAAATATGGGTCGGGTCTTTATTAAGAGGCTTGGTATAGTTTATCAGATCGTCTAAAATATGGGTCGGGTCTTTATTAAGAGACTTGGTATAATTTATAAGTTCAGCTCATATTTTATATAAACTTAACTGAGACGGACTTACATAGGTTTTATTTATGCAAATCGAATATAAGTTACAATGTGTATCTAGTTTCATTATTATTCTATGCATTAAAATATCAAAAATGAACTTAAAACTTATTCATATTTTTTTTAAACTCAAATAAATTAAAAATAAACAAAAATTAATAAATAAATAACATTAAAAAAAAGTATATAAATAAAAATATTTAACCATGATTTTCTAAAATTTTAATTAAAAAATATATTTAAAATTATATATAAAATAATTAAATATTGACTTACTGTGAGTCATGTCGAGACGGACCTATGAGCTACTAAGACATAACCCACCTGTATTATATACAATAGGCTGACCTAGGCTCCCACTAGATCGATACCGTACTTTGTATTTTAGAACGTAGACTGGCCTATAAATTCTGGCAACACATCTAATCCTAATCTCATGTATTAACATGTGTTGTATCAATAAAATAAAGGAAGAAATTACACTAGAGCCATCTAAACGAAATAAATATTCAAAAGGCGTTCTAAGCTTTTTACTTGCATGAATAAAAGAAAGGAATTGTTTCCAAATATTCCTAGCTTGTTGAATGAAACAGAAAAACCACTGGACTAAGGACACATGTCGTGTGCTGTCCACAAGCTCATTTCACCGTCTATGGCTGCATCCGGGGCTACCTTACCATAGTATGGCTTTCAATCACTTTCAAAGCTACACTTTTCAATTCAAAATTTGTATAAATCAGAGCAAATTAATGAAAGAATATCAGAAGTGGTCAAGCAACGCATGGTGTCAACAATCCACAAGCGCCACAACTAGGCATATAAATCACATATCTGTTCTGCTAAAAAGAGCCTTTGTTTTGATGTATCAGAACCAAAGACTTGCACATCAGCAATAGTAAACATACAAAATGAGCTTCCCCTGTCTTCATCTTCAACCAGAGGTCCCCTCACAACCTCTACAAAACTAGTTTGAATTATTTGAGCCCTCGCTTTGGATGAGCGTGGTTTGTGGATTCCTTGCGTGACTGGTTGAATCGTCTCACTAGTGACAGTTCTTGTTTGCTTACTTTAAATCTGATGGTGCTTGGAGATCAGGTTTTCTATTTATCTGCTTTATGGACCAGTAGGTCCCTAATTACTAATGACAACATCACAGCTTGTTGGCTATGGAAAACATCTCACAAATGCCTTGAGAAACCGCAAAATTTATAACAAGCTTTAAACAAGTGACAATATTGAGTTTTGCTATAAAACTATAGAGCTGGGAATAAAAAATTTATGGACGTGTTTTGGTTAAAGTGGTTATAACTTTAAAATATGAAAGACCTGAAATGTGGATCAGAACTGTAGTCTGTCATGTCATAAGAGAAACAAATACTACCATATTTCATGGGAGAGAGATTGGAATATCTGACTTAAGCGTCTGCAAGTTTGAGATGGTGTGCTAAAAAGGCTTGCTGATTTCAAATTCGAGTCTCTAGAGAAGACATGCCATAAAGTGACATGGTGATAGTTTATAATAAGCTTCTTGATTTTTCCAACTTCCAATCGAGGGAATTATGGGCTTGAAGACTATAATCCAAATATGGAGACAAGAAAATGATTCAACTGATACTACTGATTTTACCGATGTTAACGTTTTTAGCAGAAAATTTCACTAGCTGCCATACTGAGAGCATGCAGCTCTATAAGAACTGAAGGCATAGGAAGGACTATATGGAAAGTGGAATATTTTGCCAACATTTGTTTCTTGGCTGCTTTCTATATTTGGTTAATTTATGTGAAGTTCGTTTCACATTATGATGATTATGTCATTGATTTTCACTTTGTCGATACTGATGGGGTCTAATGGCACTCAATGAATTAGTTTAGTTTCATTGAAGATGATTATGTTATAGAAGAATGTTATCATCGAGTGAGTAGAGGCCTTTGCAAGTTGCTCTTACATTAGAATAGACTTGTAACTGATGAGAAAGGGGAGGTGTGGGAAGGAGAGTTTTCCAAATGTATTATTTAGTTTATTCGGAGTCACATATTTTAACAAGAACACATTAGAAAAAATTAAACATACATATGGACGACAATAGTCCCAACTAGAAAATCCAGAACTGTTAAAGCTAAAGTCTATTCCAAGATGGAACAAGATAACGCCAATGGAACTATGGGAGCTGGGAGCTCTAAAGATACATGTTTATTATGTGTACTTTTTTTTTTTTTTTTTTTTTCCATGGAAGCGCGTATTAAATGCCAAGCAAGTTTGAAGAACAAATTCATACTGATGGAAGTAACCAATATACGCGCATGGATTGATTTGAATGTAAATACTGGTTTTCATTTCACGATAACTAATGAATTGAAGCCCGATTATATTAAATATTCATTTGAAAACTGATAAATCTAAGAAACTGATTAGGTAGTTTCAAATTTTGGAAGATGTGTCGTTCAGTCATTGGTTAAACATGAATTTGTTAGTTTCACTAAAAATAGGAAGATTAAATATTTAGGGGAGTTCTAGTGTAGGAGGGGCAAAAACCTTCCTTCCTACGTGTAAGAGGAGTATTTTTTTCTAATCTTATGAAAGATCTATTTTTTTAAAAATAAATTATATAATATGTTCACTACCACACAATAACATATCTTATATCTTTTCTAATTTTTAGGATTTTTATTTTTAAAATTAGGAAGGCTATATGATATGTTATTATGTGGTAATGAACATAGTTTTTTAAAAATAAATTTTTTATAAGCCATCCGATTAGAAAAAAATACTCCTCTTATGTGTAGGAGGATTTTTGCCCCTCCTATACTAGAATTTCCCTAAATATTTAATAGGGTAGAGTCACTGTTTTACATTACATTTTCACACTTTATTCAATTTATACTTTTATTCAATTTATATATTGTGTTTTGGTTATTATCAATACTGATTATTTGATTTAAAATCTGTTACAAATTTATACACTAATACCAGCTTAGAATAGTTAATTTATCAAGATGATTTAATAAACTTATTTTTAGATTTATCTATTTTATTTTTAATTTTTTAAACAACATATTGATAAATTAGTTGCTCTAAATTGGTGTTATGATATAAATTTTTAATAGATTTCAAATCTAAAGGTCAATATTGATAATAACTTAAATACAAAATATAATTTGAATAAAGTGTGAAAATATAAGGTATAAAAATGATAATAACTAAAATACAAAATATAATTTGAATAAAGTGTGAAAATGTAAGGTATAAAAATGATGATATCCCTATTTTATAGTTGACCTGCTCACCTTTTTTTTTTTTTTTTTAAGCTCATATCGAACTGCTTAAAACAATATAACACGTAGAGAGTATATCTATTTTATATGGTCAAATATGCCATTTTTTTTTAGCTCATGTCGAACTGCTTAAAACAATATAACACGTAGAGAGTATATCTATTTTATATGGTCAAATATGCCACTTTGAAAAAAAAAAAATTAAACAAAGTTTGACGATGTATTTAGAATTTTATAATGGCTGACAAAGAAAAAAAGAAAAGGGTAATGACACATGTAAATAGGAAATGAAAAATTGGAGCAAAGTTGTCAAAACCACAAACAAAACTGATATTGCACGTACCCTCATGCGCTCTCGGGAAGTGTTTTTTCCTGAAAATCTGTACCTTGCAAACAACATGTCGTTTTACTTAAAAAATGATGTGTCGTTTAGGATATAAGAAAAAGGTTTTGCTGTATGGCATAGCGATGTCATTCTTTTTTCATAAATTCAACCTTGTTGCGATCCGGCCCAAGTCCACATGGTATGATCCGAATCCACCTATCCCAATAGAATAAGATTAGACTATTTTAAAGAATTTGATTGAATATGATAAGATAGGATTATAATCTAATTATGTTCCATGTTTGGAGTGCTACTTTTTATTAAGATAGGATTAACACATGCATTTCATAATTTTAACTAAATAATAAATTTTAAGGTTTAATTAACTAAATAATAAATTTTAAGGTTTAATTAACTAAATAATAAATTTTAAGGTTTAATTAAGTAGAAAAATACCATTCTAAAGACTCAATTTTATAAAAATATATTTTTTAAACTCATTTATAAAAATTATTGTGAAAATACAACTTTTAAACTTAATTTTTTAAAAATACAATTTCTAAAGAATATTTAGAAAAATACCATTTCCGGTCTCTCCGCTTCTAAAAGTTAATAATGAAAATACTACTTTTAAAGTTTAATTTCAAAAGTGACCATTTTTCACTACTTCAAAAATAATTTATTATTTTTAATCAAATTCTTAATTCCTCCCAGTTCTAAATTCTCAACCGATAAAATTATCTTTGAAGATATTATTTTTGAAATAAATTATTTTAATTTAATCCAATCTCTCATATATATATATATATATATATATATATATATATATACACCAAATATGCCATTATTTTAATCTAATCTCGTGTTGCCTAACAGAATTTGTGTTCGTTTCTGGATAATTAATGGGTCTCAATTACTTCTCAGACAATGACGCATCACTGTTACCATTGGCCCTCCTCCAACGGTGTCGTTTTCAGGCCATTTGAACGGGATATTCGACACACATTCATTCTCATGTCGTTCCACAAGACGAGAGTCCAAGGCCCTCAACATTCCCTTGTTTGCCACAACCACAATTATTCGGACACGTGTCAAGCCCCCTTACTTGAAAATTAATTTCTACAGACTTCGTGAATACTTCCCTACTCTATATATTATTATTATGCAATTACTTGCTTGAAATCTTGAATTTCTCATGAACTATACAATTATTATCTTTCCAATATGAAATCAATCTGTAATCCTAGAATTTCCAAGAAGTTATGTTTTTATATTGTATTTGGATAATTATATGCGTGTGGTATTTCAGGTTTTTCAGTAAGTTTGTTGGATGATTATATGTGTATAATATATTCAGGTGTTTCAAGAAGTGCATTAAGAAAGAACAGGAGAATGCTCAAGGGATATATAGCCATATTTTATTAGTTATATTGTATAATCCACACCATCAAAAACACAATTTTGATTAAAAAAAAAAAAATCTAGATTGAATTTAGAACTAAGCAAAAATAGAAAAATAAAAAAATAAAATAGAGAACTTAAGTGTTAATCATGGTTCGGTCAAATTACCTACATATACGAGAAACTATCAATATATTTTCCACTAATATGGTTCGGTCAAGTTACCTATATAGTTACAATGTATAATTTATGTTCTATCTAAAAGTCCGAAAAACCTATAACTATATTTTTTTAGTTTTCACTAAGGTAAAAAACCCAAAAACCCATGATTACCAACTCTCAATTTGTATAAGAACCCATGATTACCAACTCTCAATTTGTATACTCCAGAATCCTAAGAGGCCTTTCACCAAGTTACACTGTTATTCTATTGCTTTCTCTTGCTCTCTCAAGTTTCCTAGAGTTTGAGCCAATACAAGGCCTCTATGGGGTTTCATAATATTATAGTAGCTCCAATAGCAATAGCAATCCTACTTCCAATAGAAATCCTTACATTTAAGTATTCTATAGAAAATCTTAGTACTATCCAACTATCTGGCTTCATACAAACTCACTTAAACCCAATTAGCTAAAACATAATTTGATTAGGACATTTTGAATTAACAATCATCCACGACATATTATGAGTTTTGAAAGAGATGAATGCTAATTGTATTCTTTTATACTATATATATATTTTACTATTAAAAACCTAAATTCTATAATCTAATTTCTTAATTTAATAATATAATAAATCATAATGAAATGCATATGTTAAATATTGAAATCAAAGAATATAAAAGACAATATTAAAAAAAGCATTTAGCATTCCCCTTTTGAGGATTGCATTTTTTTTATTAGCTCAAATTTGTCAAGATCTCAAATTACTAATATTAGGGTGGTTTGGTGCAATTAGTTTTACTTATTCTGGTTAAGAAAATCATTATACCACACTTGTGGCCTGATAAAAATTCTATTTTAGAACACCGCTCAAAGTGCACCAATGCTTCGATTCTATTGTGTATTATTACCACGATAAATAATATTAATTTTTTTATAAAAGAAAAACCATGTTGACTAGTTAAGCGAGGTTACTGATTTGAGCTCAATTATTTCTTTATTTATTAGTTTTGCTAATGCAGCAATGGAACTTCCACTGTCTTTGGAGAAAAGGACATGTGGAATATTTCTAAGCTTGCACCAATTAATTATCTTTTGAGTGTTGCCATATTGGGACCCATATAATTTAAGCTAATGGTTATTTGACTCTCTATCTAATTAGTTTGTGTTGTCTCGCAATTGTCCTCACTCATAATAGATCCAACTGCCTTCCAAATCATCAACACGTGAAGGAGACGGAAAAGGATCCCTAAATGGCGAATTTTATCGAATGATTTTTTTTTTTGAGTGAATTTTTAACTTAAATTGTTAATCTATTTAGTGCCAATTCTTTACTCTCTGATTTTTTGCGACATCTTTTATTTTTGATATATATATATAATTATTTTTGATATATATATATATATATATAGAGGGTATTAATCCAGTAGGTATTTTTTTTTTTACATATGTATAGATATCAATTTGGTCAATGAAAATTTATCATGTATATTTTTTAAAATAAAAAAATAAAAAAAATAATGTTAATAATGTACGTCTTTTCATGTACTTCATTATAACTACTAGATCACCATTACGTGATGATCCAACAGTTAAAAAAAATATTTATACATAGATTAAAAAAAAATACTTACCGGATTGGTAACCGTTTATATATAATAACAACTCCTTGAGTTATTCAAAACTATAAATTATTAAAATTTTCACCATTTAGCAATGCTTTTTTTTTTTTTAATTTAAACAATTAATTTTTATTTTAATTGAATTTGTTGTTCATCAAATGAAAATTTAATTATAAAAAATAAGATTCGTCTCAATTTCGACTCGTGAGGAGTGTTCATATAATTTTAGGAGTATTAACCAATATTTTCAGTCAAAAAGTGTCACTGTGATTTTGACATAAATCAAGCAGTGTTAGTGTAATTTCCTTTTACTTCTAAGTTCTAACAATTATATTGTTTTCAAAGCAAAATGGTGTTAGACAAAAAAACTATGCTCTTCCGGTTTGGTTTTGCTTTATTTGTCTCAATACCAGATATTATTTCTGTTAATTCCTCAATACAAATTTCTCCATTTTTAGCGGTTTTGGCTAGCAAATGATATAACATTACCCCTCATTTTTCTCAACTTTAATTGTTTACTCTCACCAAGTTCGTTGTTTGGGTTAAGCAATGATAGAATAGAACCTTAAGAATGAAATTAGATATTTAATTAAATGAAAAGAGAATTGGAACAACATGCTACATTATGGGAAGAAAAAGACAACTTTTTTTCAATTTGGAAGAAAATGACACTCAAATACTAGACATCACTATTCAAAATTTGAAATTGAGGAAAGGAAAAGACAGTAGTCATAATTATTAATCGTACTCTTATTTCAGGTACAAGTTGAACACATTAAAAGATTGCAGAATATGTAGCTCAACTGAGAATGGTTGGAAAAGGCCATAGGATGAATCAGAATTAATATTTCAAACTATAAATATTTCTATCTTTCTTTTTTCTTTTAGGTCACCTGTTTGGTTTTTCTAGTTGAACAATCTTTGCAAGAAAAGTATCTAGCTATTTTTTTCCAGTTCGTACTTTGATCAGAATTAATCTCCTTCAAGAAGGTGTTGCTGCATCATGAACAACTGCAATTTGAATATCATTATGATTTTTGTTCTGAAGTTCGGATCTACTCGTATAATAAAAAACACTGAATTACTATTTAGACAAGTTAATTTTCTGTTTGCAAAGATGTATTACTGTTTAGCTCAAGATGTTTGGAACTTATTCATCTTTACATAAGAAAGCTACAATCAACTTTGTAACATCTGAAATCAATAGGATGCAAACTTCAGAGTTTTTAACTTTATTGACACTTTCACTCAGTCTAATAGAACTATATCCAATTAGATGCTAAAATGAACATATGAGCATGTAATTGGAAATTTAAAAACCTGAACAGTTTTATTTTATACTCATAAGCTGATATTTACATGCAATTGATATTGTGGATCAAATATTGGTAGCTTGTATAAGGGGGCACACTGAAAATTTCTCCCTACAAGGGAAGGGACATAAACTCATCTGGGCTGAAAACAGAATCTCCAATAAGATGATTTTCTTCTCCTCTCTCTCTTTGGGATACCACCCTGAGGACAAGAGTGTATTATCTCCCACATCACTCTTATATCTGCATATTCCCCATAAGACTCCATGTCTTTGTGTAGACTCACTAGCCCATGTCCATTATTTCCTGCCATTTTGATCACCCTGTTAGAGAGAGAGAGAGAGAGAGAGAGAGAGAGAGAGAGAGAGAGAGAGAGAGAGAGCTTTTGATTCTTTACCTTTGGCCTTTCTTCTTGAGTTTGAAGAAAGCTTAAGAAGTATACACTTTGTTGGGAGAAGAAATGATTCCTTGAACCATAACCATGTCCTCCACTTCTTCATTTTAACATGGTCCATCTTCTTCCAGCTTATTCCTCTGTCCGTTTTATACCATGATCGATTTTAGTTCAAAACTCCTCTAAAATAAGAATATAGTAAAGTATCCAATGCAAAACAACAAAATGAATCCGACATAGCACAAAGCAACATCTATCAGGACAGACCCTTGTTGTGCTCTGATTGGGGTATCAAAATTCTACTCTTGACATTTTCTTCTTAATTAAGTTTATAGACAGATTTAAGGAATTGGGTTAAAGTTTTCAAGACAAAAGGTATGTCCTTAATGTAAACCGTGTGATTTAAATCAAGTGGCTGGTCCTTAAACAGGTATTAGGTCAAGAGGTCCACTTCATGTAACTGGGATTATATCATGACTCCAAAACCAAGAGTTACTTTATGAGAAAAACATTGGGTATTAAAGTAAGATGTGTGTAGAAGTAGTTAACTTTGTCAAGAAAAACGTTGGAAAAAGGAAATTAGACTTAAAATTGAGAAAATTACAATAACAGTGTCTTTTGAACCGAAAATCTATATCTACTGCGATAACAACCCTTGAGGCAGTAGAAAGACTAGAATATCAACAATATTTTCACCATTTAATTATCTTATTAATTCAATTTTAACAATTAAATCTTAATTTGAATCAAAAAATTTATAACTAAATAAAAGTTCAATGACTGATAATAAAGCATATAACAAATTTTACTAGTGAAAGCCATGTTCATGTGTGTGTGTATATATATATATATATATTTTTCCCCTTCGAAGTTTTAAGATCTTAGTGTAAAATACTTTCGGTCGAGGCGTTTTATTGGGATTATAACATAAATCAGTGGGTTAATCAAGGTGACTAATTTTCTCTTAAAGTTGTTTCTCGTGGAGAAACAAGATATTTACTGGGAAGCATTAACAACGGAAACTGAGTTGGAGATAGTCTTTGGAGATTGGACTCTGCTTTTTTTCCCACTTATTCCTTTCACCTAAGATATGCTTCAAATTTTCAAATACTCAAGAAATGTATTAATGGCCTAATAATGGGACCCTTGGTCAGACGGTTAGCTGGTTTTTCTTTCACTGCCTTATTGTTTGTTTATACACTCCTTACTCTCTGTCTTTTTCTCTTGGTCTATCATTTGATGTGATAAGATTCATTGGTTGGTAGTTAATGTAAAGTTAAACTGAATTAAGAATAAATTAAAAAAAAAAAAGCAACACTATAGTTTATTGGCCAAACATATAATAAATTATACTAGAGAGATTACTTAAGAGTCCAATTAAAAAACTTTGGAAGCTACTATACTGTAGTTAAGGAGTGAAGCATGTGATTTTAGAACCCCTTTTTGGTGGGATGATAGGGCGGTCTTCAACTGCACTCCATGACATCCCACCTACTAAATTCTAAATTCTTCCACCCAATCCCGCAAGTTTTTAGTTGTACACTAATAATTTTTAAAATAGGGGCAGAGTTCATTGGAAAATGACTCTTTACAAAGGTGTATCTTCTCGTCTACTAGGAGAATTAGATTCTTATAAATCCTTTGTTTTGGCATAAATGATGCAATTAGAGGCATCAAATTAAAGTTTGCTAAAGTCATTATAGTTGACCTCTGGGTAAACTTGAATAGTAGACGAGGATTTTTTAACCCAATTAGACAAGGCCGACTTAGTATTATTGTGTTGTAGTTGTATTATATCTAACAATGCAAGTAGCTGTGACAAAAAAAAATTTTCTAAGCATTTGGAAAATTAAATTGTCATATTATTGTTTTATTTAAAAGCAGTATTTCCGTGTTTGGCAAATTATGATCTCTGTAGTATAAGATCTCAAATTAACAAAGTGGATATATTATATTTTCATAATTAAGTAATGATATAACTAGTATAAATTTATCGATATGTATAAATAATCTTGTATTTGTTAGGATTTTTTTAATGAAAGGATTTCAATGGAAATTTATTAGGATAGTGAAGCCTATGAGGACCTATTTCAGACCTAAAGAAATATTTTAAATATAACGACAATAGAATATAATTTATTATTAAGGATATAATGGCCAACTTTTTAAACAATAACTCTTACTTCACTTAATTTTTTTTTTTGGTTATGGAATAATAATTTATTAAAAAGAAGAAAGTAAGTTGGTAGCCACATGTGGAGGCACCACTCATAAAGTAAAACAACCGTTGAGTCATTCATCGTCCTAAGGATCCAAACCCTAAGGATCTAAACCATTTTATCACTACAAGAGATCAAAAAGGAAATAAGTTTGAAAGCAATATGAGAAAGACACTAGGAGGGGGGTCTATGGTGAGCTATAGACGAAACCATCTCTTTCGAGTCTAACAAAAAAAAAAAAATATTATGCCAGTTCCTTGTTGTACATTGTAATAAGCCCACATTAAGGGCCCGAAGTTCTGCATCTAGCAGCGAGTGTGCTGCAAAGATGGACGTAGCTACAAGGAGGATCCTATCAAAATCATATTTTACCATAACACCTGCCTCCCCATTCTTAAAGGGTGTATTTATGAAGATTCTAATCCCGCCAGAGAACGAAGTTGGCATAAAAGTCAAGGATGTACTCCGTTCTTCGATGTGAGTTAAATTATTCGTGGGCAAAATTGAAGTTTCTTGGAATTCTTTAACAATCGTAATCACCATTTTAAAAATAAAATTTAGGTTAACCTGTAAGTCTTCATGGAATTTTTTATTCCTTGCATTCTAAATTTTATCACAAACTACTGCAGCAAACATAGTGAACTCTTTTATCGCTTCATGGTCACAATTGCCCAGATGATAGGGATTGAACATCTACTTCACCAACTCTAGCCCGGTTGTTAGAGAGGTTTGATCCATCTGCAGATTCCATTTGTTGCCAAACTAAATGGATTTTATGACTGGACAATGGATAAATAAATGGACAATATCATTATTTGGGCCAGAGCAAAAAAACAGATATTGTTGGCTATCCTGAAAATCTGTTGTAGTTTTTCACCCATTAGGGGAGCATTGCTACCAATTCTCTAAAGAAGAAACTTCAATCGCTCGTGCAAATAACTTGTCCAGATCATCTTCTAGATTGGTTGTATTGGTGAACCTATGCTGGTTTATTCTCTAGTATGTATTTTTGGTAGAAAAATTCCATATCTTAGAATCCTTCTATATGAGGAGATCTAGATGATTGTTAAGTAAAAGAGGATCTTCCTGTCCTCTTCTACATTAGAAGGCCTAAATTATGTTGAGAGTTTTTTTATGTCCCAATCTTCGCCGTCATATGCCAGAAGCTGTTTTAATTTAATATTATCCGCTCTTTGAATCAGGTTGAAAGCCATTCTAGTGTCATCGAAGTCTACCCAGGGAATGTTTCAGATATTTGACGAATCGCTCCTACTAATCAGCAAGCAACTCTCACTTTTGATAAAGTCTTTTACGGTCGATATGCCTTTCGCCAATAATAAGGCATTCTTTGGCAAATCTGTGTTCCAAAAAGTCCCTTGTTTGCAGTATTTTGTTCTAAGGATGGTAACCCAGATAGAAACTGAGTCTGATGCTAACAAACATCCTAGTTTTGCCACAAGAATGAAATGAATATCTGAAAAGTGCCTTAGACTAATACCTCCACTCACTTTTGGTTGGCATATTGAGTCCCAAGAAGTCAGAGCAAGGAAATGACATTTATCCATCTCCCTAATCCACCAGAAGCATCTCATTGCCTTATTAAGGTCCTCACATAAAGACTTAGGAAGCATAAACATGGACATAGAGTAAATCGGAATACTTTATACCACACTCTTAATAAAGGTTGTTCTGCCTGCTCGAGACAAAAGTTTGTTGCTCCATCCCTCCATCCTCACATAAACTTAATCTTTAAGGAAATTGAAATCCTTAGTGCGACTATTCGTTAAAAGAAGAGGATTATTTAGGAAAGTTTTGGCCCCTCTCATAACTTTGAAACTCAAAAAGTTGGTTATATCAATCCTAGTCAGATGAGGAGTGTTTTTAGAGAAAAAAAATTGAGGATTTTTGGGTATTGAGCCTCTACCTAGACCAAACTGAGTATGATTTAGATACCAAAGGAGTTTGTTCGCCTATTGGATATTGATCTTGCAAATAAGGAAAGTATCATCTGCATACATTAAGTATAAAATGGGAGGGTAATTTTTAGCCACATGAATACTAGAGATATGACCAATTCTCTCCTCTCTAAGAATAAGTTTGGATAGTACCTCACTATACATAATGAAGAGGTAGGGAGATAGCGGGTCTCCTTGTCTAAGACTATAACTTGGTGAGAAGCTAGGGAGAGGACTACCATTGAGTAGAACTGAGAAGGAAATAGAGTTTACATAGGTCATCACCAATTTCTTGAAGTGGTCATCAAAACCAAAAGCTTGCACATCCCGGTCTAGGAAGACCTACTCCACTTTATCATAGGCCTTAGATATATCAAGTTTTAACCTCTTAAAATCGGTAGCACCCGATCTCACTTTCATTAAGTGAATAACCTTATAGGTAAGGACCGAGTTCTCTACGATCCATCTTCTTGGGACAAAGGCTGATTGAAAAGGAGAAATTAGTTTGTCTAACACCCAGCGTATTCGATTAGCTAAGATTTTGGCCACTACTTTGTAAACAACCTTGCATAAACTGATGAGGCGGAAATTGTCAAAACACTTTGCATTTGCTCTTTTTGGAATAAGGACTATAAAGGTCCAGTTTATGCTACTAGTAAACTTACCATTTCCAAAAAATTCTTAGACAAATTATATCACATCCAAGCCAATGATGTCCCAATAGTCCTTGTAGAATTTGGCAGGCAACCTATTGGGTCTAAAAGCCTTAAGAGAGTGCATGCTTCTTACTATATCTCTTATTTCTTCCCCGTAGGCATGCAACATAAAGCAATGTTCATTTCAGGAGGAATTTTATAATAAAAAGATCATCAAAATCTATACCAATCCTCGGATTAGTAGAAGTGAAAACATTCTTGAAATTTTGTACAAGATAGTTGCCAATGTTGTGCTTGCCTTCCACCCAATTATTCCCGTCGTCCGAAATTGCCCAAATCTGATTTACTTTCTAACGAACGACAACTGAGGCGTGGAAGAACTTGGTGTTCTAGTCTCCCTGAGTCAGCCAAAGTTCTCTTGACTTTTGTCTCCAAATTATTTCTTGTCTATCCAAGTTTCTTGAATTTCTAATTGCATAAAGGCCTCAAGTTCGAGATTCGACTGGGAAGGGGTTCTGTTTTGGACCTTCACCAATAAGAGATTAAGAAGTTTTAGTTTATCCTGGCAAAACTCAGACACTTCTCTATTTCACTTCTTCAGAGCCTATCTAGTATTGTTAATCTTTACCATAAATTAGAAGCTTTTAAAGCCCGAAACCCTGATCTTCCAAGCTTTAGCTATCACTACCCTACAAGAGGGGTCCATATTCTAGGTATCTAAGAACCTGAAAGGACTCACCAATTTTTCATTTTCCATCTCTGTATCAACCACAATGGGACCATAGTCTGATTCTATGATCGAAAGATTTTGCACCCCTACCTTTGGGAAATTGATTATCCATTGGTGCGCAACAGATAGCTCTATCAAGCTTTTCTTTAACAAATTTTATCAAATGCATTTGTTTTATCTACATTCATATTTAGAAGCTAAAAGTAGCCATATATTCAAAAACATTCCCAAACGAGTTTCACAAACAAGATGAAAATGGGCATTCAATAACCTCGCATGGTTGATCCACTTGGTACTAAGATCTGTTCAAGGAATGACGAAGTGAGTTCACTCAAGTGGTAAGAGTATTTATTATTTTGAATTTCGGTATTAGGTTCGAGTTATTTCAGGATAGACGTAAAAATTTAGTATTCCCAATAAGATGAGGTAAGATTGAATAGTAGTGAGTATTTTCTTTTAATTTATAATAAATAGAGATTATTAGTTTAGTTCTACCCTTAAAAAAAATTCCAAAGAAGAATTTTAAAGATGCTCCTAAAAGAACTTTTCATTCTTTAACCTCGATCTTTTGATTGGCTGCGGATTCCACAATGGTCTCACGTGGTGGGATCGTTTCTAACCAAAGTTTGAGAATGACGCAAGTTTCTTTGGGCACATAAATATCTTCTTTCGTAAATCGTATGGTTTGGATTGAGAAAGAGACTTTAAAACGATGAATAAAAGCCAAGGAGTCAGAACCTAGGACGCTTCAACTTCCTAGTCTACCAATTACCATTAATAAACTTAATTATGTTAGTAAGGCCACTTCATTTAAAGTTTAAATGCATGAACTGGTTGGTAGGAAGGATATACTCTTTAGCTTCTATTGCTTTTAATAATTTAATTCACTGCATTTTTTTCCCCATAATTATCAAGACCTATGATGCTTTGATGAGAAGACAACACAATGTCTCGGCCATCCTTTTCTTTATAATGAGAAGAAAGTGACTTCATAGCTTATGCTTCACGAAATTTTGTACGTAAAAGTGTAATGATCACCTTTCTTCTTTCATCAATTTAAACAAGGCAAAGTCCATGGTGATTGGACTTTGATACACATTTAGACAGAAACTTCCTTCACTTATACGGTAAAGCAATAAGCAAAAAGAGCTTTATGGAATAAAGTTTTGTCTCTAAAATTAATGACTCATGGGATAAGTTTCGAAGATAATGCCCATCCCTAGCCAAAGGTGACCTTTTCCTTAACCAATTATATATCTACAAATTTATAGTAATGAAATGTGCCTAATTCAAGTAAACTATAAACGTGAAGAATTTGAGAATGATATACGTTACTTTCTTCTCTCCCTGAACGTTGTGAAGTTTGTTTTTCTCAATTTTTTTTCCGCTTCAAATGCTCAAATCTATCTAAATTTTTTGTTATGCAAACTTGGGCGGCCTAAGCCCGTTTTTGGTCCAATCCAACCTATGAGCCTGTATTATGGGCTAGGCTAGGCCACAGGCCCACAGCCAACAGGTTATATAGCATAATCTTACTCTTTAAAATACATAAATCAAAGTTAACGAAAATATTTTTATATTTTGTTAACTTATCATTTTTTTTTGATTTAGCTACTAAACTTCTCTTTCAGGCTATGTTTGGTAGATTGGATATTTGGAGGGTTGGAGAGGAGTGGTGATGTTTGGTAGATTGGATATCTGGAGGGTTGGAGAGGAGCGGTGGAAGAATAAAATTCTTCACTTCTTTTTAGGCTATGTTTGGTAGATTGGATATTTGGAGGGTTGGAGAGGAGTGGTGGAAGAATAAAATTCTTCAGTTGAGCAGGAGAAGAGAAGAAAGGAGAGGAGAAGTGGAGGTAGAAAACTCCGGGCCCAATATATTGCATCCTTCCAAAGTGCCTAATATATTGCATCCTTCCAGAGTTGGAATGATTGAGAGTGAATAAAAACTAAATTAACCAATTTACCCTTTTAAATAATTATTTAAAAATAATACAATGGATAATATAATAATTTTATAAAAAATTCTCGTCCATCCCACTTTCCATCTTTTTTACCAAACAATATAAAAAATTCTTACTCTCCCCTTTATCGTATTCCCCCTCCTACAAAACTCCCTATCCTTTCTATTCTCCCTCTCTACCAAACATAGTTATAGTTGGTTTGGATGGGGAAAACTGACGAACGAAACCTTTTTTTTTTTAAGATAAGAAAAAGTGGCATAAATTAGAACAAGAAGATGGCTATTAGAGTTAATTAATTGGGTCTAATATGTAATACTAGTCTAATTTTAAAGTAGTCAGATACTACTTTTAAGATTTTATAACTTTTATGCTGTGTTAACTTCTTTATTTGACCTGATATGGGGAAGGACGAAGAATATTTCCTGGAAAGAAAGGTGGTAGAGTTGAAAAAATAGTTGTTATAGATAAAACGTTGGGTCTAGTAAGTGGTATTGGTCTAATAATTTAGCCCATGATTGGGATGCATCATGCATGTTATACTTGTTGGGGAAAGTTTTGGACAGTGTCATTCCAAAACCACTGATAGCAAGATTGGCCCGGATTGGTGCGGGCTCGGGCTCTCTATACATTAGGGTATTTGCCATGAATAGTAGTAATTTGGACTAAAATTACTTTTTGGGTTTTTGGCACAATTAACCCCTGAATTTGTCGTAGATTGTCCCCGAACTTCTTTTCTTAGCAATTAGGTCCCCTAAGTTTGTAAAACAATAGCAATTAACGCACATATTAGAGGGCGCTAAAACTTCTAGTGGTTGGACTTGGACCCTTGGAACTTGAATTAATTGTTCCAAGTTTTTGTCATGGATATTAATTCACATTGCTTGAATATATGATCAGACAAAATAAGTCATTCTCAACTATGTTATCTTCGGAAGAGATCCTTTCCAACTAATAAAAGTATGCCAACACAATCCAAGAAAATTTCTGTATACATTCTCAAGGCCTACCTTTACATGCACCATAAGGACATCTCCACCCAAAAACACCACTACTAAGCCTATCTGAATTCAGAGACTTTTGATCTCTTTTTCAGCACTTAAAAAAAAAGTAAAAACACTCGAACGTAATCAAAGAAGGAAAAATATTTACACTTCAAAACTAAGATCATAAATCTGAACAGAACATCAAGAAAAAAAAAATTACATACCACAAACAAGGCTCTTTTATTCCTTTTTTTTTTCCCCCTAATCTCTGACAATGGAATGAATTAGAATAGAGGCCTCATCGCTTGAGGGAACAGCATCATCTAGTCATAAAAATGCCAATGTCAATTGAATCCATATCTGAAAACGACATCGTATAATGCAGGATGAGTCTCAAAAAAACTGATACGTGAAAAAAAAAAAGCATAAAACTTACCTGGAAGAGAAGTTGGGAAGTGGGATACAATGGCTTCGATGATACCTCCTCCTCCTCCACCACCACTCTCCTCTTCTCCCTTTGGTTTTTTATCTCTTCTTCCATCATCATCAACTTCTTTCTTCTCCTCACTCTCCTCCACACCTCGCTTTCCGCCGCCGTTTCGATGAAACAAGTTGGAAATGAGATTGTTCACAAGCCCTCCACGGCTTATTCCCACATCTTCCTCCTCAGACTTAGAATCATCCCCATTTCGAGTTTCGCCACTTTGAGCTTTGAACTCCCCTGTTTCGGGACTCTTAGGAGAGACTAAGTTGGCTATGAAATGGGTTATTAGCCCACCTCTTTTTTCATCATCTTTATCACTTTCTTGCTCTTGTTTTTCATCTTCTTTGCCAGAAACCAGTTCAGGAAGAAAATGCTCTATCAACCCACTTGAGTTTCCATGGTCACCTTCAACTTTAGCTTCTTGATCTTTCAAACTATCACCCTTTTCAGGCCGAGTTTCTGGTTTTGGCATGGTACTTTCCATCTCAGATATTTATTTCCAGAGTTTTTATTGGGGTTTTTAACTCTCAGTTTGACACTGAATCAAAACGAATAAGAGATTTTGCGAATGAAGATTGACGAAGGGTATGGTAAAAAGGACCAAGACAGAGGCTTGAAATACAGCACAAGAGGTCTATTTTTTAATGCAGAACACGGCTTTGTTACACGTATTCCGCAGCTATTGTCTCATAAATTGCTCGACCAGTGTGCAGATACCACGTTTCCGAGGCAGTTAATTATGATTACCAATGAGGAAAGTCGGTGGATAAAAGCCCTTGACTTTATGGGCTCGTAAAGTCCTAGACGTTCAAGTTAGACTAGGGCCCAGGAGTAGCTGGACTCGTCCTGTTATCGTATCATCAATGTCAGCCGCCAGGCCACACTGGGCAAAAAAGGGTGGGCTAGGCCCTAGATAGAAAGTCCCCATTTTACGTCTTTTCTGGACCAAATAATAACTGGCAACTATATTACTGACAATCTTAAAAAAATCATTCTATACTCGTAAATTTATTTTACCCTCAGACACACCAGTAACATTACTATTTAGCATGCTTACGTTAACGAGTAAGCAACGGGCATTAGAGCCCATCATGGCGCAGGGCTCCAAGTCCAAGCTAGTGGCTCCAAGGTGCAAAGAAAGGACTAACAAAAAATTTGAAATGGATTTCCAGCACATATGAGGTTGAAAGAAGTATGAGAACTTGTTAGGTAGTAATTTCTAATTGATTGATAATCAGAATTTCGAACTCGGAACTGATATGTACAATAGAGCATGAAAAAAAGAAAGAAATGATAAGGAATGCAGTCATAAACAAAGAAAAACAAAGAGAACCTATCTACTTATACAGTTATAAGTATGATCTCGAGTTGCTATTATATGGTCCAACGTGAGATATGGTGGATAGCATTAAACAGTACAAGACAAACATTTTGATGAACCAAAACGCGGTCTTTGGTTTTCCAAGAAGAGAAACTCACAAGTTGCCATGAATAGAAGGTGGAATATTCTTTGCCACTTCCTGAAAAATTGGTTGATTCTTGTGATTCTACTCACCACCTGCAATTCGACGAATCAATTCGCTCTCCTCCTGAGCTTTCTTCTCCAAAACCCTCTTCTCTTTCCTTTTCTTATCCCTGACAGCAGCATCAGCAAGGACTTTCTCCATTACAGTAGTAAAACCAGGAATTGTCTGCGACAGTTTTTCGTAAACTTTGGTGCTAAGCAACGAATAAATCTTTAACAATCTCTGCAAGATCACAAAGCACAAGAGAACTTGTTAGAGATTGGCATGTCCCCGGAGGATTAGATTTATGGAATGAATCAAAAGCATAAAACTTATCAAGGACAAAATCCATAAGAAACTTTCAATGTGTTCATCCATCAACTTGGGAAGGGATGGGTGTACTAGAATTTTCAATTAAAATTGCAGCCACATATACAAAGATCCACATCAGCATGGGAAAGCAAATGTCGCAAAGAATAAAAGCCTATAAAATATGGCAAATTTTTTCAAAGTTCTGATCAGTATAATGTGTGTATATATTATCATGGATACCACATAGTTTTATTTTTTTATTTTTTTCATAAGTATTTTTTATCAATTAAAATTCATTATCCAAGTCTTTTCGTGATAAAAAACAGAGAAATATCACGTTAAATATTGTACACGCCTTTTTATGCACACTTTTCCAACTACTCAAATTATTATAAACGTTGGATTATCGCTCCAAATTATTGTAAATGCAATCCAACGTTTGAAAAAAAATACATATTTAAAAAAAGTACTTACCGATTGGGAAGCTATTATTATATTATGGTGCACGTATACATAATTGCTGAAAGAGCTTAGTATACTTAAAAACAGTGTTAATCTTCAAATACTTGCATGCAATCATGGTTTATGTTTTCTCATCTTGAAGTCATGAGGAAAAATCAAGAGTTTAACAGAAAATTAATTTGGAGTTTGAAGTCAGGAACCAGTGTATACCATGACATCCTTATTCCAATGCTGAATGTATGGAGGGCCTGTGGTATATGAACCAAGAGGTTCACGGTACCATTCCCCACCATATGTTATCTGATCCATTGCCTGTTCTACACTCAGAACCTCCCATGGCCTTAGACCAGGGATAATTTCAGCCAACTGACGCCTGTCCATATATGCAAACAGTGGATTAGTTGAAAAGCACTTCTTCATATGCAAGCATACAATAGCAGCAACACTCTTACCATGAATACATTGAACAGAAAAAGGTTGGAGGGACTGTCATGTACTTAGAATAAGAAGAAAAAGTTAGTCTGAAATCATTTTTGTTGTTTATTTTTTGTTTATAAGCAAAAGAATGGCGAAGACTCTCTTACGCAGCAATTCTAGAAGACTTACACCCTACATTTCACTTTTCGTTTTAAAAACAAAGTCTATACCAACACTAACAAGCCCAGCCTTTATTTTCAACCCGAAAAAGAAAAATGTTAACTATAACTAGTTTATAGAGCCTATGAATGCTGCGACCTTCATTCATAGCTTTCATTGAATTTCTAATACTAAACCAACATATCTAATCTGTAGTCCTTTCTTCTGGATGTTGCTCCTCCTCTCCATTTGAAATAACTCTTCTACCAGTAAATGTAAATGAGAAAAGAATAGTTCGAGCATACATTCTAGACGTTAAATGGCACCAATACCTAACATCTTTTGGAATGAATTTGTTTGGCATGTGATCGGCTTCAAGAATTGTCGTCAGTTCAGAGCCACCAGCCCAGAGAAATAGACAATGACTTGGAATTCTAACACCGGGCCAAATTCCATCATTAGCTTTCAGTACTGCTAAATCACGCCTTTTGCTTTCATAAGCTTCTTCTTGTGCCTGCTTGTATGTCTTAGGCTCATGTCCTTTTAAAGGAACCCAAGGAGGAATACCTTTCTGTAGTTTGTGAAGAAAAGCAGTAGCGGCAGCTCCAAATCTAACTATAATCCAAGAATCAGTCTAATCGAGACACAACTTTAAGTGTGTGTACATTAATCATATTGAGAAAAGAATCACACAGAGGCATACACCATATACACAACAAATGACGCAGGTAATAAAATACGCTACAAGATTGCTAAGCAATGAAGCTTCTTAGCTCAAATATAAAAGCCCACTTAAGGTCATATTTAGTTGCAACATGTTATGTTATCTCACAAGCTGGCGACCTAACTAAAGAAACAAAATTTCTATCGTTAAATGTTCATGTTAAAGAACAACTTAAAGGTAGTATCAAAGAGAAATATATTATTTAACTTGAAGGTACTACTAAAGAGAAATATATAATTTAGAATATATTAAATGCACATTTTTTCTCCTTAAACCCATATAACAATCACATAGATCAACGAACTGCCTCTAGCAATAATTTAAGAGTCAAGGAAGATAAACAAACCTTCCCAAGTGGCGATTGCACGCTCCATTCCGTAAACCATGTGAATCGGTGCCCATTCATCCATGTCTTCAGCCCAAATGAAAGTGTGTTTATCAATAATGCCAGCACCCCAGGCAGTCTTGAGGGTTATCAACTCACATGGTCCCCGAGTGCGGCCCAAGCGATCCTTATAGTAAAATCCACCACTCCTCATGATAACTGCCATCAGTAAACGATAATTCCCACATCAAAATACGCAATAAACAGCATTCTGAACATAATTCCTTTTTGTCTCTTTCATTAAGGGTGGAGTTTTCACTGTCCTAAAAGTACACATTCCTAGACCTTACTGAAAGAAAAAAGGAAACCGATATTGAGATCAGATTTTCAGAGTAAAACTCAGACAAAGTTGCTGATAAGAAAAACAGTAAGATTTCTTGTTAGAAACCATGGTAGAGAAATACATTGTTTATACCCAAATATGATATTCTATAAATAATTAAACATCTTTACTAAACTAACAAGTGCATCGAAACAACTCCTTATAGAGTACTTAAAAATCCATTCAAGCACTTCTAACAGCCATAAGAACTCCCAATGAAGATAATAATTCGCAAAGTTCATCTTGAAATACAATAAATATGGAAAATCTTTCAAACTAGCTAGTATTAGAAAGCACTCACAATCATAGTAACGCTTCTCAAGCCGCTTGTACCCAATAGCCTGAGCAACATCGATGGGCCGGCCCGGCGGGTAGGGCCTCTGCCTGAATCCCCAAAGCCCAAAGAAGAACTGCCTGGCGAAATCCCAGAACTTATCATCAGACTCCTCCTTCGTCTTTATCGCCTTCCTGGGCATAGGCCTGCCGTCTAGCCCAAGCACATGGGGCACCGAGCGCCATAGCTTCCTGTCCTCTTTCCTGTACGGATTCTCATTCTCTTTGAGCTCCATTTCATTGTACTTATCCGCAATCTCCTCAGCTCGGGCCAAGAACTTCACAACCGGGTTGGCCCGAAACTCTTCCCAGAACTTCTCGTTTTCCCGAATCTCTTCCTCAGTCGGGTTCTCCTTCTTCTCGAAAATGGGGTCTTCGTTTAGGATCTTCTCGACTTCTGGGGTGTACCTGTAATCGGGCAAGTTCTCGCACTCCCAGTAGAACTGCTCCAACATTTGCATGTACGGGCCTTTCTCCTCTTCAGGGCCTGGCTCAGGATTCTCGGACTTGGGTTCGTCGGGATTCTTCTCTACAGGCTCGTTGGCTCGCTCGAAGTGGTTCGAGGCGTTGAGCGACGCGAATTTCATAGGGGCTTGGGTGGTCCTGAGGAAGAATGAGTTTGTGAGGCGGAGGAGGTTTAGGGAAGGGAGTGGCTTCGGAGGCTTTCCGAACCAGCTTTCGAAAGGGTTGAAGTTAATGGACGCCATTGGCGATAAAGCTTAAGCTCTGAGCTTGCGACAAGGTTGAAAATGGAAGACTGAGTTAGACTGGGAGCGAGCGAGAGAGGAAGGAGGGTTTGGTTTTACGGACTGGGCGTTAAATTGGATACAGTGAGAACGATAGAAAGGATACATGGGCCTTAACTTAAGGCCCATTATGTCGTATGGGCCGGTTATTACGCAATGGCCGAAAGAAAATTAGGCTCAATAGCAGTATTGAAGAGTGGCGTTTTTTTTTTTTTTTAATAAATAATTACATTATAGCAATTCTTATTGTAAAGTTCTAAATTGGCTTAGCTCCTAATTTTTCCCGAATTACTCGAGGTTCGGGCTTAAAATACCCCAAATGCAATATTAAGTATAACTTTTCTATAATTTTAACTTTAGTTTTTAATTTGTGCAACATTATACTTTCACATTTTAAACTTTTACAAATTTCTACATTAAATTAAAATTTGGTTATTTATGATGATTTTTTAAGTTATTTTTAATATATTTTAAATATTTTTCAGCTAGTATGGAATTTTCTAATCAAGTTAGATACAAATAATAAATATTTACAGAGATTTCAAATATAAAGATATAATTTTATGCACCCTAAAAATAAGGCTAAGATTACACTAAAAATAAGGCTAAGATTACAAAAAGATTATCCTTAACTCTTTTTTTTTTTTGGCAATTATCCGCATTTTGGTAGGTCTTATATAATTTTAGTTATCATCTAACGTTTTAGATTTGCGGTATCCATAACATATTGTTGTGCAATTCCTCAACCTATGTTTTTATATAAGAAATTACATTATGTTAAATATAAATAAATAGGTTGTATGTATTTTAGTAGTGTTTCTACTCTTCAATGTTAACGGTTGAAAGTAGACTTCGCTGAAATATGTCACATTATAATAAAATTATAAAAGCATCATAAAATTTCCATGTCAACTAATAGAAGTGTAAATTATCTAGCATTCCTCTGGGGACTTTTAACAAAAAAGCAACCTAAGGGTGTCATAACTTAAAAATAAAAATAAAAATTTCATCCACTGTCATCTGGAGTCTTAATTTTACAGTTAATTGGTTAATGGTTATTGCCTAAATAAAATAGCGAAAAGTTGTTAGCTCAGCCCCGAAAAATCTCAGCGTCGTATTAGTCTGTTTTGTTGACGTTATTATACCATATAATGTAATTAGACTATAATTAAACCGTCTTTTTCTAAAGGCAAAAAGCTAGATATTAAAATGAGGAATCGTTAAAACCATATACTTTCTTCCAAGCCACTAAAATTTCACGAGAAAGTAAAGATAGAATCATGAAAAGCAAAGTCGAAAAGTTTTGAAAACAAAGAAGAATAACCACTAGATAAAGAAATATTAATGGGGACCTCCGAAAAGACCCCAGATGCCCCTAATAGCCATTTTTAATTTTAACTCTGCTTACAAAGAGATTCCATAACAGATAGCCAGCAATTTAATTGTCCAAGCATTTTGGTAAATTCCCATCTCTACATATAAATAATATCCATGCCCAGATAAATAGCCCAACAGCAACAATACTATGCATACAGATAAAAATAAAATTGAAAGGCCTTTCTCTCTTTATCTTTCTCTTCTCTCTCTCTCTCTCTCTCTCTCTCTCTCTCTCTCTCTATCTATCTTTTCGATCTGAAATTAATGGAGGGTCGAACATTGTTGGGCATTTTGGGTCTGGGTTACTTGGGTTATCTGATACTGTTTTTCTCCGTAAACCCAATACATGGCTGTATGGGTTATGATCAGAAAGTCCAAATGTCTTTGTACTATGAGGCTTTGTGTCCGTTCTGTGCAAATTTCATAGTTAAACATTTGGCTAAGCTCTTCCAGAATGGTCTCATCTCCGTCGTCGATCTCAGAATGGTCCCCTGGGGCAACGCTTGGATCAACCCAAATGGTTCTGTCGTTTGCCAGGCAAGCTTCTCTCTCTCTCTCTCTATTAATTTTTCCTCTTCTTTTTTTTTTTTTTTTCTTCTTCTTCCTTTTCAAAGTCTAACTTAAGATTAAGAGCTTAGCAAATGGGTATTTTCTGAAAATTTCGAATATGGAGTGTTTTAATATTTTCTAACCAAAAAGCTAAACTTAAACTTGACTTAGTGCTCGGAATTAAATTTTTCCGTCTTACTTTACTTTACGACATTTAACTTCTTCGGCTCCTCCGATCCAGTGTGGTTAAGTTTATATATCACGATTTTGACGTCCGCAGTATACGAATTTTTATGAATTTTGATAAATTTTTAACTAATTTTCAGTAAAAGGTGGTAGAATGGTAAATTTAGTTAAGTACTTAAAAAAGTGGTAATTATCTATTTAACCCAAATTTATACTGTAGTTACGTTCCAGTTTGGGGGGCCTAATTGGCCCATCATAATCCAGCAACTTTAGTTATTTGATTGGTGGGACGTGGGCCGGGCCTATAAAGCGGCCTTAAATGCTTTAGCTTAGCTGACCATGGCATCCTCTTATGATTTGTGCTGGTAAGATACCCGTAATGGTTTCTTTTAAATCTCAACTAGTTAGTAATAATAATTATGGAAAAATTTGGAAGTTGATGATAAAAACTCGTATAAAACTAAGAAAAGTGCTAAATCTATTCTCGTCTCAATGTGCATGTGGACTCGATGATGGAAACTAAAAAACAAGAGGGATATATATAGCACTCCTCTAAAAGAGGCTAAAGAATTAAAGCACACTCATAAAGTTAAAAATTGTGCTCAAAATTTGTCACTCAACCTAATTTCCTCTTAACCTTTGTTGATCATTACGCTTCTTAAATTGCTTTTTTTTTTTTTTTTGGGTTTAATCTTTCTTTTGTATCCTTTTCTTTTATATTTTCATTTTTCATAATTTTATTGTGATGCAGCATGGAGCAGATGAATGCTTGTTGAACACAATGGAGGCCTGCACTATTGCCGTATATCCTGATATGGTAATGACTAAAAATGTTGTATATTTGTAAATTCAAGTGTAAGTTATGGTTCTGTGCACATGTAAAATTGGTTTGAATCAAGGGTTACAACTTACATATCGTGTGACAATTTATATAGAGCGTAATAATGTTACGTGACAACATTTGTTAAACGGTTGAAGATCAACTACCAACATGATAGATAATGTTTGGGCGATTTAAAGACTACATTTTTTCAATAATGTTTTTTTAAAGAAAAAAAGTGCTCTAGATTATGAACATGTAATTGTGATGCAGAGCCAGCATTTTAGTTTTATTCACTGTGTGGAGCGGCTCACTTTGGAGAACAGGCACTCAGAATGGGCCAATTGTTTTCAAATCACGGGATTGGATACAGTCCCCATCGATTGCTACAACAATGGCGATGGCAAAGTGGTTTGTATATATTTTGTTTACTCCCGTCTCTATTGCTTTTGGTTTACTTTATTAAAAATCTAAGAATTTTAATACACTCATATCTAGATATACATATGAATGTACAAATTTCAATTGTTAATAGATTTAGAACTTCTCTTAGCAAAATACTTTCTACCATGTGTTTCCAAAAATCCTAAATATAACTCATCAATTTGTCAAATTGGATTAAATTCATCCCTTAAATCAGATTTGGTCAAAATATGGTTGTAAAATGGTACTAATACCCTTGATCAAAGTTAATCAAATTATCTAACTACTTCTTTAACCCTACGACCAAGCACCTAATTTAAATATAATAACAATAATAATATTTTTAAATTAAAAATTTTGACGTTTAAGTTGTTTGGTTGTAAGTTTAATGTATAATTTGATTATTTAACTAACGACATTTTAGTAGTTTTTAGTTTAAAAAAATTGACTAAAGTCGATGAAAGTTTCTAGAGTGATATTTTGATCCAATTTGACAATCAATAACAGAAAATAAAATTGTATCTAAACAAGCTAGAATTACGAAGGTGCTATGCTTAACCATCTTTTTTTGCTGAGTTGAATTTTGATTGGTATTTCAATTCGTAGATTGAAGAGAGATATGGGAAAGAAACTGCTATGCTTAACCCTCCACATAGATATGTACCATGGGTGATTGTGAATAATCACCCACTCCAAGAGGTCAGTTGCTTGTTTATTTCTGGTTATCCTCCATGTTTGAAGTTTGTTTGTTTTTTTTTTTTTTAAAAAATAATAGTTCTAATTAAATGCAGGATTATCAAAACTTCGTGGCTTACATATGCAAGGCTTATAGAGGGTCTCCTAAGCCAAAGGCTTGCAGATCACTTTCAACTGAGATTGAGTTAACTGAGAAAGCAGACTCAATACCTGAAGTTTGTTATATAGGGGAATGAAGCTTTACATCATTAAGACTAGCAGAAAATCCCAAAATAATATAAGACTATCTCCTAATTTTCTTTGCACCAAACATAGCCCAAAATAATATAAGAATATCTTCTAATTTTCTTGGCACCAAACATAGGTTTTTTAGCAATGCAACAATTCATATGGTTGGTCCACTTGTGTTAACAATCTGGAAAAAAAAAAAAAAAAAGGTTTATTCTGATTGACATTTTCTGTTATGGAGTTGGTCTTTGAAACCTGGTTTGTCGTACAAAAAAGGACTGTATTTAATTATGTGATCAGTCCACATATCAGGTTTCACATTTTAGCAGAAAAGGGCTAGCTTTCATTTCTCATTTGCCTAGTTCCTAAGGATCCAAACTGGATTCATTTTACCCCAATACTGAATCCTTCTGATGGTCCGAACCTGACTTATTTTATTCCCTCAAGATTTACATTCAAGTTTAATTATTCAGCTTCATATACATTTATATCTACTGACGTGATACAGATAAAATGGTAAGGAAGACATAATGAAATGATGAGAGAACTGGTGCGTTTTCATTTGGACTACGTTATGGGTTAACTTGTTGCTTCTTAGGTCCATGGCATTTTTGTTTTCAGGATATTGCAATGGATTTCGTATGTATATCTTCTACATATCAGATTTACTAGGAGATCATTTTCGTTAGACGTATCAGGAGATCTCCATTGGAGCCTAATCATACGCGTATTATTACTCTGATAATTAGGGATCGTGGTTTAATCCATAATAATTCCAAAAAAAAAAAAAAAGAAAAAAAAAACTCTAGTGCTCTTAGTGGCTCAGGTACTTATTATAATATTATTAAGCATATCAAATCGTTACTGTTTCCTAGATAAAAATGTTAAACTGGTTCTCACTTCACCTTAGGTTGCAATGGCCATTAATATTCCAGATGTAGCATCCATGACACAGTACTGCTGACTCAATTGTCTTTTTTTTTTATCATAGTTCAAGAGTGCTGCTTTAATCAATATCCCTTTCAGAAAAAGAAAAGAAAAATAGTGCTTTAATCAGTTCCACCTTCGTAAGAAAATCGATAAGATATGGCGTGTGGTGGCTGTGGCATTGAATAGGCATCTTCAGGTATATCTATAAAACACATAATGATGTGACATTTTTTTAGCCACTCATGTGTGTATTTTTTACATATCTTTTGTGTTCTTAGCATTAGTTTTACATATCTTAAATATTTATGAAATGAAATAGTTCAAGTTCGTCTTAGAAGTTAGGTTGCTTTCTCTCCTTTTTTTTTTTTTTTAAATAAATGGAAATTTTGACTAGAGTCCTAACATATTAGTTAAAAAAATACATCCTAACTGAATTAACAACTTTCCAAAGAACTAAATCTCATGTTAAGCACTCTTAGAAGAGAAAAATCAGTTATGTTGCTCCCTTGCTCATGCCGATGTTGCTTATTAAGGAAAAATAAAAGGTGCTTACTAAGGGAAATAGAGAGAGAGAGAGAGAGAGAGAGAGAGAGAGAGAGAGAGAGAGAGACTTTTCTGCAAGATTTTGAGTTGGAAAATTTAACTCGACCAAGTTCCAGGTTGATCGAATCACCATTGTACGTATGTATATATATATATATATATATATATATATCAAAATTACTATAATTAGATCAATAGTACTTCCCAAAAACTGTGACATTCACGGTGGTCCATTTTATCGACATTGATCCAATCCAATGACAACCTTTCCCTTTGACGCCATTTTCATGACTAAATCCATCCTAATTTTGATGATGTGATTTATTTAGGCGAGAACCTAAAATGCATCACAAAAGATAAGGAGTGGAATATTTAATTAAATTAGCTTTGTTAGGTCCATGTTCCTCGTAATAACCCCGAACACAAACACACACACATCCATCAAGTTAAGAGAGAGCATGATTTTGACTCTTACAGAGCCAGCAACTACCAAATATATTCATATCGTCCGGCCCACGTTTATATCATTAACATCATTTTTGCCAGTTTTATAAAATAGAAGCAGCGAATTACAATTCTTTACGAAACCATCACAAGCTTTTGTACAATTATGTTTCTGAATAATTTTGCTACAGATTGGCGGCCAAATCTTCTGTTTGACCTACTGAAACTACATATAATTAGTTCCATGTAGTTATTAATGAAAAGTACTTCTTCATTTTACTAGAATAAAACTAGTTGCGATTTGCGGGTGAATTTTTGAGGGGTCAGGATAATTGGGTTATAGGTCCAGAACTCTATGTATGGATCCTGACATTAAGCCCAATTTTGGTTCCGTGGAACTAACATTGGGATAGAAGGCTCTTCAGATTTTTGTGTGGACACGTTCCACTATGTACTGTCGACAGGGGAGGAGTTTAATCCAAAAGGGGTAAAAGTCAAATGTAATTCAATTTTAGAAAGGGTCTACTTAAAATTTTACATCTTCAGAAAGGACAAAGACTGTTGGAATCAGAATTGTGCTCTATATTAATTAGTATCCTTGTACTTAATTACAACAAAATATATAGAATAATTGGATTAGACTGTTAGAATGCACAACATAAAGAGTGATTGTAACACTTTAATATATCGTAACAGGATATATAGTCGCAATGAAAATAACTCGTATTTTGACAAAAATGGTGGTTACAAAAATGACTCACTTAGAGTGCATGAGAATAAACATAAGTAAAATAATATTAAAAATTGACGAAGGAGAATAAACCGGCCATATTATCAATTAAAGACTAAAAGTAATATAATAATACAATAAATAAATAGATAATAAATTTAATATTACTAGTTGACTGAAGTGTATAAATTGATCATGATGTTAACTAGAAGTTAGTAATATAAATAAAGTGGAGAAAATTAAGTAGTTAGAAATTGACGAAGATGATACCATCCATATACTAGTTTTAGTTAATTAAAGAGGTTAGAATTACATAACAGTAAGTCCAGCCATATCATCGGAAATAATAATAAATAATTGAAATTAAAGTAATGAAATTTAAATAAAGCGACGTGATCGATTGTAAGGAAAAACAACAATTATCACTAAATAAATGCGCACAATAATTAAAAGGGGAACAAAATAACCGATTACACTCAAGACAGATACAGATTATTTTACAAGAAAAAGGAAATAAAGTAATTAATTACACTTAGAGTATTAATACAAATTATTTGTTAAATCACAGAAGTACGAAATATATATATATATATTATACAAATAGCACAACACCTCAAATTTGTAACACGAAATTGTGAAAAGTGGTTCAGTGTCCAAAAACCACTATAACATATAATATATAGTAATAACAATGAAGATAATGATATAAGTATGTATGTATAAATATGTGTGTATATATATATATATATATATGTGTGTGTGTTATATGTATATGCACGTGTGAATAAAAGCAGTGAAACTTGGAAACCAAGTTTATGAGTGGAGATGAGTAATTATAAAATTAAAAGTATAATAATGATAAAGATCATAGTGTAAATATATATGGATGTAGGTGTGTGTACACATGTTTTTGTAAGAAAACTTGGTGGCAGTTTTGTAAAAAATGAGAATGAGACGATGATGGTAGTTTGAAGATGAGTAGGTGGAGGTGAGAGAATAGAAAGAAAATTCTACAGGTGAACTTGAAGGATTGGAATCAAGAGAAATAAATGGTCTATGACTCAATTTTAGGAGAACATACATAAGATATACACAAAGTGGGGAGATAAAGAAACAATGATGTGAATTGATATTGGTAAATTTGTGAAGATAATATTAAGATGATGGCAGATGGATAATGACCAAGTAATAGATTAATCGAAGACCAAGATTCAAAATGAACCAAGGAAATGACCTCGGTAGGGGGAGAAAGAAATGATATAGTGATGATGACAGCTTCATATAGATAAATTGAGGAACAGAACTTTAGTATTAACTAAAGTTAAAATACACAAACAGAGATTTAACTATAAATCACCGTAATTACAATTAAGAACCGAGAACTGAAAGAAATGTATATGATCCTCAAGTCCCTTCTTTACAAAAGATTAAGGCCTATATATAGGCGTATTCTAAACGGTAAAGAGGCGAGGACTGTTAAAATATGATATAGCATGTACTGCAGTATAGTAGGTCATTTGACCAAGTCTTATATTAGTTTAGTTGGGTTTGTTATTTTGTCCTAGTCTTAGGAAGTTCGTTTTGGGTTTGTTTAATATTTTCTGGTCTTTTGGTTGTAATGATTTGTAGGATAGTGGCTTCATGGTCCTATTTTTAAGGAAACGTTGTCATGTTGGTTAACTCTGCTTTATTTACTTTATTATTTTGCTTCAGTGGTATCAAAGCTTGGTTAGGAGAGTGGGTGAGAAAAAAAAGGGTTGTTGAGAGAATCAAAAGAGTCAGAGTTCGTGAGAGAGTGTATAAGAGCAGCAGCTTTCCTTTATCTCTTTGATATTGCAGCAGCAAGTATTTATGGTATCTGAGAATTTCGTGCAACTATCCATGCCTCGCTTCGATGGTCACTATGACCATTGGAGCATGCTAATGGAGAACTTCCTGAGATCCAAGGAGTATTGGCAAGTGGTGGATTCTGGTGTAGTAGAGCCAGCAACTCATACTGCACTGACGAATACACAGAGGGTAGAAATTGAAGGAATGAAGTTAAAGGATTTGAAGGCAAAGAACTATCTTTTCCAAGCAATTCATCGTTCTATCTTAGAAACATTTGTGGCCAAAGATTCTTCCGAGAAAATTTGGGATTCTATGAAGAAGAAATACCAGGGCTCAGCAAAGGCAAAAAGGTAGCACCTTCAAGCCCTTTGGTCAGAGATCGAAATGCATCGAATGAAATCAGAAGTGTCAGTTTCTGATTACTTCTCAAGAACAAATAACAATTAATTAAAGGATCAAAAGATCTTGAAGATATTTCAATTGACGAACTGCAAGGTTCATTATCGGTTCATGAACAGAAAATGAACCAGCCAAACAAAAGAGGAGCATGTTGGTATTTATTAGAATAAACTCCAGAAAATATTTTCATAAATTTATTTTACACTATGGTATTGTAAAATCTAGAAATACAACAGAATTGGTGGTCGTTTAATTTTTTTTTTTTAACAAAATATTTCGGATCGTGATCTAACATAAATTAATTTTTGATCTAAATAAGAACAATACTCGGATTCGCTCCATAATCTTCTTATCTTCTCATCTATTCTTGAAAGCTATTTGATTAATCTAGTGAATGGTCACTTTTTTTATTCTCAACAAAGAAATCCGCATACAAACAAGAAGATAATCTTCTCGAACTGATTTCTCCAGGATGCCCAAAACACCAAAGATGATGAATCCCCTAGTGTGACCGATTTTCCTTGCTCTCCCTCTCTCTGTTATGCATGGAGCACTCTCCTCTCAAGGGTTTTTTCATATATAACTCATGTAAATTGGCAGGTAGAAAACTTTTCTCTTAACTATGGAGAGATTAGTAAACTCTAATGGGCTTATTAGGCTTGTTGGGCTCAACTGATCATCAAATAATTATTGGGCTTTAATTTGAGCTAGACAGAGACCAAATAGATCCATAAAGCCCAAGTTCTAATAGATCATACACCCACAATCATAATTAATTCATAATTATGAATTAATTATGATTATGTATTGTCCATTAATATTGGGGCACACCACTATAGGCTCAATATTGAACTCTTAGACTAAATGTCACTTATTTTCTGTGAAGTTTATTATCAAATAATTAGTTTGATCCATTTAGCATATATTATACCTGTAGATGTACCTCTGGTGCAATGTCGTACTAGCATAGTAAAATTACCATATTTCCCTTCTAATATATATTTACCTTTGAATTACTATTTTTTATCTAATAGATAATAGTTGACTACGGTGTTTGTATCTGCTTATACCAACACAGTCAAATTCATATAGTGAATATTAGAGCCCTAGTTTATATTATCCAAGTACTTGAAAAAACTCGAAGTGACATTATATGTAGGACGTCTATTATGAAAAAAGTTCTACATATTTCATATACCTTACCTTCTAAGATATCGAAGTTCGCACCATAAATCGAAACTAGTCTTTTAGTAACTCAAAAAGACGAAACATATAAAAGTAAGTTCGTTAATCACTAAGATTAAGATTTTCTACAATAGTGCAAGATTAGTGAAATTAGAAATTTAAGTTATGATACTTAACCTTAAATTCTAATTTATTCGGTCCTACTCGATGCTGTTATAACTTTCTTATAATACATTAGTATTTCTATTAGAAGACTTACTTCGATAGTTGGAGACTTTATTATGAAAATAGACAACACCAAATTCTATGACATAGTAAAATATTCCATCTTTAATATGCAAAATGTGAATAATTTAATTTAGACATAATAAAATAAAAAATATAATGTCTTTTACATATGAACTCATATAATTCTTTATTATTTATTATATATCTTAAAATATTTAAATGTTTGCGTAAGATAAAAATAGACATCTCATAGGAAATAACTCTATGATAGTTGTCGTGGGAAAAGGAACGGTGACACTTCAAACTAAGGGAACTGCAACTTAATCTATCTCTAATGTTCTTTATGTTCCGGATTTAAAAACTAATCTTCTTAGTGTTGGGCAGCTTCAAGAAAAAGGATATGAGATCTCTATCAATAATAGAGTTTGTAGAATTGAAGATGAAAAATTGGGATTAATTGCTCAAGTGAAAATGATAGCAAATCAGATATTTCCTTTGTATTTTTATCACACCACTCACTCATGTCTAACTGCAAAATTAAAGGACACAACATGGTTATGGGATTTCCGCTATAGGCATCTTAATTTTGGTGGATTGAAGATCTTACAGCAGAAAAATATGGTGGTAGACCTTCCAAAATTTGAGTCTCATTCAGAAATTTGCGAAGAATGTGTTGTTAGTAAACAGCATCCTGATACTTTTCCAAAAATGAAGTCTTAGAGGGCTAAGAAAGTACTGGAATTAGTTCATTCTGACTTGTGTGGACCGATAAAACCAACATCAAATAGAGGTAAACGGTATTTTATATCGTTTATTGATGATTTTAGTCGGAAAACATGGGTTTATTTTTTGTAGGAAAAATCTGAAGCTCTAAATATCTTCCAAAGGTTTAAGGCTTTAGTTGAAAAAGAAGTTGGTAACCCAATCAAAATACTACGAACCGATCGCGGTGGAGAGTACAACTCGTAGGAATTTGACGAATTTTGCTACAAGTATGAAATTAGAGGCAGCTGACTGTAGCTTATTCACCTCAACAAAATGGAGTTTGCGAGAGAAAAAAATTACACTTTTATGAATATGGTGTGGATCCTTTTGACGAGGAGCAGTATTCCAAAAAGTTTTTTGCCTGAAGCAGTTCTTTAGAGTGTTTAAATTTTGAATAGAAGTCCTACGCTAGCTCTTCAAAATATAACTCCTGAAGAAGCATGGAGTGAGCGTAGGCTAGCTATTGATCATTTTCGAGTGTTTGGATGCATTGCATATGCACATGTTCCAAATGAAAGAAGAAGAAATTTAGACGACAAAGGTGACAAGTGTATTTTCTTGGTGTTAGTGATTATTCAAAGGCTTATAAATTGTATAATCCTATTACCAAGAAAATTATCATTAGTCATGACGTTATTTTTGATGAAGAAAAGACATGGATATGGAGTTACAATACTGCTGGACAACAAATTCCGGCAGATTTGGATGGTGGAAATGAAGAAGAAATACAGCAGTGTCAACAACAAGTTCCAGCAGCTTCTACTCTAGAAGATCATCAAAATGAGTTCTAAAAATCACCAAAAATAGAACATGGTGAGTGCACAACATATTCATGTCTTCAACATGTTAGATAAAGACCAGGGTGGATGTCAAACTATGGGGTAACAGGAATTATTGATTATGAAGATCCTCTTATGCATTTTACTATGTTCTCAGATTGTGATCTCACAACTTTGGAAATAGCTATCGAAGAACAAAAATGGAAGAAGGCTATGGATGAAGAGATTGCAGCCATTGAAAGGAACAATACTTGGGAGTTAACAGAACTTCCAAAGGGAGAGAAGACGATCGGTATTAAGTGGATTTACAAGACGAAGCTGAAGGAGAATGGTGAAGTTGACAAATACAAGGCGCACTAAGTAGCTAAAAGTTACAAGCAAGAGTCTGGCGTGGATTACAAAGAAGTGTTTGCTCTCCTGTTGCAAGACACGACACAATCAGATTGCTCATTCAATTGGCAGCTCCAAATTCATGGCCCATCTTCAAAATGGATGTGAAATCAGTATTTTTACATGGAGACTTACAAGAAGAGGTATTTGTTGATCAACCTCCTGGTTATGTAAAATTAGGGAGTAAGCATAAGATTTATAAATTAAAAAAGGCTCTATATAGACTAAAACAAGAACCTAAAGCTTGGTATCTTAGTATAGTCGTACAAATGCTTATTTTTTGAAGGAAGGCTTTTAAAAATGCCCATATGTGCATACTTTTTACATAAAAATTGGAGGAAAGATGCTTATTGTATGCTTATATGTAGATGATCTAATTTATATGGTAAATGATTGGGCCATGTTTTAAACATTTAAGAAATCTATGATGCTTGAGTTTGATATGCTTGATCTTGGTATGATGCGCTATTTTCTTGGCACAACAATAGTGCAATCTGCTGTTGGAATTTTTATTTTTCAAAGGAACTATGTTGAAGAAATTTTAGACAGATTTCAAAAGAAAAATTGCAATCCTATCACTACTCCAGTTGAAAAGGGGTTGAAGCTAGTGATGGATCCAGTGAGAAAAAGAGTTAATAGTACTCTATATAAGCAAATTGTTGGCAGCTTAATGTACTTAACAACAACAAGGCCTGATATAATGCAAGGAGTAACTCTCATTAGCAGGTACATAGAGAGTCCAAAAGAGATTCATCTTCTAGCATCAAAGAGGATTCTTCGATACTTGTGTGGCATTACTGATTTTGGGCTTTTCTATAAAAAGGGTCAAAAATCAGATTTGTTTGGATATACAAGCAGTAATTATGCTGGAGATTCAGACGATAGAAGAAGCACATTTGGATATGTTTTCATGCCAGGTTCAGCTACTGTTTCGTGATCATCAAAGAAGCAGTCACTAGTTGCATTGTCAGCAACTGAGGCTGAGTTTGTTGCAGCCACTTCTTGTGCATGTCAAGCCATTTGGTTGAGGAAAATTCTTGAGGAACTTTAGTTCAAGCAACCAGGATCTATTCAAATCTTTTGTGATAATAGTTCAACTATTAAGCTCTCCAAGAATCCTGTTGTTCATGGAAGATGCAAACACAGATGTTAGATATTACTTCTTATTAGGAGATCGGCTTTGCGGAAGAAACAACACACAATAAAATACGAGCTGGAAAAATTTGAGTAAAATAAAAAAATAAGATATACAAAAGATTTAACGTAGTTCACCTAATTTAGGCTACGTCCATAGATAAGGCTGTGAAGAATTTCACTATGAAAATGAGATTACAACTTACTTCTTTCTAAATATAAGGAGAAAACAAATGAACTTCTCTCTCTTAAAATAGAAGAAAACATTCTCTCTAAACAATTTAAGAGAAAACAAGTGGGATACTAAGAGGAATTCCTAGACTTGAATTCTTTCTTAGAAAGGAAGAGAATTTTAGAATAGGATACAAAATAAGTGATGAAGCCCTCTATATTTATAGAACTTGAAAGATGGTGTGAACATCATCTTTTACTATTATTATTACGGCTATTCTTTTTACTATTGCTATTGTGGCTGCCCTTTTACTATTGTTATTGCGGCTGCCCTTTTCACTGTTCCTATTGCGGTTGATCTATTTATGGTTCCTATTATGGCTGGTTGGTGAGATGTAATTTTTACTTTGTTCAACATTCTCCCATTTGAAGACTTGATTTTAATCATGTCTTCATACTTGAGAAATCTCCATTTTCTTCGCTTGTCAATTCTTCATGCTGCTTACATATCTTCTAGGCCATATGAGGATCTACACTATTTGAACTTGTCAATATTGATTGGTTTGGTTAAAACATCTGCTATGTTCTCCTTGGTGTGAATCTTCTTTATGTCTACACTTTCATCTTCTACTACTTCTCGAACAAAGTGATATTGAACACCTATATACTTTGTCCTAAAATGAAAGGTTGGATTCTTTGCAATGTGTAAGGCACTCTGACTATCACAAAATAATGAATCTTTTCTTGTTTGTGTCTAAGCTCCTCTAATAACCTTTGAACCTAAATAGCCTTTTTACAAGCTTGTACAGCAGCCATGTATTCTGCTTTTGTTGTAGATAAAACCACAACAATTTGTAGTTTCAAAACCCAGCTTTCAGCTTCTTCTGCAAGAGTAAACACAAAGCTTATAGTAGATTTGTATTTGTCAAGATCACCTACAAAATCTGAATCAACATATCTTTTGACAGTAAATTCTGATTCTCCGTAACATAATATAGCATCTGAGGTTCCTTTGATGTATTTCAGAATCCTCTTCACAGCATTTCAATGCTCTCTACCAGGATTTACCATATACCGACTAACCGCTCCCACTATTTGTGCAATGTCTAGTCTTGTGCATATCATAGCAAACATTAGGCTTCCTATCTCTGATGTATACGGTACTCAAGACATCTCTATTCTCTCTGCTTCATTGCTAGAACACATCCCAGAAGATAACATGAAGTATGGTAAAGATTGGCTTACAATCTTGCATATTAAAGCGATGCAAGATTTTCTTCAAATAATTCTTTTGAGAAAGCCAAGTCTTCATATTACTTCTATCTCAGTAAATTTGCATTCCTAGAATCTTGTTTGCTGGTCCCAAGTCCTTCATATCAAATTCCCTAGCCATTTGTGCCTTTTAATTCTTGGACTCTTCTTTTGATAAGGTCCGCTACCAATATATCGTTCACATACAACAATAAGATAATGAAATCACTATCTTCATTAAACTATCTAAAGTATGTGCAGTGGTCTGAACTGAGTCTGTTGTACTCAAAGCTTATGATGAAGGAATCAAATCTCTTATACCAACACCTCAGTGCCTGTTTGAGACCGTATAGAGATTCGTTCAACCTGCAAACCAAGTTCTCCTTACCTGTTTCAGCAAAACCTTCTGGTTAGAGCATATAAATTTCTTCTTCAAGTTCTCCATGAAAAAAAGTAGTTTTCACATCTAGTTACTCTAGATGTAGGTCAAACGTAGTACACATCGCCAGAACCACTCTAATTATTGTCAGTCGAACTACATGTGAAAATATCTCGTTGAAGTCAATACACTCTTTCTAAGCATATCCCTTTACCACCAATCTTGCACGATACCACTCTACTTGATCATTGCTACCACGCTTGATCTTGTAGACCCATTTATTGCCAATAGCCTTCCTTTCTTGTGGTAGCGAAATAAGATCTCATGTCTTATTTTTGTAAAGAGCTTCAATCTCTTCTTGTATTATTGTCATCCATAGGATACATCCGGACTTTTGATAGCCGCATGGAAAGTTGTTGGCTCTCCATCCTCTGTTAGAAGATAGTATGCAATATTGCTCTTAGTGACATAATCCGAGTCCCATGCTGATGGTCTTCTCTCACGAGTTGACCTACGAATTTCAGAAGCTTCTTCCTCGACTGGTTCTTCTACTTTGTACTCTAGTGTTGCTTCAGAAGAATCTGAATCTTCAACATTCGTTTCTACTTGAACTATAGTAGTTTCTGGTCTGCTATCATCTCCTTTTTCTTACAGTTTATTTTCTGCAAATGTCACATATCTACTGATGATAGCATTATGGGCAGTGGGATCCTATAAGCGATACCTCTTGACTCCATCAGCATATCCAAAGAATACGCACTTTCTAGACTTTGAATCTAATTTTGTAATTTCTTGAGTATTGTACATCACATACACAGGACTTCCAAATGTATATAAGCGAGAGTAATCAGTTGGCTTACTAGTCTACATCTCCATCAGTGTCTTCAGATCAATCACTATTGATGGTATTGATGGAGATCAATTGATCATATAATAGATGGTTTTGATTGTTTCTGCCCAAAATATCTTAAGTAGACCTGCAACTCTCAACATTACTCTTATCCTTTCTAATAAGTTTTTGTTTATCCACTCTGTTACTCTATTTTGATGAGGAGTGTATATTGATATAAACTGCCTCTTAATACCTTCTTGTTGACAGAAGTTATCAAGCTCATCACTTGTATATTCTTCTCCATTGTCTGTCCTCAAACACTTGATCTTCTCATCAGATTCAAGCTCTATCTGCACTTTGAATATTTTGAAGACTAAAAATATATCTGCCTTTTTTTTGATAGGATACACCCAACATCTTCTAGAGTAATCATCAATAAAAGATACAAAATATCTAGCTCCTCCTAGGGATATCACTGGTGCTTGCCAAACATTAGAGTGAACCAAGTCTAGAACTTTCTTACTTCTAGAACTGGATATGCTAAATTTAAATCTATACTACTTGCTTATGATGCAATGCTCACAAAGGGTAAAGATACCTTTGTAAGCCTAAGAAGCAACCTCTATTCAGATAAAATATTCAAGCTTTGTTCCGACATGGTCGAGCTTACGATGCCACATTATCGTTGATTCTTCTCCGAAATTTATTGAAACAACTGATGCTTCCACTTCTATCAGTATATCATATTTAAGCATATACAGATTTACTGCGATCTTCTCTGTTTTCATTACTATAAGTACATCCTTCATGGTCTTCATGATCTCATTCTCGACACGAGTTTTGCAACCAAGGTTATCTAGTTGTCCTAAGGACAATAGATTTTTCTTCATGCCTTCAAATGTCGTACCTCTTGAATAGTATGAACAGTTCTATTGCATATTTTCATCTTGATGGTACCAATCCTAGCGATTTCTAAGACATGATCGTTACCCATGAACATAGATTCTCTAAAGACAAATTCATATGTGTGAAACTACCCTCTATGAAAAGTCATATATAATGTTGCTCCCGAATCTACTATCCAAACATCAGTGAGCTATCTTCTGTCCTTAGAAATTGTTGCTGCTTTATTATATAAGATTTCTTCGTCATCTAAAGTACTGGCAACGTTCTCTTGAGCAATTGATGACTTGGGGTCCTTTTCTTTGGAATCCTTATTCTTCTTTAGTTGCCAACACTCCTTTTTGACGTTCCCTTTTTTGCCACAATGATAACATTTGACATTCTTCTTAATTCTAGACTTTGATCTACCATGACTTTAACTCCCACTGGAGCTACATTTCATTGATCTCTCTCTTATTATCAAAGCCTCTATTTGTTGTGAACTTGTTAATCTATCTTCTTTATTCTTACGTCGATTTTCTTCTTCAAGAATAGCAGTTGTAAGATCGTTGAAAACTAAAGTTATAGCATTGCTGGCCATAATTATGATGAGATGATCATACGAATCAGATAGACTCTGAAGTAAAATTCTTGCATGTTCATTATCCTCTATTTTATACTCCATTGTTGTGAGCTGTGAAAATAAAGTGTTGAAGGTATTGTTATGGTCAGTCACCATTATTGATTTTGCCATCCGAAGGGTGTAAAGTATTTTCTTTAAGAAAATTTTATTGTGAAGTGACTTAGCCTGATATAGCTTTGTGAGCATATCTCAAATCTCCTTGACTGACTTATTCTCTTCAATGCTCAATAAGATTCTATCGTTAGTGCTGGATGTAACTTAGTGACAATATTGCCATCCGTCTCGTCTTACTTTTTATCATCAGTAATCTCATCAAATCTTTCCCCAATTACTGCTAGGCAATTATTTTTTCTCAAGATTTTCTATCTTTATTTTTCACGGAGAGAAATTACTCCTATTGAAATTCTTAATATCAAATTTCGCTGTCATTTTTGTTCACCACGATTTATTCAATTATTACTGTTTCACTGTATGTGAACAGTAGTGTATACATGAATAGTACCGCATATGTGAATAGTATCGTATATATGAACAATAGTTCACTAATGACTTTGATACCACTGTTGGGAGATCAACTTTACGGAAACGACAACACATAGCTAAAATATGAGCTGGAAAAATTTGGATAAAATAAAAAAAATAAGGTACACAAAAGATTTAACGTAGTTCACCTGATTTAGGCTACGTTCATAGATAAGGCTGTGAAGAATTTCACTATGAAAAGGAGATTACAACTTATTTCTCTCTAAATACAAGGAGAAAACAAATGAACTTCTCTCTCTTGAAATAGAAGAAAACACTCTCTCTAAACAATTTAGGAGAAAACAAGTGGGATACTAAGAGGAATTCCTAGGCTTAAATTCTCTTTCAGGAAGGAAGAGAATTTTAGAATGGGATACAAAACAAATGATAAAGTCCTCCATATTTATAAAACTTAAAAGGTGGTGTGAACATCATCTTGTACTATTGTTATTACGGCTACTCTTTTTACTATTGCTATTGCGTCCTATTATGACTGGTTAGTGAGCTGCAATTGTTGATTTATTCAATATTTCTTACGTGATCTCGCCAAAGATGAAATTATTGATCTTCTTTATTGCAGAAGTGAAGACCAAGTTGCTGATATTTTTACAAAACCCCTCAAATTCGATAGTTTTCTAAAGCTAAGGTATTTACTCAGAGTTTGTGCTGGAGGATGCAACTTGAAGGGAGGTTTTTTGCAGAATTATTAAATTGAACACTTTCAAATGTTTAGTTTAAGGGAGGATGTTAAAATATGATATAGCATGTACTGCAGTATGCAGTATAGTGGGTCATTTGACCAAGTCTCATATTAATTTACTTGGGTTTGTTATTTTGTCCTGGTCTTAGGAAGTTTGTTCTGGGTTTGTTTAATATTCTTTGGTCTTTTGGTTGTAACGATTTGTAGGACAGTGGCTTCATTCCTATTTATAAGGAAACGTTGTTATATTCTTTAGATATTTTCAGATGGTTGTAATGCGTATTTATAGGGGATTCTAGTACGAATAAAGTGAAATCAAGAAAATAAAAATTCTCTGTTTCTTAAAGCTTTACTGTGCTTTGTTTTCTTTATTATTTTGCTTCAAGGACAGCACCACAATTTGACTCAATTTGACTAGTACGATAGACTGTCTTGTACAAGTTGAGTAAGCCTAAGAGATTGACACACATACCGGTCCAACGGTGTCTTTGACAGATGGCTCTACATTGTTATGAAATATACTGTGAAGTAGTGTAAGTTCTTTGTAGTTTCAGTAATTTTTTAATGATAAATCGACACTTATTTTTGAATGTCAAAATTATTTTAACGACACTTATTTTGACGATAAGTTGTCTTGTATAAGTTGAGTAAGCCTAAGAGATTGACACATATACCGGTCCAACGATGTCTTTGACAGATGGCTCTACATTGTTATGAAATGTAGTGCGACATGTGGTATAAGTTCTTCGTAATTTCAGCAATTTTTTAATGATAAATCGACACTTATTTTTTAATGTCAAAATTATTGCCTAGCTTAAAATTCTTGTCCTAATATTTTTATTTATCTGAATTAATCACTAATTTAGATCAAATTGTGTTATTGACAAAGGAAGAGCGTTCCAAAACAAATCTGACTAATGCGGTGGATGACTCGAACCTACAAGATTTTCAAAAATCTCTTGACAATAAAAATGGAAAAATGGAAGTTTGGTCAAAAAAGATCAACAATAATTGTAGTCCAAAAAAGGTGCAATTACTTCTCAGTTAACTGTAACGGAGAAGAATTGTTCATTAAGGTGTGTACATCTATACAAGTAAACATTAATATTTGTAGACGCATTTATATATAAGAGACATATGGGGCAGCCACACACTCTCAAAAATGGGTTCTCATCCAAGTATAGTTTTCACATTTGCCATTGGTTTTTCATTGCTCTTGTTCACATTTCAATGTCATACTGAGGCTTACGAGTTGGACAATAGTAGATTCGACCACAATGTTTCCAAGATGGTTTCCCAGCAAGTAAATCTGTCAGTTTATTATGAAGCTCTGAACCCAACTTGTGCTTCTTTCATAGTTAAAAACCTTGCTCGAATTTTCGACAATGGCCTCAACACCATTCTCAACCTCAGACTGGTCCCTTGGGGTAATGCTTATCTCAACAAATCTAATAACGCCGTCGTTTGCCAGGTACCATTTCTCATCTGGGTTTTCATTTTTTTTTTTTTTTTGCGATTTTTCCATGTATAATCACTATTATTTTTTTTAATTCTTTCTTAACAAAATATCAGCAGCCGAATGGGTATTTTCTCGGGGGAAAAAAAAGAAAAGAAAAGAAAAGTTAAATTTTAAAAATATAAACAAAGTGAAAACAGAAAATTAATATGGGAAATAAATTTCTTTTGTCTATGTTCTGGCATAACTGATCATTACCATGCTCCCACCGACAGTGAGCGTCTGAAAAATGATCCATTTTAGCAAAAACAATAAAATAAAATAAAATTGTACTAATATTTTGTTTGCTTAGTTTTTGATTTAAAATGTCTTGAAAATTTTCAGAATGGATCAGATGAATGCAAGCTGAATACTCTGCAAGCGTGTACCATTAATGTTTTGCGTGATGTGGTCTGACCCTTCTCATCCTAATAATAATATGCTCTATGGTTTATTTCACCATTCATTTCTTTCATCCTTTTTTAATTCACAATAATATTAGTATTGTTATTAATTGATTCAATTAATTTTACAAAAATTGCAGAACAAGCATTTTGCTTTGATTTACTGCTTTGAGTTTCTGGCCATTGAAGGAAGGTACAAGGATTGGAGAAGTTGTTTCAGCTCATTGGGTTTGCCTCCGAAACCCGTCTTGGATTGCTTCAATAGCTTAAATGGAACAAAGGTACTTTTAATGATAGCCACTAAATCCATTATAGCCATCTGTATACTAATTCCTTTGTTACTTTTAGCACAAACTACCATGTTTATTGTTGTCGTTGTGAATATATAGGGCGAGTTTTATATAATGGTAATTAAAGATACTCTATTGCGTAGTAAATGCTTGAGTTGTCGGGAATTTTCATCAAATTTCGGCAAACTTTGATTACTATTTTGCTCTAATATTATTAATTAATAATTCTTTACTACCGTAAGGTATTCCTTACTACATAGTAAGGCTCCAATCAAGTAATTGTTACACCTGTCTCATCGATCCGCAAACAAAATTTCTCAAGTATACATGGTAATTGATGATATGTTTTGCAACTGATAATTGTGATTGTCACCGGTAAAAGTCCTTTTTCTATGAAGTTTTCGAATCCAGTTGGGTTTCACTTAGTTCCGATGTTCGAATGATTTGCAGCTTGAACAAAAATATGCTATCGAAACAGCACAACTCAATCCTCCTCATACATTTGTACCTTGGGTGGTTGTTAATAATCAACCTATTGGAATTGTAAGCCATCCCTTAATCTACCCGTCACTTTCTCTCCTTTATACCCTCTAATTAAGCCCTATTATTACCCGTCTCTTTGTCTCTTTTATGCTTTCTAATAAGCACTATTGATTATCTGACGCAGGATTATAAAAATTTTACAATCTATGCATGCAAGGCTTATAGAGGTACTTTGGTGCCCATGGCCTGCCATTAGTTATCCCCTTGGCAAAGTCAGCTGGGAACATAGAAGATAAATCCAATTTTCAAATATGTCAGGAATTTTTTTTTTCTTTCGGGGGGTTAGTGAGGCATATATATTGGTGTTCCCTGTAGGTGGTGGGGGTTAATTCTACATTCTGTCTTATATGTCGACCCGCGTTTAATATTTGATAATGTTTGTAACACTTGCGTAAATAAGCAAAAAAAAAAAAACTATATTAGCATGCATATCCTTGTTAACTTGCACGGGACTATAAATTCCTAAAGCACATATGATAAGTGACGAATACGAGTGTGCAAGGCAACCATCATTTGTTGATTCCAGTGGGCCCGGCGAACCAAATTCAGGAAAAGCATTGTGTTAGCATTGATGTAGACGTGCTTTAAAGGGTGATCAGTGAATTAAGTGTTGTGATTTGAAATCATTCACCAAAGAAATTAGTGTAATAACTCAGAATGAAAGTTATTTGAAGGGAAGAGGTTTATCACTAGCAAACCGTGCATCACATGGATTCTGTCGAAATCTAATTAATCTTCGATTTATTTCTATGTAACTAATCATAAAAACAGCTATTATAGACCAAGGATTGGAAAAGAAAAGAAGCCAGTGAGAAGAAAATTACATAACTTGGATAGTCCTGCTGGATCAGATTCCATTTTGAGCATAATTGACAAGTCATAACTTATAATAACTAGCAAAAATCTACTTATGTGAATAGAATTAGAAATCCAAACTCGCTTTTAGTAATTAATCTCGTTGGTGATAGCTATGTTCACAAGACAAATGGGACCCAAATCATTAACCAGTGCCATTAACCTGAAACATGAAACAGTGAGTAAATTGACTATATGTACACATAAAGCACACTTCATCTTTCATGTACTTTCAATTCCAATATTAACTACATCGATGTCTATGTTAACAATGCAATTACTTATAATCCAAAGTGCAAAAACAACTACAGAAAATTCACTTAAAATTCTCGATCACATAAAAGAAAAGAAAATGTTCTATCTCAAGGACAGGACACAAGCACCCAAAGGTATGATACTGTTCAAGTAGGGTAATCACACATCATACAAATGTTCTGATAAGGACAATTATCTTGAAAAAGCAAGTCTGTAAAATACACTAACACAAGCCATCTGAAGGATAGAATTTAGCTTACCAGTAATATTATCACATAAGCCATGTGAAGGGTAGACTATCATGAACCTATCATCTTCCAAATGCGATCACATGTATCAAAGGCAGTCATCTGTGTTTGGTCAAATTCAAATTTCTTGACCACCTTTTTATCTCTATCAACGATATCTGTAAATGAAATTGCTAAGGAGAACAGAAGTATCGCCAAAAAATCCTTGATCATTTTTTGACACGCCACAAAAAGACTAATATGTGAAGAAACATATAAAAGGAAAAAGAAATAAGTTGCAACAGAAGGATACGGCCTGAAACTATAGATAGATCATACAGGTCAGGAATAATATTTGTGACAGATGCAAACATAGAAAGTTTCCTCCTGCAGGATCAGAGAAACAAGTTTCATTTTCAGACAACAAAATCAAAAAGTAGTAAAAATAGAGATAGAAAATAACTCAATTTCACTTTAATATTGCCAGTCGAAATACTCATACACAGCCAACTATTATATCAATATGACAAAAGTTTCGTTTACTGTATAACAAAGTATGGTACATATTTAGTTTTAGGTCACATCTTCATAGCCACCTTATAGAGTGATAAGGGTCATCACTCATCAGGCTTGATTACTATTAATAAAGATCTGACGCGAATGACAATCAAAGGGTTGTAACCGTATGCGGGAAAACCAAAATTGATATACACAAATGAAAAGGCTTCTAGACGAATATTTTTTTTATTAAAAAAAAAAAAAAAGAAAGAGAAACTTCAAATTTGAACAATAAACTCCTCAACCAGGAATAACACTTTGTTCTCTTTTAATAGTGATCGTCATCAAATTTGTTCTCTTTTAATAGTGATCGTCATCAAATACTATAAAGTAAAAGTTTTGGATTGCAGCTATTCACCTCAGCTGAACATGAGATTGCGGGCACAAAATTAAAAGAATTGTAAATTGTTACATTAGTAGCATCGTGTTTTAGTTCATAAACTTACTGTGCCCGAAGCTCATCTTGTTCGAATTTCTTCAAAGTCTGGTTTCTTTCCTGAATAGAAATCCTTTCGCAATCTAAACCATTAATCTCATTGGTGATAACTGTGTTGACACAAACAAGAACAGAAACACAAATCAACAACTAGAACCATCAACTTGAAATCCATAGAGAACTGCAATTTACTATATCCTTATCTAAGCTCCTCCAAAAGCAAACATTCTCTATCACGTTCTTCTTCTAGTTCTTTGATAAGAAGGTCCAATTCTTCGTCAGGAACAACCTCAGATTTTGCAGCCTCTGTTTTCTGCTTGCATGCGGCTATTTTGTTCTCATAATCTGCTTAACAAGAGTCGACAAACACACACGGGTAAAAAATTTGCAAGACGCAAACATAGCTACCTTAGGCATTCATATTATTGCTCTAATGCGTTCCACTCATATTTCATTTGAAGTCTTCATTATGTTTGAGTTACAAAACCCACTATTACAAAGTAATTACTAATAATGATACCTGTGTAAATGTATGTGGGTCTGGCTGTCTGTGTAGATATCACAGGCTCATACAAAATCAAAGGAGTCAAGAGATCAAAGAATGGATCAACTAGAAAGCTGCAAGTGTTTAAGATTTTTCTCATGAACTAATAACTACTGAGGAACAAAAAAAAAAAAAAAAACTCTGAGTTCTTCCTTCTATCTTAATCTTGATCTTTGAGAATTCCCCAGGGAAGTTTATATCCGAAATCCACATTTGAAATTTTGAAGAGGGTCTGGGTTTGTATAGAATACGAAATGAAACCGAAAATTAAGCCTCAAAATTTCATTATGAACAGATTAAAAGCTACTTCTGAGTGAGAATAGCAAGCTACTAAATGAAAATTCTTGCAGCAAAAACTTTGAATTTTCTCGGCAACGAAACAGGGGAAGTGAAGAAGAAGGAGAAGAAGAAGAAACAGACCTTGAAGCAAGCTCTTAAGCTCATTAAAATCAGAATCGGAGGATGAACGCAAGGCCTTGAAGTGATCGAAATATTGGGTCAAGCTGGTGGTGTCCCTCTTATCCTTCAAAACCCTAACAAGATCATTCCCGTACGAAATCACCTTATCCATCTCCATATTTTTCGAAATATCTCCCATTTTCTCTACAATTTACTCGCACCTTAGCTTCAGATCCACCCCTGTAATTTGAAACAATATAATGGCCGAAAGAAATAGATCAACGAATCTAGGGTTAGTTCATGAAACTTGAAAAAATTTATGGGAAAAAAAAAATTAATGATAATAAAAATGTGGATTAAGTAGAATGTTTGTTTCCCGAGAAAATTTCAATCGACCAAAAAACTCAGATTGATTAAGCCAAAGAAATGAGAAATGAAACGCTTACCAGAAATGTTTTTGCAAATTTTGTTCTGATTCTGCGGACAAAAAATAGATTGAAAAGAGAAGAAGAGCGGGCAATAAATTTTGGGGTTTTTGTTCTGAATTGTATGAAAATAAATAATTTTTTAACCACGTGTCGATATGTCCGAGTGGTTAAGGAGACAGACTCGAAATCTGTTGCCTTGGCAAGTTCGAATCCTGCTGTCGACGCTCTTTTTACAAATTTTTTTCAACAAGTTCAACCGAAATGAAGCTTAATGATCCTGGTTCATCTATGGGCTATGGCTTTGTGGATTGTGGTAGTAATTTTGTTCTAACTGTATTTTTCTTTTTTTCTTTTTCCTTAATGGTTACTTTATGTTTTGTGGTCGAAATGGTCTTAATGTGGTAAAGACTGTAAGCTGGCATGATGAACGAGTCATTGAGTATTGTTATTTAAGTATGGTCGTTTTGGTCCATGTATATGTGTATCTTTTGCATGTGTTTGTTATCATTTATTAGTTTTTAGAAAGTCTATAAGTTTAACATATCTACAGGCATCAGGCAATAGCTTCTGAATTTTATGATCTCTGCCATAAAATAATTATCAGCTTTAGATTTCTCTACTCAAAATTCGAAGCATGTAGTAGGGGGGGGACTTTTTGTTAGTGTATTTTGGCAATTGGTGATCTTGTGTTCACACCAATCAGCAATGCTTAGCAACAGAAAACAACGAATGAGAGACCTAACTCAAAAACCATGTTTGCATACCAGAAGGGCTGTAAAGACACATAGGTGAAACAAAACTTACGTGTCTTAAAACTTTAAGCAACTAAGAATTTAAGACGACTTGTCGAAAGCATGATGGATTCCCCAGCCTATGTTTGGAATTTCAGGCTCTCAGAAGAGCTTATGCTGAATTTAAGATGTCTTCCTGTTTCTGGATTTGAGGATGATGCTTAGAAAATATATAATTTGGTGATTAGCATTAGGAATACCAGCTCAACAAAGTGACTGCAATAAAATATATTGATTTGCCAAATTCGGCCAATATTTGGGTATACTCACTACTAACATAATTCAGTCTATACAACAACAAATTTTAAGTATGTCAAATATGTAATACACATATGACCATACTGAATAAAATAGAAGAAAAAGTACTAAGGAAAAGGAAAAAGTTGACCATCTTTAGATTTGGCTTGTCCATGCTGATACTCTAACCAAAGGAACGCCTCTCCATTCTAAGGCAGCCTCATTCCCATTCTGTCCTTCAATCCTGACTTCATAACAACTGTCTTCTCCTACCATTACTTTGGCTTCCACTAAACTCTCTTTGCTCAAGCTCCAGCCCTCAAAACCAAACCCTGTCTTGAGATGAAAACCCTCCTTTATCTCCTCCCACTTTTGGGACCAAGCCAGAGAAGAGATGTAAGGCGACACAAAGAGACACTCCATCGTCATTCTTGCTCCTGTGAGGCGGTCCGGGAACGTCGACTCCATTGATTCCAACAGGGCTTGGTAATGCACGAGATGACCATCAAAGAATTGACTGAAACTAGAACAATTCTTAAGCTTCTCACAAGGGTCTCCATCTGCTAAAACTATAATACCCCTGTTGCTGGTCCTACAGTTGGCTGAATTAGCTGCTAACAAATCCTTGGCTACCTCTAGAAACTCCATAACAAGCCTTCTACTTCTTATACTTCTCACGTGCGGTACTCCTACCGTACAATTAAAGGCCCAAAATTCTCTCCCCCCACCCCTTTTCTTTGCCTTCTTTACTTCACTCAACAAATCCTCAATCCCCATTTCTTCTACCTTCAACTTTAGACCAAATGATCTAGCATGATCAAGAAGTTGTCTTCTTGTCTCCTCAAAACTCCACTTCAATGGATCAGAATCGGTTTCTTTCTCTTCTTCCCACCTAATTGATGTCAATTTTAATGCTTTCTTTTGCATTGCAGCAGCCACGATCATCTCTGACCATTGAAGGCCTTCTCCCATGTGAAAGTCTACTATGTGAACCATCTCTATGCCAACTGGTGTAGCTTCAAGAATTGCTGAGTTAGCTGTGAAGTGAGCAAACTTCACATATGGTAAGATTTGGGAGAAGGCCTTGAATGCGGCTTCGGAGTTCCTAAGCGATTCTTGTTTCAGATAATCAACGCATTGAGTATCAAATTGTTGGCATAAGTTGAAGGCAAGACGCTCCAAAGATTTGCCAAAAGGGCTGACTTTCTGACTGATGCATCTCAGAATCATCTCCTCAAGCTCTCTCTGCCCTTTCTCCATGGCTTCACCAATAGCTTTGAGAAGATGGAAAACACTCAGTTCATTATCGATCTCCATGTCTACTCCCGGCAAGGTTAGTATTGGTTGGACTGATGTTACATCCATCGATGCTTCGGATTTGGTTGATGAGCTAGGACTCCCCAAGTCGCTTTCCTCCACGGAGAACTTCTGTGAAGGAAAACTCCCCACGCTCTCCTCCGGACATCCATAGAGAGCCTCAAATTCGCCAATTATTTCGGGCTCAAACACTTCCAAGTCCACTGGAAGATCCTCCATCATTGACATGACTTGCAGGGTATCATAAGAAGCTGCAAATTGGACAGATTCACCAGAGATCGGAGACGAAAAGGGGTTCGAGGAAATCTCCGATTGACGGTCTATTGTTGTGAACATAGACGAAAATTCACAGCCACCAACCTGAGAATCCATACTGCTGAGGCTGCAATATTCACTTTGGTTCCCAGTTGAATATATGACATCATAGAATGGCCATGAGGGCTCAAAAAGCTCAGGCTGCATCATATTTTGATGATTACAGGGCAAGTACTAAGTATTAAGACTTTTGTGTTGGAGTTTAGTTTCACGGCTAAGTATTAATGACTATTTATATTCAAATAGGCAAACAATGTAGCGACAGGCTAGTATATTAAAAATTAGAAAAAGGGAAATATATAAAGGAAAGAATTACAAGTCGCTGTCTTATCTTGATAAACAATTTACCTATCATTCTCACTGACTTTCTACGTACTTTTATTTTCGGGTTCCCAGCTCAGGCTTCCATCTTTCTTGGCGGCTTCTTGGAGTTGGTTTATATTGTAATCCTTCATTTAAAAATAGTACTTTATTATAAAGATTAGTTAGATAACGATTCGTGTCTTTTCAATGCAATTACCTTTCACTTGATAAGAAGTATCACCTCAAATTTATTAACGAATAAATTGAAGAGAAGGAAAATGATAAATATTTATTTAGAAAAAATAACTCGACTAATGTGACTTTTTTTAGGTGGTATATATTAATAACTATAGTCTATAGTAAAGAAAGACATAGATATCAAATGTCGATAAATAATATGATGACACATTAGTTAAACTACTTTATCTAGATAGTTTGTTAAGATGCGTAACATTATTCGAAAGAAATTAATTTATTGTGTATTAAGAAACAACCAATGTTATGATTATGAATAAACGTGGGAACTACTTACGAACCTTTTATGCAATTATCAATTTTTGTGAGGGAACCTTTTAAAAGGTTTTACATACAAGACCTTGAGATTGTCGATTCCGTTTCTTTTATTTTTCTCCCTATAGAAAAGGACAAGCAGAAAATGATCATACAAACTTGCAGGAAAACTTTATTAATTTTCTCTTTACAGGTATTCGGTAATTAGACTAGTCTTATGCTGTTTCTTCTGCGGTTAAAAAAGGTTGTCAATTTCTTTTAATATTTTGACTCATGATCTTACTATAATATTAAAGAGATCAGTCATTAAGATTAGCATGAATTTACGTGTCAATATGATGATGACAATTTGTTGTTCTGTAATAGCATGAAGGTGTTAGAAATATGAAAGTAACATATTTTGTATTTAATTGTGTTCCTATTAACACGTAATTGCGTCAAAGTATTTTGAGATGTCACTAATCAATCGTGTTGTGTATTATGTTAGAATGAAATCGGAATACCAAACACAAAGTTTGATTCAACTTCATGCAAATTAATTACGATAATAAAAACATTATCTGTCTTAATTGCGTTCCTATTAACACGTACTTGCATCATAGTATTTTAAGATGTCACTCTTAATCATGCTGCTTATTATATTAGAATGAAATACCAAACACAGAGTTTGATTAAACTTCATGCAAATTACAATTATAAAACATTAATTGTCTTACTATTGTCTTCCACTGCGTAATTGCATTACCTATTTAGATTAGGATAGACATTGTATCCCATATGAGATTTACAATATAAACATGCATGTGTGTACACACACTAAATATATACACGTATGCGAATACTATTGTTTATAAATCTAATATTGTCTTTTTTCACTTCATGGGAGTGGATCATTTAAGATATATTGGATAAGTTCATCTCCAAGTGGTCATTTTTCTAATGTGAATTTTAGAATAACAAGTTTTTGTAACATATCCCCAAAATGTTTTTCTTTTCAAAAAAAGATTTGAATTAGATTAGATACATAGATTGAGATATTTGATTCGACCATTATTTGGAAAGATAGTTGAGCCATGAAAGACTCTACAAACCAATATTGTAAGTTCTCATTCTGTCCCAAATGATTATATTTCTTTCTTTTTCTTTTTTTTTTTAATTTTTGTTGCCTTGTCACAATTTGAACAAGCAGAGTCATACTCCAGATGACCTATTAGTATTACTGGCGACTGTCGTGGAGTTTCCTGCTTTGAAGGCCACAAAATGGGATCTAATTTTTGGAGCTATTACAAATCATACATTATTCCTTATTAATGACATAAATTGTCTTTATAACTGTCTATATATATATTCAATATATTCAAGAAACCGTCAAAAGTTATTACATCAATTCAACTTCTTTAAAGCATTACCAATTATAATTCATTATATCGTGTTTCAACTTTTTGTTATTATAGAATGGAGGGAGATCGTGTACATCTCTTCACATGTTTGGTTCAGTGATCCTTACTACAAAGAGTTACCCAAATATGGATAATATATTTTCGGATAAGATCAAAAAAAATAAAAAAATCAATCATTTTCATTAGTATCAAAATGATCTCATGTTTGTATGTAGAAAAATTGTTATAGAAATGTATTTATTCTATAAAATTGTTGATTAATATCAGAAGTAGCCGGAAAATAACTATCTAAATCGAAAAATAATCTGTAATCTCTCTACTATAACAACCTTCGCACACAATTTTTTTTTGAGTTCTGCTATTTGATTTCAGAAGTAAAAAATATTCACTTTCAATAATTTTAATTTTGACTATTTATGTAGATCCAATGAAATTTGATTGAAAAACATATGAAAAGAATGTTTTATTTGATATTAGTGAAAATGTGTAGTTTTGTTTTTTTTTTTTTTTTGGCTAAAAGGCAAGTTGAGGGTTTTTTTTAAAAAATATATTATCTCATATGTATGTGGGTGTAGTAAGCTGCATAGATCCCTTTGATTAAAAGTATATATGTATATTTGATCAAGGTTAGAAATAAGTAAAGATGAAAGTTTTTGTTTGAGGTATAGCACTCGTGTATGCTTTACTGTCAGTCAGGGCATCTAAATCAAAACGAATATTTTATATGAAACTGTTAATTATAATGTGGGTGACTTCAGAGCAAAGCCATTTTGGTTTCGGTGCTTAATTCCAAAACAAGAAAATCATATGCCAAAGAATCGAATGTTCTGCTTTCAAATTTTTAGCTTCAAAACCTTGTTCGAATACTTTAATTCTCATTTTTCCTGATACTAAAAATGTCAAAGGTACGTAAAATAACTACCCTTTCCAAAAACCGTTCGTTGATAAAATTTGTGTCATTTAACCTGAAGAAGGGCGTGAGTTTAAGTACTTGTAAAAATAGAGATATGAATAATGAAAACAAAAATTCTATTGCTAATTTAAATCTTTAATGATAATTTGCTGTAGTTATCCCTTTCAGTGTCCTCTATTTAGTAACTTGTAAAAATAAAAAATAAAATTAATAAAATTAAAGAAAATTCTCCCTGGAAAGGAGAAGAGACTAAGCTCTGGTATCCAAACAAATAAGGAATTATTAAATCAGTCAATGAATACAACAAACCAGCAATGATGCATGACCCTATAAAGGCCTCTCACTTTCCTGCCCATGAATAAAAACTTCTGAAAATAAAATAAGACATAATTGAGCAACAATTAACTTGTATTAAGTTTGCGTTTAGTGTCTGCCTATAACTTTATGTATTTGTCTATAATCTTTGTTTTTAGTTTCTTTTTAAGGTAAGATAAGAATTAAGTACCAATATTGCTAACCATCTTGACTAAATTTGGCTTTCAATGAGATTAATCTATTTATTTTTCGCAAAGTATATATAGCTATCTCCCAAAAGTTTGAGTCGATAGGGCGGCAGACCAATATTCGCTTTTTGATACTCCCTTTTATGTGATGGCATGGCAATGCAAATATCAAATAGAAGAAAAGAGAATGCAAAATTAATACAAAACTTAGATAAATTAGAGAGTTTCAAATTTAAGACCACTTGTTTTGTTATTGTCTTATTTTTCCAATTGGCTTAAAAGTTTGAGCTAAATCGGAAAGACTCAATATTATTTAATGAACTGTGTAAGCAACAGTCGCTTGTATTAATATATATTTTTTAATCATAGTGTAACCTATTTATGTGGAATTTTTGTCCACACAAGTAGCTTTTTTTTTCCCTGACACAATAAGGATCTTTTTCGTTCGTTTCCTTTCCTTGACACCTCATCATGCATGACCCTATCATAAAATTGACGTTGTTATCTTATCATATGGACAAGTAAAACTAGACAGCATTTACAGTTTTTGATGATATATTCTGATTGCAGTCGGTATCTGTTTTCATTAATTAATTTCTAGTACATACATTAGAAGCAGCCAATACATAAATCAAAATGTCAATACATTTAGCGAGAGTTTGAAAAATGCATGAAATTGGAATCTTACACGGTATTTATTGTTAAACATCAGAAGACAAGTTTTTTTCCGATTATTTTTTTTTCAAGATAAAAAACTAATTCCATATGAATCACAATGGGAAGAGAGAGGGAGAGAATTAAACCATAGTTTATTTATTCTATATTATCTCTCACAAGTCACAACTGATGTTAAAAAGTTAAAAACATTTTGTTATAAATAAATATAATAGTCAAGAGACACAGGTTGGTTTTTGCTTTTGAAACTCATTCATTGTTTATGAGAAAATGCCAAATAGAATTGAAAGCGAAACATTATTAGGAGCTAGATGGGACTTGGAAGTCGGAACTGAAAGGAACCCGGCCCATTATATATTATTGATGAAGGTTTTCTTGCAAGATAATACATACTAGTGTACGTACGAATAAGTTTCTTGTGTTTTTTCATAATTGTTGCATCATATATTATAAGTATATATTCGTTTAAAAAAAAAAAAAAAAAAGTCTTGTAGCAAACACTATGAATATATTAGAATCGTCTATAATTGGTGCCGGGACGGATCTACAAACAGTACTAGTACTCCAAGACATGATACCACTGGAAAACCTCACAATATGTTGTAGAATCACGAACACGGTGTATGTATGTTAAGCAAACAACCATAACCACACTCACAGAGCAAGAGCTTTTAATCGAACATAATGGCAGAGAGATAACGATTTATCTATCTATTGTTCTTGTTGTCTAAGCCTAAAAGAGATTAGGAAACGAGTAGGAAAGTGACGCGGTGTTTTTCATCTATACAAAAACTTGTTGTCCATCTTTATTATATTGTATATGTTCTCAGTCAAGGTTTCCCTTTTCAATTATATTTTTCAAAGGGATAATAATAATAATAATAATAATAATAATAGCTTTTTAATGGATTGAGTCTCATTTTCTATTATGAGCGGCAACTTTAGGATCACACAAAGGCAAATGAAAAAGGAAGAATAGTGTTAGAAATCAACTGACATGATAAATAAGTTTATTAGAACTCTACTAAGTATTATCTCATTAAAATAAGTGAATAAATAAATTTTACTAATTTTAATGGTTTTGAAAAATTGGACATTCTCCTAAATGCCCCAGTGAAAGTTGGTCCTAACGAATCAGTAACTACCATTTGTAGGGTATTTAGTAGCATTCCATTTTCCAACCCTCTTTTATACCCGCTTAAAATTACAGGGTTAAGTAAATACCAATTTTTAAGACACATTAATCAAAGTTACAACAATTTTTTATGCTATGTTAACTAGCATTTTCACCAGCTAATTTTTTTCTTTTTTTGGAATTGATTGGATGAGAACAACCAACGGATAAATCAATTTTTTTCAATAAAAAAAAAGGGATTCTTAGTCAAATGGTTGAATTTTGGGTCCAAGTTTTTTTAATCGTTTTTTGGCCAAGTTTATCAAATATATATATATATATACGAATTCTATATATTTATTATAAAATTGAACTAATGCCTAATAATTGATAAACTAATAAAAAATTGATTTGCTACTAATACATTAATAAAATTGTACATAAAAAAATTGATCTTTTAAAACACGACCACTTTGCAAAAAATAATAAAAAATAGAAACTTATTACATAGGTGAAAAAACAGCCATTTATTAAAATGAGGTGAAAAAAAGCATAATTTCTTATAAATACTTAATTATACAAGTTAAAAGTAAATTGCTATAACTATAAATGTAAAAGAAAAATGTTGTAAGACAAATAATTGGCCCCCCGTGGCTCTACTTTCTTTAGGCCCAGTGGTGCCATAACTAGTGGCCGACAAGGATTGAGAAGCCCAATACCACTTTTTTATAAACACCAACAAAATTAAAAGCTACCATTTTTAATAGCTAAATTTCTCCATTAGAATTATTTGAGTAGGAATAAATGAAAAAATATTTTTTTTTTGAAAAGATGAAGTGGTATCAATTAGAATAAAAAATTACACTTATAAAAAATTAATTTCTAGTAATAAGTGGTATTGGTCTAATTTTTTTCTGGGGGGGGAGAGAGAGAGAGAGAGAGAGTTAGGCAAAGTGGCTCTTTGGTCGTTGGTATTATTTTTAGAACAGTTTCTTCTAAAGAAAAACTACTATAAAACTAATATCTTTCTTTAAGACTATTATAGGTTAAAGTACCCAAAATTGTGAAAATAAGATAGACTTCGCGACTTTTACTCCCAAATTATAATTTCTAAGAAGAATTTTTTTTTTATTCCTTTGATTTGTACCTCTTTTTCTTTAGACAATAACTTTGTTGTCCTTTTATTGAATAGAGGAGTAGGTGTGATTTGAAGGTACATTCATATTCTTCACTGCCAAAAGTGGTAATTAATCTGTTTTTAAAAAGTAAATGTAACTTCATTTAGTTAGCCTACAAAAGTGGCATTCCACTAACGTAAGTTCCGAACGGACTGAGCCAGCGCGACAAACTAGCCGGGCCCATTTAACAAGACTGATGTAATCTCTCCCCCCGAGTCCCCACGCTGACGTATTCATCTCATCATTATTGTGTCAATGCTCAAAATCCACAAGCCGCTTATTTATTTATTTATTTTTAAATGGAAAGCGTCAAAATTCTCACGCTGTTACAATTAGACCACACATCTAAGCCCACTCGGTCGGAGTAAATTTACATTCCTAAGAACCCGAAAAAGAACCACGACCAAAGCAAGAGACTTAGTTCTTGTGACAAAGAAATAGCTCTTTTACGCGGGTGCCTCTAAGCAAGGGTACTCATATAATAAATGGCATCATTTTATTGTTAAAAGCAAGACTTGGAGAAGATCAAAGTGGCCTTACTTAAACTCCCAAATATATTTATAATATGATAAACACAACATTTGTCAATGCATATTTAAGTCTAGAAACCAAGAAAATTCCACGATTTGATCCCCCATGGGCCACGGCAAATAGGACGTTAACACTCCCTCCTCTGTCGCCTTCTTCCTCTCCTTCCTGTTGACTTTGGTGCTATGCAAATCCTTGCACTTGAGAACGACGGGACTCGAGAGAGTGTGCCTTGCAAATTAACCATTACCTCCCTAGTCCGCTTGTCATTCAACACGCCTCTAATAGTGCACGTCTCACACCGGTGTTGTTGAATCTATTAGAATCGTCTGATCAAAATGGATTTCATGCATATCTCACACCGATACTAAATTTGATTACAACCGTAAGATCAATGTCAAATCCACATGAATCTTCTAATTAATAATTGTGAGAGTTCAAACGGAACTTTATGTTTTACATCATAGAATTTTCTCATAAGCTTAGTTTGCAAAGTTTACGAATGTCTATTTATTATCAAAATCAATTTTATTCAAAGAAGTTTATGAACATTTTCCAGTCCATATGATACCAAGTTAAAATAATACTACATACTCTTATTTACATGACTACTTAAAAAACAAAAGAAGACAATATGATTGGTTTAGAAGTCCATTAAAATAATACCTCTCAGGACCACACATAAACGAGTTTTTCTACGAGATTTTTCTTCGACTCTGACTCTACCAAGTCGTGGCTTACTCTCTCTCTCTCTCTCAAGCTATATATCTCATTTTTCTTCTATCACAGCCACCGTTCTTTCTGCCCCGGAAAAATCTCAACTCATGGCGGCGGTAATTTCATTTGTGTTTCTTCTATTCTCATCTCTGGTCTCTGCTAAGCCTCAAAACTTGAATTTCTTCTTCAATGGATTCAATGGAAGCGAAGCCAATCTGACCACTAAAGGAGCTTCGATCATCAAAAGCTCTGGTCTACTCAGGCTCACGAACCGATCCCACTACGTAATCGGCCATTCATTCTATTCAAAACCCATACCAATGAGCAAACCGAACTCTTTTTCATACCCAAACGCCACTTCTTTCAGTACCCACTTCGTCTTCGCCATAGTCCCTTCGAGCTCCGGCCCAGGTGGCTATGGCCTCGCTTTCACCATTTCTCCGAAGACCCAGTTCCCGGAAGCTGAGCCAGAGCACTATCTCGGACTCTTCAGCTCCAAAAATGATGGGAATTTGACCAACCATATCTTCGCCGTCGAATTCGACACCGTTAATGGGTATAACGAGGATTCGGATACGAACGGAAACCACATCGGAATCAACATAAACGGCATGTCGTCCGAAGCGACTGAACCGGCGGCTTACATTAAAGAAGGCTCAGGTGCAAACAAAGAAGATCTGTTCTTAGAGAGCGGAGATCCAGTCCAAGCTTGGATCGATTACGACGGCAAAAAGAGTGTCGTAAACGTGACCATCGCACCCATCTCTCGCAAAAGACCGAGCAAACCCCTTATGTCCCGTTATGTAAACTTAACGGGCGTTTTTTTGGAGAAAATGTATGTTGGGTTTTCTTCCTCGACGGGGAAGAAGTCGAGCTCTCACTACATATTGGGTTGGAGTTTCGCCATTAATGAGCCAGCTCCGCCATTAGACCTCTCCAAGCTTCCAAACCCGCCAAAGGAAAAAAGCTCTGGCTCGTTCAAATTGGGTACCAAGGTTCTGATCGCAACTCTCTCTTCTGTGATCCTGACCCTTTTGGCGACTCTCTTCTTTCTCACACTCTATAAAAGAATCATGCCCTTTGAGCGACTCGAAAACTGGGAACTCGACTGTCCTCACAGGTTTCGCTACAAAGACCTTTGTACAGCAACCAAAGGATTTAGAGACTCAGAGGTCATCGGAGTCGGAGGCTTCGGCGCCGTCTACAAAGGGATTTTGCCGGCCACCGGTGGCGAAGTCGCCGTCAAGAAGATCACGAGGAATTGCAAAGAGGGTATGAGAGAATTCGCCGCCGAGATCGAGAGCCTGGGAAGGTTAAGGCACAAGAATTTGGTGAATCTCCAAGGTTGGTGTAAGAAAAAGAATAATCTCTTGATCGTCTACGACTACATCCCATATGGTAGCCTGGACTCGCTCATCTTCCATCCCAAGGACGACGTCGTTTTGGGATGGGAACAGAGGCTTAATATCCTCAAGGGGGTCGCTTCAGGGCTTTTGTATCTTCACGAGGAGTGGGAGCAAGTCGTGATCCATAGAGATGTGAAATCGAGTAATGTTTTGATCGATGCCGATATGAACGCCCGGCTCGGGGATTTTGGCTTAGCCACGCTTCACGACCATGGTCAGTTGTCGCACACGACTGGTGTTGTGGGCACGATTGGTTACATAGCGCCGGAGCTGGCTCGAATCGGGAAGGCCTCGACGAGCACTGACGTGTTTGCTTATGGCGCTCTGCTTCTTGAGGTTGCCACTGGGAAGAGGCCCATTGGGCCGGGGCATTTCGTGCTGGTGGATTGGGTCATGGAATGCTATAAATTGGGCCGGGTGCTCAGTGTGGTGGATCCGAGGTTGGGGTCGGACTTTGTTTTGAAGGAGATGGAGTTGGTTCTCAAATTGGGCTTGCTTTGTTCACATTATAGGCCTGAGGCCCGGCCCAGCATAAGGCAGGTGATAAGGTACCTCAACGGGGATGAAGAGCTTCCGGAAATTGAGAACTGGGGTGTGGTTGATTCTTCACGTGTTAGTGAACTAAACTCGAGGTTTATGAAAGGGCTTTCTAATGATCACATCACATCGTACAGGTCTTCGTCTCTTGGTGCAATCTCTTACACTTCTTTTGATGCCGGGAGATAGCAAGAGAGAAAAGGCTAGTCCATCTCAATGGTTGATATCGTCGCTGTTATATTAGATCTTTCTAACTCTCCTATTCTTTTTGGGTACTCATTTTTTTTTAGCTCTGAGGACGTTTAGACGTCTATCATGAAAACACCACTTTTGTTAGACAGATTTGAATTATATGTTATACAGTGTTGTAACAGGGATATATTAATTGAGGTCAATAACAGTCACAGTGAGACTTGTGCAACTCCATATGTCATCACCATAACCTAAATGGGAGGTTGTACAAGTGCAACTTAAATGAAAACAAGTTGCAACATTTATACTCCTTCCAATATAACTATGTTTCACGTATATCTCTCTATCATTCAAAATCAGAATACAGTTAGAAGGAAAATTTGACAACTATAGTCATATCATGTTTTAATGTATCCTAGACTCAAGCCCGATATGCCTCATCAAAAGAAGATATGCCTCCTGTTTCATAATATTCCAAAATGAAATGAGAAGAGATATTCATGTTAAAGAGACACACGTCTCTAACGGTTACTAGATTGTTAATCAAATTCAATTTTCAATTAATTTGTTATATCATAATTGGTGATAACTATGATGTACTAATTAGACATAAAGAACTTATTTGCCAAATCACTTGCTAATAAATACTGTGGAAGCTTTTTCTTTGGCATTAATCATATTGAAAACAAGCTAACCAACCCAACTTATAGCTCACTAAATGACTTGAAATAAATACGCTGAACGAAGCAACTTCAAACCAACACAACAGAAGATAATAGTCAAGCCAGTTAGAGTAAATAAAGATATAAGCATGACATTGCAATCTTGCGAGAACAAAAATTTTTCTGGAACAATACAAATGAGCTTTCAATTATTATGAATAAGATTGAACAGATCCCTTGCTGACAATAGAACATTATCAGAAGCGCAAACGCCAATGTCATAATCAACCTTAAAGGCTACTAAAGATTTTAGTTCAAGTATAGATAATAGCCAGAAGATCATTTTAAGGAATTTAAAAACTAGAGCAAATGAAAAAGAAAGAACATGATAAGGACACAAGAACCCACTGATCAGTGGATGCATTACACTAAACAGAGTTCCACAACAGACAACCCCACTTCCACCAAGACGTGGCGTCAATATATACTGACAATTGATAATTCTTTTCCACTCATAGTGCTAATTTTCTTTCCCTAAAAAAATTTCTTGAAAATTCAAAATTGATCTGCAATAGACACAAGAAGTCTGGACTCAACAAACCTACTAAAAACAAGAGATCCCTGGGAAAGAGACTTGTTTGTTCTCAAGAAACCATGACACGTCCAATCATCCCCTGAGTCCATGTTGCAGTTTCCTTCAGCTGTTCATCATCAGATTCAAGACACTCACCCAAAAAGTCGAGGTAAAATGCCCGTTCTCTAAAAAGTATCTTAGTGTTTGAACCAAGTGCATCTGCGAGATCACCAATCACAGCAACAGCAGCTTTTGTCACGCTCTCATCCCTGCAAAATGACCACAAAGCAGGAAAAGAATCAGATATATAATCAGCAAAACAAAAGATATCCCTGGTTCGCGGAGGTAGGCAGTGAACTAAAAAGAAGAGTAAATATGTACCTGTGTCTGTCTCTGAAAACTGTTTCTATGAACTGTAAGAGATGTTGGGCATATGGCAACATAATCTCAGACTTTGAATTCTTGAATCCCTGTAAAATACCAGAATAAGCTTCAAAGATGCTACGCTTCAGCTGGTTTGCATAGTCTATCAGTTCATCATCACTAGTGTCCATCCTAGCACAGAGCTCAGCAGCTCCCTGCATCATTTGCAGGGCATAACGGACATATTTCTCAAAGTGCTCTTCTATCGCAAGAGCAACGTCCCCAAAGCAAGAGAATATGGGAGGCTTCACACAGCGATGGAGTTCTTCACTTGAAAGATCTTTGATCAGATGGTTCATTATCCCATCACAATATGGTAATACCTTGTTATCCAAGGCACGGCATATATCACCAACCACTCCAACAGTGATGGCACAGACCTGGTACTCCTCAAAGTTCTGCAATCCCATCTCCAAATACTTATAGAACTCTTGCATATACTTCTCAAACTCTGTTCCAGTAGCATAAGCCAGTGCACCAATTGCAAGCATTGCTTCCTCATGCACTGTAGAGCTACGGCAAGCAAACACCTTAAGAAACAAGGTCATAATCTGATCTGCAGCCTGCAGAATTATGGTCTTGGTTTCGTCAACACTGCTAAGTTTTTGGATGATAACTTGGAGAACCCCACAGAGAGAAGCTTGCAAGTCACCTTGTTTTTCCCTGTCATCCAGTGATGCAATCTGAAGCTCTATAGTCTTCCCCAGCTGATCCATAATAACAGGAAGCAGATGTGCTATGATACTAGATGTTTCTACAATATTTGAACACCTGACTACTTCATTTAACGTTTCATAAGCAGATGACCTGAGCTTCAAGTCACCGCCGTCAATACGATTGGCAGTTTTGAGAAGACGATCAATTATACTTGGGATAAATGGTGTGAGCATAGAGGAGCTAGTCCCAGCATCTTCATACCCCTGGGCAAGATAATAGATTGCCCCACATACCTTCTCTGCTACATTTGGTGCATCTTCAATGCCTTCCAACAATATCTGCACAACACGTTGAAGGTTCTCAGAAGATATCACAGAATAACCACCAGCAGGACTGTGCAGTAACTCAAAAATACGGCTGAGAGTCCAAGCAGTTGTATCCTTGACATGGTTATTTTCATCCTTCATTGCCTTAAGCAAGAAATCCAACCCAGAATTGACCAGGTGAGAAAGCTTTTCAAGAGTTGGGCCTTCTAAGATTGAACCAAATGCATATGTAGCAGCCTCACGACATCGCCAATCTGGCTTCATTATGTTACTCTCCACAAAGGGCATTACAAGGGGCAGAATAGAATCACCTACTGTCCTGGCAACAAGCCCTAAACATGTTCCACCAGCCATGGATACATTCCAAATACTATCATCCTGGTCTTGATCTTCCTCCTGCTTAAGCAGGGTTTCCAGCAACATTGGCACTAAAGATGGCAGAGCCTTCTCTATGAAGTGGGAATGGGCAGGTCCAGAATCATCAGTCTCTGCACTCTCAAACTCTTGAAGCTCTAACTCTTCATCACAAATGGAGCTCCAAAACTCAATTGCCTGAAGGGCAACAGCCTCCTCATCTCCCTTAACAGCATTTGATGTGAGCTCAAAGAGAGCTTGCATATAAGGTTCAAGCACCTCATAGTACGTTGATGCTATGGAGACAAGACACTCAAACGCAGCCTGCCTAATCTCCACCTCCTTAGACAATGTGGTCTCACAAACCACCTTCATTATAAAATTACGTTCCATCTCATTTTGAAAGTTGGTCTCGGCAAAGTCAAGGGCATTATACAAAGCCTTTGTTGCAGCAAGCCGAACTTCAGCAGTGTTCTCAGAGAAGTTCATGCCCTGGACAACAGCAGTAAGAACATTGTTAACTTCAGCTTGCTCAAGATCCCTATGAGATATCTCCTCACACACATATCCAAGAGTTTCCAATGTTGCCTGTTTAACACCAGCAGGACTCTCTCTCTGAGTCATATTTGAAAGCAATGTCCCAATTAGTGCAGGCCACTGCTTCTGGGGAATTTCGATAGAAGCAATTTTAGCAACAACCTGTGCAGAAGTGTGCCTGGCTTCTGGCACAGGTGAACCAAGAGTACTTAAGAGGAAGTCCTTGATCTGGGACTTGATAGACCCATCAATTTGCATCCATTTTTGTACAAGACGGTCCTCAATAACAGCATCTTTAGCATCTAATGAGTTCTTAAGCACAATACCAGCCAGCCGACGGGATTCAATAGGTTTGTCATTGTTTGCAAGCTCAAATGATAGGGACAGAAGAAAAGCGGAAAGGTTTTGCTCTTGGAATTGCCTTAGGTTAGCCTCTGCTCCAGTACGCACATTTGCATCAGCTGATTGAGCAGCCAGTAGAAACTGAGTGATCTCCATAGCCATGTGTTTCCGCACTGGTAAAAAAAAACACATAATTTATCAAACCAATAAAAACAAAGGAGCAAGAGCCAAAAAATTTGAATTACAAAAGAAAACGTCTAAAGAAGCTCTTAGACCCTTTAAAAAAAATGCTGCTAAAACTCTATATGAAATATAAGCATCAGCACAAATTAGAATGACTGCACGCACTATTTTCTAATAAAATGATAGGAATTACATTTTGGAAATAATAGCAAGTCTTTCATATAGGCAATCATAGATTTTTCAAAGGATAAAACATCATGCCAGTAACTGAAAACAGAAAGCATGGCACATACAATCAAGTATTTGGGCAAAATGATTTAAAGAGAGAGCCAAAATCATTCCCCTAATTTTTATTTGCAAAATGACCTGAGCGACCTTTGTTTTACATTGAGGGACCGCATAGAAGATGGTCATTTTGCAAATAAAAGTTTCCTATATCACATCAGAATCTAATTGACCCAACTTGTTAAATAGATTAAGCATATAAACATAAAAACCCAAGCTAAAGAAGATAACAAAGACAATAATAACAATAATATCAAACATCGTATCAGCAGCAGCCGAAAAAGAAATTCAAATCTGAAGATTGCCACTACAATCGCCACAAAGATTGAAACAGTAGACTCGTTAATAGATTCTACACCGCAGAATCAACTAAAAAGACAATCAAAGGAGTAGTTTTCACTTTCGGGCCCTCATTTCTACTCCCAAATCTCGCAGAACAACAATTTGCAAAAGCTTTCAAAACGATTCGAGACTAAAAAACAGGTAAGAAAACAAAATGCCCATCGAAAACAGTAACCGAAAAGAAAAACCAGAAAAAGCATAAATCCAGACATCGCGGTCAACAACAAGTAAGATCTAATGGGATTCAAACCCCCACAAATTGTAAACAAGTTAAACCCTAATCACCACTTAAACAGCGTAAGTACTAGAAGAAAATTCAAAACACTGAACTGAGTGCAGCGGATCTGAAAGCAAGATACGAGATCAAATAAACCCTAGAACGAGATAAAGGAAAGAGATATACCTGAAATCGAAAGCCTGTGAAGCAGAGAGAGAGGGGGGTCCCCTAAAACCCTAGTCGAAGCAGCAGCTAGGGTTTCTGTCGCCTAACGTCTATCAGTTTCTCTCTCTAGATTTTGAAAAGGGAAATAAGCAGAGAGAGAGTGAGTGAGAGAGAGAGAGAGAGAGAGAGAGAGAGAATTGAATTGAGTGTGGAGATTTGGGATTTTGATGTAATTTTATATTTTTTTCGAATGCGTAGAAGAAGCGGGAGGACGAGGAGGAGGAGGCGGTTCTCCCAAATTGCCAGAATAAACTATTGATGGGCCTCGGCCCAAATTGTCACTTCCCCGGTTGTGTTTTGTAACCTTAATTGGGCTTAGGCCCATTGTATTTTTAAATATTTTTTCCTGAAGGATCACTGTTTCCATTGTTATAAGAAATGTCATTTTTTTCACATCAATTTAAAAATGGTCGTTTTTTTTACATATATTAAATAAATGACCTTTTTTCGTTTTGTTATTGTTTGATATTGATATTTCTTAAAAAAACTGATTTATTTCGGCTTTTTTTTGATAAATTTGGCTATTTTTTAATAATGTTTTTAAAACGGACATTTTTTAAGTCATAACTTAAAATTCGGCTATTTATCTAAGATTTCTAAATAAAAAATGCTTAAAGTTAAACAAAGCTTCAAATATATAGTCTCCCGAGGGGTTATGTTACATCCGTCACAATTCACAAAACATACGAAACTGCAAAATGCAGTGTTTTGATTATCAAATGTCATTTTTCTTTTTGCTATACGGACGTTATCAACAATATTTTAGAATATATAGTAGAAAATCCCTATATTTCTCCTTGTGTGTGTTATTTGTTGCATATTTTTCAAGGTTAAGAATGTGACTACATTTAACAACGAAATCCTTCAAATTCTTACTACTAGACTGGACAAAAGCTAACAAAATGCAGAGTATATACGTGTAATTTACCCAAATGTATGGGCAAAAAAAGGTATGCCAATTAATAATAATATCATAGTCAAACGACAGCTAGCTAGCTAGATGCAGCTAGAAGTACTCCTTTGTGTACTGAATGGGCCCAATGCAATCGTGTCCGTACTATAGTAACCAGAAAATCATATAGTAATTGTACCTGCATCATACAAAGCTTCTGAAAAAGAAAAAGAAAAAAAATACATATTGAGATTGGCTAGCTCATGATGTTTGCCAACTAAAGAAATAACATTAATATATAGTAAAACGTAAGCTTTTACGATCATTTAAGTTTTAACATATTATAGTACCACCCACCATCCAAAATAATATAACTACCCATTGTACTAATAATTTCTACAAAAACCTTGACGATCAATTCAAAATTCTAATTCTCTCAAGTACCTTTTACAATACTCACACTCAGCATTTGGCAGATTTAGACAAAATCACATTTAAAATAAAAAGTAAATAATATTGACTAATTTGATTTTTAAAAAAAAAACTATAACAATGATAAAATATTAATCTATACAAGAATATATAATTTGTGGTGAGTTCAACGTTTTTTGTGTCTGAGTTGCATAGTACTAGTACTGAAAGAGCTTTGCGGCCGGACGGGGCTCTTGACGCCACAGATCCATTTGTGCTTCACGCGCCAAGGAAATAGCATCTCGAAACCGCATCCCTTGGACGACGAATACGACGTCGTTCTGGAGATCGACCGAGTAACTGACGTCTTTTGACGATCGTACCAATGATGAGCCCGAGCAGCGGCCTCCCCAGCAGCAGTAGTAATAGTAGTAGTACAGCCACTACTACTGGTGTTGTAATAGTTCTCGCAGCTATTCTTCAAACTCATAGCGCCTAGAGCTGAAGCCGTGGCCAGAGCCGTGGCGTCGGGCAAAAACCTCTGGATAATGAAATCCGGGTAATGATTATTCATGCCGCTTCTCGAGTCCTCGATGATCTTCAACTTCAACCGGTCTGTTGTTTTCATCTCCCGCGCTTTTTCGGATCTTTCCACGATGTCTATCGCCTCCGAAAGCGAGAAGACATCGACTGCGTCGGAGAAAACCTCGTCCTCTTTGTCGTTAAAGACATCGTCGTTCTCGTCTTCTTCGTCCTCTACATCGGCTTCACATCCGTCGTCATTGTCGATGTCGTCGTTGTTGTCGTTGTAGACGCCGCTCTTTTGGCGATATCGCCACAATAAGCTCGGAGGGAGTTTGGGACGCGGGGTGTCGTTTTGGTCGTGGAACGTGTCGTTGTCGTTTTTGTCATCGTCCTTAGGCTTTCCGGGAGCTTTCTCCCACGAAAACGGAACCCTGTCGTTGACGCTAGTGCTATTTCGACGTCGTGAACTCGGGCAAGAGAGCACTTCTATGGAGGTTGGATAGTTTGGAGGGCGTCTAGTTGATAAGAGTGGTGCGTTGAAGTTAAGAATTCTTGGTCGATAGTTTTGATCAATATGATGATCATGACCATTTTCTTGTTCCATAGAGGAAACTAGTTGTGATTCTGGTGATAGGTTAGGAAGAAGAAGAGGAAGAAATGTTTTAAGGGAGTCGGATGAAATTATTAAATTAAAGTGGAGTAGTTAGAAATGTAAGGGGTATCTCGTGAAGGTTTATTGAATGTGATTTTCACTTTAACATGTTCAAAGATCATGAGGTAGAAAGAGACCCTTTTTTCTGGTGTGTGTGTGTACTGTGGATTGAGATCTGGCTAGGGGACCAGGACTTCGAACACCGCCAAAAAGGCTATCTATCTATATTCTCCGTGGAATCGGACGTACGTAGGAAGTGAGCAAACACAAGTCCTAGTTTGCTAGCTTCAAATAGTGACTAATGGGTTTAACTTGCATTATTTGACACGTGGAACTAAGGTTAAGAGAGGAAGAAAAATGTTATATATTTACTAAATCTAGATACGGAGCATTGCTCAATAAAGACTAAATTTACAAATACAAGACGTGTATATATATACATATATATATATAGGCAATAATATATAATAGGCACTACTCTTTGTATTTTTTTTATTAATAAAAATTTATTATGCATATTTTTTTAGAATAAAAAATAAAAATAATGTATGTTATTTTATATATTTTATTATAGTTGTTAAATCAATTATTGCTTTCTATATGTGTTTTTTTATTTTTTTGAAATGGGTGCTTTCTAGATGTTATTTTTGTTTTTGCAATTTTTTTTTATATGGCAGATGTTATCATTAATTTGTTAAATGTAAACAGAAATAGTGTGATGAATATGCGGTACTCTTTTGACGTTCTTACACATCTAGGAGCCGTAATAAATGACAAAAATATCGGTAAAATTTTATAAGATATTTTTGTAGGATATTAGATACTATTCGCCCTCTATTTATATACATCGATAAAACTATCCTTTCTTAAAATCTCTGGCTAGAATCAGTAAAGATACAAAGGTAACGAGTACGTTGGTAATTCAGTATAGTTTGGACCATTATAGCGAATCTATTACGTTAAGTTATAAACTAATTATGTTCTCAGTTCTTTTAACCTCAAAGTCTAGCTAGGGGACTATGACCTTACCTGCCTGAAATCAATTATTTTCGTCGTGTTCTTAGTTTCAAGATTTTAGAAATTTATGACATGTTTGTTTAAAAATTAACAATGTAGTATGAAGAAATAATAAAGATAAAAGAGAGTCTGCAATAGATGAGAAGTACAGAGCAGTGTACAAACTTTTCTTAATGTTATAAGAGTTCCGTGATAAATAAATAAACTCTTTTACTGTCCTGTTTGTAAGGGAAAATTGTGAATCTGATGCAACGAATGGCACAATAATATTGTCAAGTTTACATTACATTGAAAATCACTTGGCAAAAAACAATACGACACCTCTACTAAGTTCATCCCAAAAACAAGCTGACGTTTCATGTACAAGGTTCTTTGCGCTTTGGTGGTTACCTTCACTCGCATCATTGATCGAGTGGTGAAGATTGATCAATCCGATAATCCAATGGACAAATATTTACATGCTATCTTGCTCCTCTACTTTGCCTTCCTCTTTAAACCAAGGTCTCTTTTCCACTGGAATTTCTCCTCTCCGGAGGGTCATGGTGAATCTGTTTAGGAATAGTGTCCAAAGAAAAAACTCAGAAAAGATAAGTTGAGCAGAGGATTGCTGGCCTTTTTTTGTGTATAATTCTGGATGGGAGCAGTGGAATTGCTCAATGGAGATGATGAACAACGGCTATCTAGTTCTGTCATTTTTATCATTCATTTACATGCTCTTTTGCTTTGTTGTAGAGCTCAAGAGTATCAGGGTGGCTGGAATCGAGACATAAAGCTGCTTCACAGTCTCGGATAGTGGAGACATAATCGTTCATTGATTCATAAAAGGCGGCTCGGAGATGTAGCAGCTGCAGATCCGGCTTGAAAGCAATGGGTTTTGAAAGTTCTGCTATGGCTTCCTTTTCTTTATGGTCATCCATTAAAACTGGTAGTTCAAAAATTTCATGTTAGGAATTGTGCCATTACTGGGTTCAAAGCCATAAGAAGATAAGGGTGCCCCCATATGAAGCATATAACAGATCACAATATGAGTTTCACTTGAAAATGAGATTCCAAAGAGTGAGGCAACAAAAGTCAAACCAGGAAAATTCAAAAACGGTGTACTTTGCAGTGCAAGTTCAGTGAATAAAACAAAGAACAGATATCCACAGTATCTGAAAAAACGAGTACTAGGTAAGTCACATGATTGAGTCGGTCTAAGTAAAATCATATTTATTCAGTTTGACCCCTATTGCAAAATTAAAAATAAAGACAAAACTAGTTTCATGTCAACTTTAAGACGTCGTAAAATTTGATAGTGTTATATGACAATAAATACTCGTGTTGCTTAATAAGAAGCAGTTGGAATATTACAATCAAATCTGGATAAAGGGAACTAACATTTGCCACTAAATCATAGAAGTTGATCAGTTTTCAGCATTCTACTTGCATAATCTGTCAGGAAAGATTTAAATATGGTCTTGCTATAATATATAAACAATTGAAACTACATGTCCTCGTGATAAAAAGTAGTCCTACAAAGGGCTAACAAGTTCAGTAATTTAAAAGTTGATTCTGGATAATAAGTCATACAAAATGTCCTGACAAACACAATGTAGATGATGGCATAGGAGACCCGAAGTGATTAAGCTTAGAAGCTCGTCAAGAAAACAGGTCAAAATGCCCAGTTAACTTTCTAAGGAAAAAGGTTAATGTGCATTTAAGAAACTTGGTCTGTTGAATATGAAGCATAACTTTTCTTACTGCACAGCTCATACTAATCAAAACTACAGGCAACAGAATGGTCCAACACAGCATTTCAGAATAATGGAACACCTTATGCCATAATGTGAAAGACATTTGTACTAAACCAGGAAAATAAAACAGTGTGAAGTAGGTAAATAAGAGAACGCAAAAATAAAAATTTTAAGTCAGTCCAAATGGCAATAATACAAGATTGACAAAAAAGTTGAGGAACATGTAAACTAGAAGTTTAGAGAGAGAGAGAGAGAGAGAGACAGATCCATATGAGAAAATGGAAGTGTATAAACTGCACAGACAGAAGTCAACATAATGCTACATTGGCTGCAATTCTCTCTTGAGGATCAAATTTTAAAACAGCTATTAGGAATTGCATATCCTTCTTTGAGATAAATTTCAGAGAACTTTTTGTGACAAAATATAGAAGTCCTAGCTTACTGGCTACTCGAACTCCAAATAAAATCCATCTAGTAGTCAGGGAACATTAGACGTTAACGAACGGGAAAATGTTCATATCCTAATTGATAACTTGAGTTATCCAACACTCTACGTGTAGTTACAGTCCAAGTATTGGATATCAATAATAATAGCATCTCTAAAACTTTTAAAAGATAGCAACAAAAGACAACCATCACTGGCACCAAAGGGTCTGCTAAAATTTCAAACATGAAGATAAATTTCAAATGACCAACAAAATCATACAAAATACAGAAGAACCATGGGTATATAGCTTACCTGCAGCTCTATATCTATATGGATACGTCCTGAGGGGATCTAGTTGTGTTGCCGTTGTAAGATCACTCTTTGCCATGTCACGGTCACAGTATTCTGAGCGTTTCTCATAAGCTGAGGCATTGTTCCTCGCTTTCTCTATCAGCTTTGTCATCTCATCATACGCAGCTTTCCGTTGATTTTTCATATGATATACACGTGCAAGACCCTGATGTGCTCGGGTATGCTTAATGTTGAGTGCATTCATATAGCAATCAGCAGCAAGATCCAACTTATCACAGTCTACATAGACACTTCCTAGATTGTTAAGTGCCTGCAAACAGCAGTATTACTCAAATTGAAATACAGTTTTTTTGTTTCAAACCAAGATGACAGGATTATTTGAGATTTGGCACTTACTTGTCCTTTCCTAAGGCCATCCGAGGGGCATCTAAGAGCTTCCTCCAGAAGCTGGATCACATACTTTGAAGACTCAGGATCAAGACTTGAGTCTGCTAAAGCATATGCTTTAAGGAAAAAAGCTTCAAATGATCTCTGAACAGAAATAGACTCCTCTGCTTTTGACAATGCTTCTTCACGATGGCCAGTGTCATACAGTATCCATCCTTCATAAACAAGCCTTTCATGCTCAGAACTAGAATGATTTCGAGCCAATCGCAGACTACGCATAGCAGCCTTTTGACAATTCAACCTACAAACTTCAAATAATCAGAAATACTACCAAAACAAACAAATATAACAACCAATTAACAGATAGGTATAAGTAACTGTATTAAGCTGGTAAACCCTTCTTCCGTATCTATCTTTCATACTGAAGAATCAACAATATTTACAGGCAATGCTACGATGTGATAACAAGCTTAATCCCCCGGATTACATATCTAGAAAACAACATTTATAAAAAGTTTATGAGCTCAACGACAAAATTTCAAATGATAAACAGAAATTTGCCTCAATGCATTTCATATTTCAAAGAATTTCAAACAAAATTTCAAAGAATGCAATTTGCCTCAATGCATTTCATACTTACCGCAATAGGAGGAGAGACTGCCTAAAGCGTAGAAGGCTTTTCCCAGGGTCATTTGCTAACATATGGTGAACAACAGCCAGGGAACCAATATCATCAACAGAGGACCATCGATCATACAGCTGCATCCAGCAATCAGCCTGACTCAACTGTGGAACTAGAGGGCGAAGGAGCTCTACCAGATGGTCACTGTGCATTTTTCCATGAAACATCATGTAACTCGGATCCAATGTCAAGAGTGCCCTAACATCTCTCAAAGCTCCTTCATAATCCTCGAGGGCAATCAATAACCAAGCCCGCAGTTCAAGGCAATCAGGAGAAACTTTGAAACCAATTATCTTGTTGATTTCTGATATGGCTGCTCCAACCATGTTTTCCTCCGACAAAGACACTGCACGATACTTGTATGGAAAATACAGGGTAGGATCCAATTCCGTTGCAGTGTTCAAATCCATCATCTTCTCCTTCCCAACACAATACAAAGCTCGCTCCTGATACATCCATCCAACTGGTGTGTAATCAGAAATGAGGGAGTTCATCTGCTTGTATGCAGAATACTTGTGTCCACGCTTAAACTTTGCCCTTGCAACACCTACCAATGAATAAATATGACCAGCATCTACAGCGGCCTCAAAATAATGCTGGGCATCTTTGTATTCCTTCCTCTCCAGCATCACAACACCTAACTGGTGAAACGCAAGTTGCTTTTGCCAACTTTCAGTGGCACACTCACCTAGCCTCTCCAAAAGCATCACTGTTGTGTTTGACTTCATGTTTTCCTCCATGGCAATCTGGCTCATAAAATAATACAACACAAAAGAAGCATGCCCAACCATAGTCAATCTGTCCCTAGCCTCTGAACTGCAAAAGAATCTCATCATCATTGGATTTTGCATCGAACTTGGGAGCTCTCTCAAAAACACCTGCAAGCAAGCTGCCACTAGAAGATATGCAGTCTCCTCCAATCCATACTCCATGAGCAACATGGCATTTTCCATATCACAAATCAGGGAAGCCAAATGAGCATCACAAGCTGACTTCAACTCCTCGCAACAAAACCTGTTAGCCAAAGAGATTAACTCCAGAACAATTCTCACGTCCAATGAATCTAATCTCTTAGTCCTGCTAAAAATTTCTGCAGCCCTCATTCCTTCTGCTGAGATCCCATTCTTTGAGAAGTTTATCTTCTCCCTTCTCGACTCTGTGAAGCCACCATACAACATTGCCCTAAAAGGTCTTGATAAAGACGCTATATTATATCTTATACACCTAATCTCCTCATCCCCAATACAAAATGAGATATCACCATCTTCCTCTGACGTCGAACACTCGTCCTCCCGCATCAAAAGCTCATCTTCAGCTCCCTCTAAACCGGTTCGAGAACACACACAAGACTCATATACTGATTCTGGGTTATAACCAGAAACCAAAGCAGCCTTAGGACATTCAATATTTCGTTTGCAACAATCCATGGCTGACGTCCCAAAGAGCTCATCCTCCCTCCTCTCGAACCGCAACCACGCGGCGAGAACAATCTTGGTATGAACATCCACGGCGTGCTGCCTCGCCGACCGGAGGCTCCGCCGAAACAATTTGGGATCGGAAACTCCCCGGAACACGGCACATTGCTCCATATACATCTTCCATTTTTCAAATTGCGGACAATTATCGATCCTTCGATACAAATCGGCAAGGGTTTCGACAAAATCAACGGATTTGAGACCAGGTTCAATGAGGGGTTCAAGGAGATCGGCAGAAGGGAGCCCATAAGGAAGAAGGTTCTCGGTTAAAGCATTATTTGGTAATGGAGTTGGAGCTTGAAAAGTTCGATTGGATTTGGATCTAATGGAATTGACCCTAGGATGGTCTTGGAGATGGTGCAAAAGCTTGTCACCAACCCCACCACCTCCACCACCACTTCCGGCCCCGGTGGTGGTGGTGGGTCCAGATGGATTAAGCGCATAAACTTGGGTGCCTTTACACCCATCCATGATCTTCAAACTACGCATTGTTGTAAATAAATTATGCTGCATCATCAACTATAGTGCAACCAATCTCAATCCCAAATTTAATAATGTTCCTTTTCACAGATTGAAAATTCAGAATAAATAATCAAATGGGTAATTCATAAAATGCAAAAAAAAAAAAAAAAAAATTTACCTTATGCCCAGCAAACACCACCGTATAATCAACCAAAAAAAAAAAAAGGCGAACCCAGAAGCGGAAATGGAGAACGGAGAACGATGGTGATGCAGGGTAAAGGATTCCAGATAAGAAAAAATGGTGGGTATTTTTAGGAGGAGTGGGGGTGTTTGTTTCTCGAGAAAATGAGGGTGTTTTTGTCTTGAGATGAGATGAGAGGAGAAAGGAGGATGGGTATTGTTCACATTGACCGCCAACCAGATGTTGAGGTTGAGGTGGAGGTGGAGGTGGCCGTTTGAACGGCCACTCTCTGTAATGTTTTTTCTGATTCTCTTTCTCTCTAAATTTGCCGTTTTTATTATTATTTATTTTTTCCTTTTCTTCTTTTTTCTCTATATAGTATATACGTGTTTCGGGCGTGTGTTTCAATTCTAGACAGAGACTAATATACCTAATATTTCTAATTGAGGTGAATGGATTATTTTATATTAGTATCATTTCTGAATATTTATATATTATGTTTTTTTTTTTGAAAGGGAGGTATATATTATGTATTATAAATATGTCCTTTAGTTCTTTGCTCTCAAAGAAAACATATTAATTCTACATTTGTTGTTTAACTTTAATTTACATTTTAGGAAATCACTAAAAAATATATAATTGAGGATGGAAATTAGTGTGTAACATTTTTTATGTAATGCGAATTTTCATAGATAAACTACAAAGCAATAATAAAAGAAAAAATAAATTTTATCCAAAAACTATTATTTTCACTTAGTACAAATTATTTAAACTATATCTATTTTCATTTTACTTTATAAAATAGTTCATAGATTCTTGTTAAAAATTGGTAGTTGCATTTCATAATATAAATTTAAATAGAAATTTAATAGATAATAATTTTTTTTACCTCTTTTAATAAATTTCCTTTAATAATTTTTGTTACTTCTTTTAATAAATTTCCTTTATCTTTATCTTTTTCTCTTTTCTTTTTCCTTTTTTCTTTTTTCTTTGTCTTTTCTGTAGTTGTAATGAATAAACCGGTAGAAAAGCAGAGCCGCTAAAGTCGGCCAGCATTCACTTATCCTCAGCTTGCTTTGTATCCCTCTAATCTTCTTCTTCTTCTTCTTCTTTTAATCTCAATAATCTTTATTTATAATCGTGGAGCCATTCAAAAGAATTAAAGTCGTCTTCTTCTTCTTTTTTTAATCTCAATAATCTTTATTTATAATCGTGGAGCCATTCAAAAGAATTAAAGTCTTCTTCTTCTTCTTTTTTTAATCTCAATAATCTTTATTTATAATCGTGGAGCCATTCAAAAGAATTAAAGGGGGGGGAAAAAAAAAAGTGAGAGACTCTCTTATTCGTATACATGAAGAACTAAGCTCAACGCTCCAATAAAGGCGCGTGGGATCAGGAGTTAGACTGACATTATGAACATGGTTGCCACGATTACTAAAAGGTTAGCATTTGTATTGAAAAAAAAAAATCCATAAAATAGTTTAACCTATTGTATATTTAATAAAGTTATGGGATTGATCTACTTCAATGCACAAAATCGTGGAGAACGGATCCATGCTTTAATTTCTTGCTGTCACAGAGACATATGAGTTTTTTTTTTTTTTTTGAAGGAAGACATATGAGAATTTTAATTTGAAGTGTACACCAACATTAATATATATTTATTAGTTTGTGGTATGATCCCAACTTACTCCAAAAAAACAAATAGAATAAAATAATAATGTGGCCCCAATTGCTAGCTACGCGCTTCAAATGCGCTGGGAAGAACGTGAACGATCGAGTAAGCTAGTGCAATACTTGATAATTAATTTTACTTAATGCTATAATACGCAAGTAAAACATATGTTGTCCTGTCGTATTGATAACATATGATTGATGATCTTACTACTTCCTTAGGTGGGCCCAATTAGACAGATCTCCACACAAAAAGTCCATCAAAAGTTCAGTTATACTTCTGGACACATATCTCGGCGAGGCTTTTAACACTCAAGAGCAATTATAGTTTTTTTTTTTTTTTTTTTTAACATTTCATTCTAATACATATCCATTTTTTTATTTATAGCGTCATGTTTTTTCATCTATCAGCCCTTTAGTATATACACTATGTTATTTTACTATAACATTCAGACATATACTTAAAATGGACCTAAAATACGATATTTTATTATAAAACCTATTTTTTATACCAAAAATTTATTTAAAAATATGATGTTTGATTTTAGATCACATAACTATATATATATATATATATATATCACGGTGTGACTAGGGGTAGAGCTTAAAACTTTTGGAGTTATATTTTAACTGTCCAAGTATCTCAAACTTTTACACTTTCTATTTAACATGATTCTCAAAACGATATCATGTTGAAAAACGTAACATTATTGGTAGATAAAACTTACAACACAGGTTTATGCATTACTTATATATAAAATAAACAAAACATATGATCTATAAAATAATTTTAAAAAAAAACATAGCATAACTTAACTCTTTATTTAAAACAACAATTAGTTTATTGAAAAAAGGATTTCTTAGTATTATTTTATTAAAAAAATTTGTAGTAACGTTTAAAAAGATCATGTGAAAAAAAAAATTATTTTATTTTATTTTATTTGTCAAAAATTATTTTAATTTACTATTGTTTGATGTTCACACACAAGCATAATTAGTGCTAAGTATCATAAACAACATAAACCCACAATTAATTGAAATAGAACTAGCTAAGACTTAATCAGATGGCCTCATAAGCCATGGTCCCATCCCCATGCACACCACCATTAAGGAATGGTTGACAAGTCGAGAGGTGGTACGGATTATTTCATGGTCAGAATTCAGAAAGCACGAGTCATGTTTCTAAAATCCCAATTATGAATAGTTGAAAACTTTTCATTTTATTAATTAATTAATTAATTCATTTTTAATATCGAAAGGAATAATTGAAGAGGCTTGTGCTTTGGGAGGTCACTGGTATTATAGTCATGTATATACACCACTCAATTCAAAAGATACGTAAAACAAAAAAGCAAACTATGCCTCTTGATAAGGCAAATCGATTATGCCAATGGATTTAGAGTAGCCCCCACCGTATAAGTTGTCCTACAACATTATCTCACACAACTACTCCTAGTCTATTGATTTCGATGGCACATGAATAATGAGTCCATCTGTATCTTGTACTGCGCCGGCATATCACTCATAGATAAGGGTGTGGATCCATGTGTGGACCCGATGAGTGAAGCCGACTGCGTCTTTATTTCGTGAATGTGAATTGAATCCATGCAATCTCTAAGACTTTATTTCATGAGAGAAATTATATGAGTGAGAACTAAGAAGTAAATAAGTTAGGCGAGAAAATTTTTGAGCAATGTAGTAGCGCTGTCCTTATATGAAGAAATTTTCTTCCTTGTTTTGTAACTCTTATCTATTTGGATTTCTAATTTTTTTTTTTTCTATTTATGTTTTTCTTTTTCTTTTTTTGCGTGAATAATCGTCTCTGGCGCATATGTTAACATAATTTTCTTCTAGGTGATTGTAAATATGTGTGAGTTGCATTTATTTTCACTATATTTAGATTTTTTTTTAGTTATCTTAAAGATGTATGAAAGTTTTGAAGTCCAAAATGGCAAAACTCAAAAGATATTATTATTATGCAGTTGGTCGAAATCAATTTTTGCCAAAATATTTGTCATAATGGCCTAGTCTGGTAGGGTTTTTGTAAAAGCTAAAACCACTTTTTAAAGAATTTTACAGTGAAAAAATGTTTGGTAAAAGGTGCAAAAATAGATTATACAATAATTTTGTGTAAAGCTATAACTATAAGCTAAAACTGGTGGAGGACAGTTTCTCACAGCAGATTGAACGGGAATATGTTCTTTTCATTTAATAAATTTTATGCATGAACAAAAATAACCTTACCCAAACTTCAAAATACCAATTAAACCAACCTAATTATTTCATCATCTTCCCTCTTTCCT